>CM051506.1:5081638-5263019 GCA_028031935.1 Paedocypris micromegethes
AAAAAAAAAAAAAAAAAAAAAAGTACACGAGTCAGCTCTATGTAGTTGTCTCTACTTATTAAAACTAAACACATGTTAAATTACAAAAATAAAGTGCAATTCTGTTAAAGTTACTCCTGGTGTCAAGAAATAGAATTTTAAGAATACTGATGCCTAAACAATACCCTAAAAGACAAATATTACAACTAGAGCTGCAACGAGTAGTCGACGCCGTCGACGTAATCGATTACGTAAATACGTCGACGCAAAAATCGCGCGTCGAGTAGTCGCTTTTTGCGTTCATTTTTTTTTCAAACATGGCGGCGCGGGAAACTAACGGAGCAGACGATGGCAAATAAGTGGTCAAAAGTGTGGGAAACATAAATGGATGATCGAGGTTTCTGTCATTAGGACACATTTTGGCTTCAGGAAGGATGACATAGAACAAAATAAACTTTAAATGACGACACGAAGGCATTGCTAATCGAACACAGAAAGCGTAGTAACCGTCGCCTAACTGAACACCGGCGAGGCGCGAGCGCAACTGTAAGTGTCTGTTTAATGTTTCTCCGATGTCTGTTTAATGTGCATTTAAGAGCTGCTGTTTTAGTTAGTGAAAGTTAGGGAAAGACGCGCTCGAGGTTAGATTTGGTCGCGCGCGCGCGCGCGCGTCGCTCTCGCTGTCTCCCTCGCTCTCTCTTCCCTGCGCTCTGTCTCTGTCTCTCTCTCTCTCTCTCTCTCTCTCTCTCGTCTCTCTCTCTCTCGCTCTCCCTCCCAACAGTGTTTAACGGAGTTCGATTTTCATTACTGCAAATCTGTTGTTTACATTGATACGTTGCATATGCAGGAAATACACAGGATACACTATTCATATCTTATTATAAATAATAATAGTTGTTTTAATTAGAAGATAACTGCTAATTTTTCATGTCAATACGAAATTTACACACTGTGCTTTAATTTCAGTTGTTGATGTTAATTAAATAATCATATAGAAGATCTGCGTTTAGTTAAATTATTTTAAAACTTGATTTGAAAAAAAAAAGCGTCACCTCTGAGCAGATAGACACGTGTGATTACATTTTTTTAGGATTGATATTTTATGTTGCACTTTAATATTTACAGTCGAGTCATCTCACTGAATTCATTTTGCACTTGTGTTAAGAACTCATACGGCCTCGTTAATTTTGATTTGCACTTTGTGTAATTTTGATGTCTTTATTTTGGCCTAAATGTAATGTTTTAAGGGATATTGAAATGTACTATGCGGTTTTGTACAAGATAAGCTTCAGTTAAGTCACTTTGTTGTTGGCTGAATTTAAATGCACTTTACAGGGGGGCGGGGTTATCTTTAACCAGTTTAGGTGTGTGTTTGTGCCCCCTTGTTTCATATGGCCTTTGTGTTTAAAAAAATTTAAAAAAGTTAAAAAGTGTTAATTAAAAACTAAATAGCATGTTTATTAAAATTTTTATGGACAAATAATCGTTTGGGCAAAATATAATCGTTAGAATAATCGGAAAATTAGTTGATAGATTAGTCGACTAATCGAAAAAAAAAAAATCAATAGATTAATCGATAAGAAAATAATCGTTAGTTGCAGCTCTAATTACAACAACTACATTACACATTTTGTAAAGCTTCCCCAGTGCAAAGTGTTAGCAAATAAAATTTTCATTTAATTTTGCAGATAAAATGTCTTTTAAATCATAAATTCAATTTACAACTGAACGTTTACTACTCTTTCCATTTTGTGCTTACACTTCTCTCGGGAAAAAAAAATAGTTGCACACAAGGTGGACACAAGTTGAATATTTTATAAATGACAGCAGTTACTGTCATTGGTTCAGATTGGTCCAATCGCAAGACTATATTTACTCTTTACTAGTTGAAAAAAAGAAAAAAGCAGGATTGTGAAGTTTACTGTGGTCACATGAGTCAGTATGAGAATGAAAGACCATCGTTTTTTTTTCTTTTTTTACACAATTCTTTATGTATAAAAAGTGAAAGCCTTTTGTTCCAATTTAAGTTGGTGCAAGTAAACAGCTAGGTCATAAATCAAACTTAAGACAATACCTGACTTGTGGCCTGAATGAACTCTTGTGCTTTAGCTCTGCTGGCTATATTGGCCTCCTCCATTTTGAAGAGAAGGGCGGTCACTAAGTTTGGAAAAAAAAAAAAAAGGTTACGAACTTAGACAAACCTTGCATTAGGCCACAGTTAAAAAAAATAAAGTTGAATTCGAGGATTCTATACACTTACATGCCAAAACTCCCCCAGCAGTGCAGTCCACTCCAGTTTGCAAACTCCAGGGTAATGGATCTGTTGGTGGCGGGGGAGGTGGAGGTGGCGGTTTATTTACAGAAGATGAGGACACTGAAGAGGATGAAGAAGAAAGGTCGTTTGCCAGAGGAGCACTGGAATGCGATATGGAGGCCGACACAGAAGCCAGTGAAGGTGTGGAACGCGGTGGCGATGCCTTCCGATCTTCTGGCGACACGGGTTTGGTGCTAGTGGACTGTGATATGGCATCTCCCCGGATCTGTGGGGTCAGTATGTTGGGGGGGCTGGAGGGAGACTTTGAGGGAGTGAGAGATGAGGCTTTGGACTGACCTGGGCCCTCCTCCAAAAAGAACGATTGTTCTGGGGTCTTACAACTACTATCCACTGTCTGGGAGTCAGGAGATGATTCCCGGGTGTCTCGAGATGGGGGCAAAGACATTGGGGATGTGTGTGGGGGTGAGGAAGACGGAGGCAGGATACTTGCTGACGAGGAAGAGGAAGAGGAGGAAGATGACAGAGTGGGGACGAGGAGAGCAGAAGGCGGGCTGGATGGCTTGGATCCCACCCCAGCTAGTGGCTGTAATTCCGTTGAAGATGTCCAGTTCCCACCAACAGTCCCACTATTAGCAGTTTTCCCATCATTGTCATTCACAGTTGCCCCCTTCTCCCTGCTCTTCTTAGCCTGCCTTCTCCTACGTTTTGCTGTCAGCGATGATGTAGGAGAAGAGGCTGACGAGGATGTGGATGTAGCAGAGCTAGGCTTGGCTTTTTTTGATTTCAGTCCACTTGGGTTTTTTGAGGATGGAGGTGCGATGATGCTGCAGTGCTTCCCAGTTTTCCCGAGGTCTTTGACTCTCCCCGGAAGAGCAAGAGTCTCCGAGCAAGGCTTAAGAAATGGCGACCGGCTCTCGTTGTCCCGCCGGAAGACCACAGCAATAGAACCTCCGACTACAGATGGACCCGAAGATCCACTGATGACCCCACTAGAACCAAGAAGATCAATGCCAAGTTTCCCAGAGTTTCCAGTGGTGCTGCTGACACCCTCGCGAACCAGTACGGACACTTTCGATTGAAGTTTGCCCTTTCTGCTCCCACCAAGTTTCTTGGACCTAACCGAATGCCCACCATCTTTTTTACCGATTTTATCCTTGGTGGTTTTTCGCCCACGTTTGGTAACGGACGAAGAGGCTTTGAGCTGAAGCGGAGTAGAGTTGGCTGTGGTTACAGGTAGAGGTGGGGAGAACGACGACACCACCTTTTTAGTTTTGTTTTTGGGTCGACGAGAAGAGGAAGTGGATTCTGACTGACCACCGGCTTTGCTAGGTCTGGATTTCTTCTTAAGATGATGTCGACTGGTCTTGGGTGCCGAGGGTTTAATCTTAGGACTGGCTAAGGTTGGTTCCGGAGGGGGAGGAAGCAATGGCGAGTCCTCTAAAGATGGGTAGTCGGAATCGAGTGCTTCCCCATCCAAGGAGAGCATGTCCACTTCAGGTCGATCCGATTCGTAGCCGTGATAGCGAGGAGGAGTGATGGAGGAGGGTCTAGACCTGTTCCTGTGCTCTTCTTTCTTCTCCTCCTCAACTGATCGTCGTCTTCGCTTGGTTTTTTTACGCTGGTTTTCAGAGCTTTGCGAGTGGCTTCGTGAGCGCCTCTTGCTATGTGGTGGAGAACTCGGGACTGTGGTTGTGGTCGTAGTGGTGGTGACCGTGATTGTGCGTTTGATTGCAAACAGATCAGAACCGTTGAGGTCCTGAATGGATGGAGGTACAACAGGTCTAGCTGTTCTTCTTCGTTCCCGGTCTCTATCCCTTGCAAGATCTTTCTCTCGTTCTCTCCGGTCACTGCTTCCTTTCTGTCGTTTTGGACTGCGGTCTCTGCTTAATCTTCTGCCATGGTCATCCCGATCTCGTTTTGGCTCATCCCTTCGTCTCGAGTCTCGATCTCTACTCCTGTCATCGTGCCACCGATCCCTTTCTCTGTCTCTATCGTTGCTCCTGTCTTTCTCTCTGTCCTTGTCTTTATCTCTGTCTCTATCTTTTGGGTGGTCATCGGAATGGCTTGACCACGACCTGTGACTTTGCATGACATGGGACGTACTGTGGGAGTGAGAGCGAGAGGAATGTTCTTGAGAGCTTGTGTGCCTCTTTCTCTTGTGACTTCCACTTGGATTACTTCTCTCTTTGTCTCTTTCCTTTTCCTTCTCTCTTTCACTCTTCTTTTCCCGGTTTCTTTCTTTACTCTGCTTTCGAGATTCGTTTGAGTCTTTACCCTCCTTTCTTTTTTTCCTCTTCTCCTTATCTCCTTTACCTTCTTTGCGCTTACGTCTGTCTGAGTCTTTTGAGCTTTTAGAGGATTTGTGACTCGTCACTTTAACATTGGATAAGGAAGGTGAAGCAGGAAATTGAGGAGATGAAACAGGTAAAACAGGAGCAGGTGGCGGAGACAGAGATGCAGGTGAAGGGCAGGATATGAACCGTTCCTTCCTTCGGCTGGTCAATTTTCTCCGTAGATCTCCGATTCCTACAGAAGCCACTTGTTGTCGTTCCCATTCCGCATCAGCTCGAACAGAAACAAATCCATCCCCCTCTAGTACACGCAGTATCCTCTCTGGTTTTGGTCCTCCGCCCTGAAGATAAGGAGGACTCAACGAAGATGGTAGCAACACCTCCCTTCTTCTCTCAATCACAAGTTCTCGACTTTTTTCACTGGCGCCCCCTATCTCTCCTTCCTCCAGCTCAGAGTGGTCAGAGTCTGTGGCATTTTCGCTTTGAAATGTTCCTTGTTCCCTCAGCCGGTGTTTGATAGATCTCGTACTCTTGATCTGGAAAATGACATTACTGAACACAGAAGAGGAAGCAACAGCCTCCGTGGAATCGGGTGGACTATCCTCAATCGTAGCCCCTTCCCCAAATTCCAAAGTTCTTTCACTTTTAATCGCATTCCCTCGTTCAATAATTCTACTTTCTTCATCAATTTCATCATCCAAATGTTTCACTTCCTCGGTTTCAGAGGCGGGTGAACCTGTAGGTTCAAAGGGATCATACTTATCAACTTCTTCCTCTTCATCTTCAGTTGAATCTTGATCTCTGTCGCCTTCTCCATCGGTCGGGTGAAAGGGGTCGTAAATATCGTTTTCTACCTTCTGTCCTTCATTGCAGGGGAGCCGTGATGATGCATGAAGAGAAGCGTTCGACGTTGACACTGACTTTGAGGATGGCACCAAATGGGATGATGTAGATGATACAAAGTCTCCAGTTCCTTTATTTGCCCTGCAATCTTCGACGTGACGTCTCTCATCATAGTCATGATAATTTGAGCCCATTCCACCTGGGGAAGATGATGACGGAGAAGAAGGTGTGGATGACGGAGATGAAGGTGAATTCGAGGGTGATGAGGGGCTTTTAGCCGTCTGGTTGACCCCCTGAGACGATTTCGAAAAAAGTGACAAATGCATCTGTCCCAATGGATGAACTCCACCTGATATCCACCCAGAAAAAGTGTCTAAACTCAAAATATGTCTCTTAATCCTTGAGGAAACCGGAAAAAGTAGATTTTCATTCAAGGAATAGCCTAAAAAAACAGTAAAATAAATGTATTAGATAAGAACAAATGCTATTGGCATCAACACAGGGTACTTAACATACCTGCTTTCTGATAGCCAACGTGCCCAGTGGAAGCTGTCAATAAAGCAATGGAGGAGCAATCCGGCACTCGTACTTCAGCTGTCAGCTCCACAAAGTCACTAAAAATGTATAACGTTATAGTTTTAGTCAAACTTCACATTTAAATTCCTTGACATAGCCATTGACATTTACATAGTGTAAAGAATTAACTCATATTGTTTATTACAAATAAAATGCTAATTAATTAAAAATTAAAAGCTATTAATTTGATTATATTATATAGCTATTATATAATAAAGCTCTTCATTTTGCAAGTCGCTTTTGATAAAAGACTCTACCTAACAACGTTAAAATAATTTGTTTTCTAATAATTTAATGTCACAGTAAGGAAACATTACAATAAAATTTTAAATGTGAATAGTAAAAATTAAAAGAAATTAAAGATAAAAGAGATTTTTAGAATCTGCAAAGAGTTTTGCAACCAAAAACGTATTTAATCTTAAGACAATTAAATAACTATATTGGCTAAACAGTAAAAATTAAGGTGCTTTGACAGAGAAATCGGATCAACAGGAAAAAAAACATCTCTTTTGGTATTCCCGTCTATCGTTTTTAAGCATGACACAATGGCAGATTACAATAATTAGCATATTGAAATTGAAACAAACCCGCAACCAAAATTATAATAGAGGACTCTTTACCTGTCTAAGTACCGATGTTGTGCACTTTGCTGAGGCAGAAGAAAAACAGGGTCTGAAGAAAAGAGAACAGAAGCCCCCTGCAAGAACATATTCAAACAAATGACTTTAATTAATGTCTCCAAGATATTTACTGAAGCAAGTAAATTGCAAATGTAAAGTATGACACACTGTAAAAAAATCACTCTAAATTTACGTGGATATCTTAGAGTAATAGTAATAAACAGTCTTGCAGTGTCATTACAGATTCATTAACAGCGGCATTGACAGCATTCATGGGAAGACTTTGCTCCAAAATAATAATAATAAACAATATTGTGCTGGAAGTTTGAAAAAAAAAAAAAAAAAAAAAAAAAAACAATAGGAACATATCTATATATCTATACATATAAATATATAAGAAGTCATATGTCTACAAGAGAGAAAACAATGGAGAACAATCTACAGCAGTAGAATAATAATAAAAATAAGGATGTACAATAATGTACATATGTCAGCAAATTACTGTGTTATTGTTTTGTTTTAATTTTTTTAACAGTGAAAAAACATTTAAAAAATTGGCATTGCCTTAGCTGTGCAAAACTGCAGTAGTGTAAACAACCGTACCAGTTCACTGGGATCATCTAATGATGTCTCCCGGTTGCCTTGGAAACATCTTGACCCCGCTGTCTTTTTATTTGTTTTAGACTCGATTTCCTCCTCTTCAGCGGGACATTTCTCAGTCTGTGTTGAGACATAAATCAGGACTGTCAAATCACTTGCCATTCACAAATCTGAAGTTCACTTTCATAAACAAGAACGTACCATTTCTCAACACATACCTCGGATGGCACAGATTCTGCCTCGTCCTTGGACGCCTGGTCATCCAGTCCCATCTAGACACAACACCAGTGATGAAATAAGATTACATAGCAAAATGTTGCCGTAAAACGCCAGATCTCTCGTTAGAAGTGTTTGGAATCACATAAGAAGATGATGGCACAAAACACTCTCCATAACCTGAGCTTTACAGGAAAGAGTTAATGGTAAGAAAGGGATGAGAAAATCACGGTTTTTGGAAACACAACGTGGTGTGTTTTGTATGGACCGATTGTCACTCTCGGGTGTTTCGTGGATGATGTGGGATGCTTCAGATGTTCCACCGATGCCATCTAGAATCACTGCTTGACTGAAGTGATCAACCATCGCGGGACGACACAACACTACACGCATTTTTTCAGATGTATTTAGCACACCTCGGATCTCTCAAGTGTCGTAAAAAGTAAGACTGGTGTAGTACTAGCACGTATTTATTGACCACGAATGGTCGTTCATAGGAGTTAGCTGGTTGGCTAAGTTAAACATGGTGCAAAGACGTTTACCTTCAAAGTGCTGAAACGAACAGGCTGTTAAATCCCAGAGCCGAGAATCCGCTAAAATCGTTTACAATCTGTTAGCTAACTTTAAAACGGCATGCAGATATATAAAACATTTTGCTTTTTAAGAACACAATAAGAGGCCCATCCCATTCGATTCCGCCATTTTGCTTTCATTTCGGTGAAACTGCCGGCAGGGAGTTATGGGAAATTGAGTTTTGTTTGGTCAAAACTTTATTTTGTTCTGTAACACAAGATGAAACTGAACCATGTTTTAAAAATTATTATCATTTAATGTCAGCTTCATGCTAAATAATTACCGTGTTTAAATTGTGAACCAAACCGTAAAGTAAAATTCAAGGTCATGCCAGCATTGTTCCATGATGACGTGTTTCTGCCTTCACTATGAACAGTTGATCCAGTCAGCTGCAGCCAAAACATGCAATGCTTCTCATGACAAAATCTCATGAAAACAATATATTCTGTATAGAAAACATTTACTGTTCTGTATGATTCAAGAAAGTGCAATTAAATAGAGTTGTATAGCATAACAGAAATGTGGTATTTTTCCTGATAAGAAGCCTCAATCGCGCTAGTATTAAAATAAAATATTAATAATAAAACAAATTAGGTTGGCTCACGGAGACCTGCCTCGCTTCCAGGCAAGCAAAATACCATTAAACCGTCTGTTCCAGAACTATCCACTGTGGGGCGCCAGAGAGCAAGAACACAGAGGCTGGATGAGGACAAAAAACCGATGGTGCGTCTCCTGCTTGAAAATGATACAGATCGGGCATCGAGGATTTTCAGCTGCCTTGCCATTTTAAACATCATGAAAGATTATTCAACCAAACAGTGTGTTTCATGAGTGTGGGACGAAAATGTGACAGATCTATCTATCTATCTATCTATCTATCTATCTATCTATCTATCTATCTATCTATCTATCTATCTATCTATCTATCTATCTATCTATCTATCTATCTTTCTTTCTCTATCCATATATTTGTCTATCTATCGTTGTCTGTTTGTCTGTTATTTTCAAGAAATATGGCAAATACTTGTGAAGATTTTGTTTTAATAATAATCAATTTAAATTTGAAAACACAATTTTAAGGTGATGACATTGTGGGACGTATGCAAAGGACAGATCAGCAGCTAATGATTTAGTGAGTGAGTGAGGATGGAGAGGATTAGATTATAAAAACTCAAAGCTGAAGACACATCAGATTACAAAGACAAGGCAGGAGAAAGGCAAACTTAAACAACCGAACAGAGGGTAAATGTACAGATTTATATATAACAGGCGCGCTGATTTTCTCTGACTTTGGTAGAATAAATGAAATGTCTTTCAATTTTTCTCTTGTAAATTATTCAAACTAGTCAGAATGCCTGTGGATGTGGAGAGGATTATTCAGTTTATCAAGCAGGGCGATCAAGACTACGTTCAAAAATATTTGGAAGACTACAACACCGAGGTAGGATCACGTGTCATAAAAAAATAAATTAACTTGAGTGTATTGAAATGAAACCCATGCTTATTGTAAACCTCACTGTCATGAGACACGAGTAGTTCTAACACACCTAGAGCCGGCAGTTTCCATGACAACAGTGAGATAGTAAACCTTAACTGCATTTCTCTTCACTGTCTTTTACATATGTGAGAAAAGTGAGATTTCTGTGTTAATTTTTCCACGTTTAAATTCTTATTTTTCCTCATAGTATTCACAGTGCTTCTTTTTTGATGTAGAGGAAAAAGAAAGAAAAAAGGTAAATTCTACTGTATGTTGGACATGTTTTTTGTTAAATGTGTATCCGCGTTTTCACCGAGTAGAAACTGGGATTAGCCAGATTAATAATATAACGCTCACTCATCTACCTTCTCTTATCTTCATCTCTTACCTCATTCTTTCAGTGACCCCTTAATCTCACTCTACATGTACATATGTGATGCACACCAGCATTTTTGTGTTCTAATTGTGATTTGATTCTTCCCTTATACTTGGCTTTTCGTTTCTGGGTAAACCGGGAACAGCAACGAGAGTTGGAGGAGGTAAATCTTTGGCAAATAAGACCAGCAGAGAAATGGAGAGATGGGGGTTGGGACTGAGAGGAACAACCCAAGTGGAAAAATGCTTTTTGCTGTAGACCAAAAATGATTCAAAAACGTGGATGGATAATCAGAAAGTAATAGCCTGACTGTCTGATTCACCCTGAGGCTTCTGAACGGTTCAGATTCTGACGAGCCTGTGAAGTCTGTTAAAAAGATGTTATTCATCTGTATTTAATCTGACGATGATGAATCAATCCTCAATAGTTTGGTTTTACATGTCAGTGCAAATCAATGTTTTGTTTTGATGAACATGATTTTTGTATCCAATTTCCTTCCACAAATATGCTTCATGCAGTTTCGAAGGAACAAAGTCAGAGAATATGTTCCAGAATCCGAGTCAGATTTGGACTCAGATGAGAATGAGGATCCAGATCTTGTTCTGCGGCGGGTGAGCAACACTACAATATGCTCACACAATACTGTTTGTAGAATCTGTGAACCGGTTGATAAAATGCTAATTATTTGCATTAGAGATGAAAAATGTATCAACAATTTAAAGATCCTGATCAGAAGACTTGAAAGATCTACAGTTTCATCCTGCGACTTATATGTATATTCCCAAAATATTTATATTGGAATTTTGATACTTTATTTATAAGATAGATATTTGTGGTTAAACTTTGCATGGTTTTCACAGCATTTTATTGCCTCACACTCACAAAATAGCGAAAAAAATGAAGGGACGGATTCAAGTATGTTACACACACACACACACACACACACACACACACACACACACACACTAACACACACACACTAACACATTTCTGCTTCTGACAAACTATAAGTCACAGTGACAGATTTTGTATTTGTTAAATTAAATTTGCTGCTTTAAATACATTTTATTTGTACCTTTATTTAGCTTGAGCTGATTTGAGAAAACATTAGGTAATTTTGTAAATAAATGATTTTTTTTTTTGTTTTATTTTATTTATTTAATTGTGATAATGTGTGGTTTCCATATTCGTAACATCTCTCTTTTCCCTGTCCTGTCAGAGACTCGCCGCTGTTTTGATCTGGTTTATTCGCATGCGACCGCAACCAGGGGTTTTGAATGTGTGTTTGCGGACACTGCGGATTATTTCACGGGACCGGAAGGCGCTAGAACCCTTGATCACAGACTCCGCCCTTCTGACTCTTGCTCAGTTTGGGGGCATTTCCACATTTTCTGGAGAAGAAAATGGTCAGTGGAGAACATCTCATAGCAACATTTAGCCGAATGTGGTCGAGATACGTTTCCACTAAACTGGCAAATACAAACACTTGTCCAAAGTTTCACAATCACTTTATTTCAGCAGCCTGTTCCGAGCTTTTGGCCAGTCAAGAACCGTCTCAGAGCTTCTCAGACACTTCAGCTGATCACTCTACCAGTGCTGGAGAAGATGCCCTTGCAAGACAGTTTGACCGTCCTGAAGAAAGCACAAAGATGGACAGGCTGTGTGGGGTGATGACGAGAGGAAAGAGAGATACCAAAGAAGAGGAGGATGGTGGAGAGGAAAGTCCCGATGATGGAGAGATTTGGAGGAAAGAGGCTTTGAAGGCCCTCTGCAATGTCATTTACAACAGCCCAAGAGCACAAGCCAGAGCCAGCAATCTCAGGTGAGAATCTTCTCAGTGCTACTAAAGGTTTGCACTGTCGAGTGTGTCCTTTACTGGAGTGATTCTTCTGCTCATTAGTGGGAGAACTGTGCAAAAGCTCCACACCACTGAGTTCCTGTTCTTTATTAGTGTCTGTCTTATTTTGTCCAGCACTCTGAGATTTTATAATAGCACATGCTTTAGAAATAAAATATGTCATGTTGTAGAATCGCCTTTTCATCATCTTCATTTGGGAGAATAAAAAATAAATTCATAATTAATAAAAATAATAATAATAATAATTATTATTATTATTACTATTATTGTTAGTTCTCATTTCATCTTCATAGTTAAACTTTTTCAACTTTCTTTATATTCAATCTTTTTTTCCTTGATATTCCCCCCCATTAGAGCCTTTCATCACCCGTCCTCTTTGACAGCTACTCGTCTCTTTATTGTTCATTGAAGAAACAGTTCAAATTTAAGATTAGATACTTTCAGCTTCATCTACTGAAATTAGCTTCTTTATATTTATACTTCTTTCTATTTGAGTTTGCCATTTAAGTTCTGTATCCAATTTGTACCATCGCACGATCAACATTTTTTGATGTTTCCTTGTTTCTACTTGGGTCTACTTTTATCTTTTATAAACGTTCTACACAGAAAAACTTTTAGGAGCCTATTTCCTTTTTCAGCGACAGTGCTTAGTCTTGTGATTTGATTGTGTTAGTTTTAGACTAGCGTGACCAGCTTTAGCACACAATTTCATCAGAAACGGCATCATTAGTTGGGTTTTTTCAGGTTGCTCCAAGGTCTGTCAGAGAGACTAAAGGAGGGTTTACGCTCATCAACACCACAAAATAGTCAATTCTACGAGCTGCGACTTCTCTTTCTGCTCACTGCTCTGAGACCAGAGCTCAGGACACAGCTCCGACAGGTCAGCATTCTTTCATTCTCACTTTTATTACTCTATTACTTTTGTGTTTTTTGGATCCATTACTAAGTTGTATGGCACAACTCTCTCCTCTAATCTCTGGCAGGAGCGTGGCGTGTCTATGTTGATCGCGGCCCTGGAACAATGTTTAGAAGTGCGTTTGGGGGAGATGCATGAAGTTTCGATTGATCAGACAGCGCCCCCTATGTGTAAGGAGGTCTCTCAGCGGGCTCTTGAGATTCTGAAGACCCTTTTTAACATCACATACACTGTTCACAGACAAGAAGTTGATGAGGTAAAAGACTTTTGTAACTCTGTACTGTACGTTTTTTCCCATAAGAATGATTTATTAAGTCGTTCTTACTTCATCCACAGGAAGCGGCCGGCTTGTATCGTCACCTCGCTGCGGTTCTCCGTCACTGTCTTCTGGTCCCCTGCGAAGGAGAAGACATCAGAGAGGAGCTCCAGGGGTGAGGACGGCAAAGATGGGTGCAGAAGTTCTGAAGTTCTGATCCGATGGGTCTGTCACCACATCCACAGACACACGGTGAACGTTCTGTCAGCTCTGCCTCTGCAGTGCCTGGACGTCCTGCTGTCCATGCGCATCCTGGAGGGTTCGAGGGAGTCTGGAGGAGTAAACATGGACTGTGTTCACACTTTGCTGCTTTTCCTGGAGAAGAAGCTGGAAAGAGTGAGAGAAAAAGAGACGTCAATGGATGTTCAATATGCTCTGATGTGTTTCTGCACTGGAAAGGGCCAGAAGCTGAAGGAGAAGTTGACTCCCGTGTTGAACCTGTTGACTGAAAGCAGCAGAGCTCACAGAGAAACCCGACACTATCTCAGGCAACAGGTCACATCTATCAAGTTTCAATCAGAATTTATAAATTATAAGAATTTTTTATGTTTATGTATGCACACAAAATATGGCCTGCAAAGTTCACAACCGTGTCATGTTCCACCACCGTGCTTTGAAAGAATTGGCTCCACTGTTTTAGATTACTCTACTAAAATCTCAACCACGGTGGAATGGAACAGATTTATAATTTTCTACAATTTGGAGTCTAAAATTGAGCTGTTTTTCACTAGATCCTTCCTCCGCTAAGGGATTTTGAACTGCGGCCTGAACAGGGGAACACACTGAGGAACAGACTGGTGCGACTCATGACCCATGTGGACACTGACGTAAAACACTGCGCGGCTGATTTTCTCTTCGTGCTGTGCAAGGAAAATGGTACGCAGATCTATTCTTGTTCTGAAAATGAAATAAGAGAGAGCTTTTGAAGTGAAACGGCATATTGTGGTATGGCCACCAGGGGGCGCACTAGATCAATAGCCGTTTCTATCTGTAATACCACGTCAAAGGACAATTTTGTTAACGAGAGAAATCACACAAACAAATACATATCTTAAACCAAAAATCGAATAAAAAAAAAAACACAATTGATATGTATATATATAGTATAACTACTGTATATTTATACTACTGACCCGATCTTGGCTAAGGGACCTCTAAAAAAACTGACGCCTTTAAATCAGAATCAGAATCAGAAACTTTATTGGCCAAGTTGCAATGACAACAAGGAATTGGGTTTGGACTGACTCCGTCTTTCCCCCTCTTTTGCAAATATTAACATAAATATATAAATAAAAGAAAAAGAAAAACAATGACATGAAACAAAAGAAACATAAATAACATTATTGCACATGTATTGCACATTCTGGCAGCCGTTATTGGACGTGGGTCAGACTGTGTGAAATCACAATTAAAGAAATCACAATTCAATGAACGTAGTCTCAAAGTTTTTTGTAAAGATGTCACCAGATATGGAATGTGATTGTGTGTGGTTCTCCTCAGTGAGCAGGTTCGTGAAGTACACCGGCTATGGCAATGCGGCGGGGCTGCTGGCAGCTCGGGGGCTGCTTAATGGCCGTGGCAGCTCTCCTCAGCCGCAGTATTCCAGTGACTCTGACTCAGATACCGAGGAATACAGACAGGCAAAAGGGAGGATTAATCCCGTGACAGGCCGGGTGGAGGAGGAACAGCCTGATCCAATGGAAGGAATGACGGAGGAGGAAAAGGAGGCCGAGGCTCTCAAACTGATAAACATGTTCAACAAGCTCTCACGGCAAGTAGCGGCTGGGAGAAAGTAGTGAAGAACCACTTTTTTTGGATGGGAGAAAATTAATGTCCCTTATGCTAAACACTCCATAGGGACAAAATCATTCAACCGATGGGAGTAATGAAGGATGGCAAACTGATGCCGCTCTGTGGTCAGACCAGGCAAAGCAATGAGCACGAGGATGAAGAAGAGGAGGAGGAGGAAGATGGAGACGTAAACTAATCGTGCTGATG
This sequence comes from Paedocypris micromegethes, assembly GCA_028031935.1. Lineage (NCBI taxonomy): Eukaryota > Metazoa > Chordata > Actinopteri > Cypriniformes > Paedocypris > Paedocypris micromegethes. The sequence goes on from CM051506.1 coordinate 5,096,553, forward strand.
AACAGATGTGCACACTGTTGGTCATTTAGAATGTCTGTTGCAATAATATACAAAAAACAACAGCAACAACAAAATCATATTAATGACCTCTATAAATGTAGCTTGTGAGAAAAATATTTAAAAGTGTATAAAAATTCTCTATAAATTCACATATGTGTTAGATTTGTAATACATCTCAGATCGACTTGAATTTCAGCAGATACTCTCCTAAAAGAATCTGCTTTGAAGCAAAAAGAGAAAGAAACAGACAAAGAGAGACAGCCATCACGCCAAAGACAGACACTCCTGGAAAATGCTGCTGGTGTTGCCATGGTTATGTTGCCATGGTAACAACAGGAAATGCAGTTTCAGAGATTTTTTTTGCTCTAGCAGGGGTGCAGTGATTTACCTTGAGCAGAACCGCTGCGGCTGGATCCAAAGCTGTACGATTCTAATAAAAAACCAGCAGCCCACCTAAGATAGATGGAACAAAAATGATAAATTCTCATCATAATAATTTTTTATAGATAGATATGCTGTATGCATATAATTAGTATGAGCAATTGTATTATTTAACATATGAACATTTCTTGCAAATGACTGTATGGCTAAGAGAACATAGTTTATTTACGTTAATACTGCATTCAGGTTTGTTATATTATACATAGTATATGAATATAAATTTAGATTTTATATAATACATATTTTAATATACTGTGTATTAATGGGAAACAAAAATCTAAAAATTAAAAGAAAAAATCAGAGCAGTCTTGTTTGAAAATGCATTATTTTCATAAACTCATTTTCTTTTCTTTTATTTGCGTTTGTCAAATACAGGGGGATTCATGTACAGATGAAGGACATGTAAAGAGAGAATGAATCAACTGTACAATATTTACAAAAGAGCAAAACTCAAATAATAATAATAATAATAATATTAATAATAATAATATTAAACAAATGAAAAACAGGTACACAGACACCAAAAACCATTACGTACTCTACACCATCGTGTTTTCTTTGAGAAAACAAACAAATGTCTCCTTTTCTGCAATTTCTTTTAAAGAACAAATAAAAAAAAACACCATTTTTGTTTTAAATACATTTTTCAGTTGCTTCATTTTTTAGACAAAAAAAATATGATTCTTTTGTCCATTTCCTGTCCGTCTTGTTTTTCAAATTTCAAGAAGACCCCAGAAATAACGGGTGACCATTTCATGTGCACCCCCAAAAAACATGAGCATTTTTATTCGAAATAAAAACAACAACGTTTGCCAGCTTTGGAAGATAACCATGTATAAATGTCAATGTATAAATAATACAAATCATAATTGTTCATAATACATATTTATATCTAGAAATGTGCATGGGACGTAGCATCCTGACCAGTGGGGTCTTCCACTCTTTTCCCTTTGGCACGGTCTTTATTGGTGTCTTTACACTTTCCCGTTGCTTTTCATCTCTCTGGCTGCCATCGCAAAGGAGCCGACACGTAATGAAAGAAAGAGAAATGAAAAGCTTTACAAAAACATTTTTTTTTCCGTGTTCAAATGGAACTGCTTCAATCGCAACCGGGTCTTCGGACTTCTCACACATTCTGCGAAGGAAAATTTGATTTTCCCGCAACCTCGGGCTTGGTGCCGGTTCAGTCCGCCGCACCCCACGTCAAATGAGCAAATGTGGAACAAGGACGTCGAGTTTAAGCCTTGGTGCTGAGCGTCAGCAGCTCAATGAAAGAGTTGAATAGCGTCTCTAACCAACCCTGGTTGGCCATGCACTGCTGAACAACCTCCTCCTGACCTGGATCCTCCGCGGCCTGCTCTATACTGTCCGTCTGAGAGAGAGAAGAGAGAGAGAGAGAGAGAGAGAGAGAGAGAGAGAGAGAGAGAGAGAGAGAGAGAGAGAAACAAAAGAGAAGCAGTGAGAAAGAGAAATAGAGAGCGAAAGAGAGAGAGTGAGAGCGAGTGAATTCAAGAGTGGAAGAAAGATTGAAAGAGAAACAAAGAGAGAGAGTGAAGAGATTAAGATTGAGAGAAATAAAGAGAAGCAGTGAGAAAGAGAGAAAGAAGAGAAAGAGTGCGAGAGAGAGCAAGAGAGAGAGAGAGAGAGAGAGAGAGAGAGAGAGAGAGAGAGAGAGAGAGCAAGAGGGGAAGAAAGAGTGAAAGAGAAACAAAGTGAGAGGTGGGAAAAGACATTAACATTGAAATAAAAAGAAGCGATAAGACAGAGCAAGAGAGAGAGAGAGAGAGAGAGAGGGGCATCAAAGAGAGAGAAGAAAGGAAGTGTGAAGAGTAATTCGCAGAGAGAGAGAGAGAGGGATAGACAAAGAGAGAGAGAGAGAGAGAGAGAGAGAGAGAGGGTAAGATAAAAAAAAAAGGACAAACACAAGCAAACAACTCAGAGTTGAAGAATGAGAAGAATGGAGAGTGAGTTTCTCAGAGAGAATTTCCCGTACCTCCTTTTTGCAGTGAAGAAAGGTGTGATATTTGTAGTGATGAAGAGAATGATAGAGACTGTATACTCGACACGTCTCCGTCGACAGCTTTAGGTCCTGAAAAAGAAAAACACAGTATAATTATAACAGAAATTATCATTTATTAAAAGAAAACAAAAAAAAAAATTCTGTATACTGTATTCATTTACTTAGTTTTAGTATATTCATATTTTTATAATTCTGTATTTTCTTATTTATAAATACTTTAGAATTTAAAATGATGATATACTGTATAGTGTATAGTATATACACAAACACTGTATATCAACAATTACACAATTAAATAATTTACCAGATTTCTTGGTTAAATTTACCTTTCACTTAATTGCCATCAATCTCCTCGTCAAGTAACAGGTGTAATAAATGAAACGTCTTATAAAATGTGCTCATAAATACTTTAAAACAACATCAGCAGATGTTTTATATAATGGGTTTATAAAGTGGTTTGTGAGTGGTGGGACGTGCCTGCTGCTTGAGAAGGCTCCTCTTCACCCTGTTGAGGGTCTTGCGGTTGTAGCTCTCACCGCCCAGGTGGACTTTAACCACTCCTGAATCCAGAGGGTCCGCCGTGATCTGAGGGAACGTCTGCAGAGCCTCCTGCACCAGACATCACATCACACATCCAGGTTAATAACATCTGGAGACACACCTGTGCTGGTCACATGCGAGCATCTCGGGTACCTGATGCTGGACGCTGATGCTGACTCTCCTCAGCAGCCTCCGTTTCTGCTCGTTGATGATGCCGTCAATCTTTCTCATCGGTGGGAGATAAAGCTCATCTAAGGACACAGTGGGAAAAATTGTGTTAGTATTTTTTGAGTTTTGTTTGGTTTTACACATCACATGAGTAACTAAGATATTGCGGTAGATTGCGTGAAACTAAAGAGAGTGTTAACAGCTTCTTTAATAAGAACAAAAAATAGAATTAAAGCCTAAGCCTAACTCATTTTTTTTTTAATTAAAACAGATAGAATACTTAAAGCTGATTATTATTAAACAGAATCAGGGTAAAATTGGAAAAATTCTTTCTGGAAAAAAACAAGAGAAAATATTGCTGCGCATACGACAGATTATATTAACAATATTTATTTAATTTTTACTGGGTTCAAATGTTGTAAATTGTTGATTTTTGTTTGCATCCTAAATTTCTATACAGAACATTTCTGCTACATTAAAACAATTCAGTCTTTCCTGGGAGTGAAACCCTACACTTTTATATTGCCAACAACAGTTCCACAGTCCACTTTACTTAAATAATTTGAATGGACAAAAAACTGGATGTGCAAATTCTTAGAAAACATAATAATAATAATAATAATAATAATAATAATAATAATAATAATAATAATAAAAACAATAATAATAATAATTATTATTATTGTTGTTGTTGTTTTTATTATTATTTTAATAATTAAAATAATACTCCCTTTAGTCTGTGTCAACAATTCAGTAGGTCGTATAAACCTCACATGATGACATCAGTTTATTTTATTCAGTAAAACTCAGTATTTTATTAGTTCATTTTAAATTAAATGTAAAAAAAAAACATGCTGAATTGAAAATATAAACTTTTCAAAAATTTTTCCGTACCATTCCTCTAGTCTTTTATACTTCCTCTAAATTACATTCAATGTCTGTAATTGATTCATATTAGTAAGCAAACATTGCCCTCTCACCGTTGGTGTCCTCCAGAGCTTGGATCATGTCGGGATCCAGAGCCGTACTGACCAGCATCTCTATATAACTGCGGAACATCTCTCTCATAGCCCGACTGTGAATCCCACTTCGCATGGAACCTGTGGACGGATGAAAGGAAACGTTAACAAGATCAAGACCTTCAGCTGCAGACACATGAAGAATGGTCCACACACACCTTCATCTTCACTTGGCGGGTCAGGAGATGAGTCTGAATCTGAGGACGAGGGCATTTCTTTCAGCCATTTCTTCCTCTTCTTTGGAGGAGGTTCCACCTTGACTTTCAAAGGTCTGCTCCTCATCCTATCAAGCCTCTTCTCTCCAATTCCCTTCTCCTCCTTCACCTTCCCACGATCCAGAACCGCTGCTCTCCTCTCCAGCTTTTCTTGAGCTTGTCTCTCTTGGAGCTTCTTCTCTTGTTCTTTCTCCTTTTGTTTTTCCTTCTCCTTCTCTCTTTGTCTCTCTCGCTCTTTTTGCTTTTCCTTCTCTCTCTCCTGTTGCTTCTCCTTTTCCCGTTCCCTCTCTCTCTGTCGCTCTTTTTCCCGCTCTTTTTGTTTCTCCCTCTCCTTTTGTTTTTCCAGTTCACGTTCCCTCTCTTTCTCCTTCTCCTTTTCCCGCCTAGTTCGTTCGATCTGCTCCCTCTCTCTTTCCTTTTCTCGTTCTCTCTCTTTCTCTCTCTCCCTCTGCTCTCGTAGCTCTTTCTCCCGCTGCCTCTCGCTCTCCCGATGCTCCCGCTCCATCCGCGGTGGAGTCAAGCTACGCACGGGCGGAGGTTTCGGGAGAGATTGACGTCTGATGGGAAGAAACAACAATCTTGTGTAAGACTCAAATTGATGATCAACCTTCAAAATTAACAAGTAGGTAAACAATAGAATTGTATTAGTTGATAAAGGAGATTAAAGAAATAAAGTAGAGTATTTCAACCATGAACTTATAGCAATACCCTGCTAATGAACTGTAATGTTGCACTACATCACTGATGCCCAACATCAGGCCCGTGGAGGAGCTACATCTGGATCATTCATTCTTATTTAGTGATTTTAATACATTTGGAAGAAGATGTAACTTTACGCTAATATTAGGATAATCTACAATCAGAGACGACCTTCAGACAATTCTGAAGGCCAAATTTAGTGAAAAATCTCAATGAGAAATAAAATCAGTGAACGTTCCAAATTTGGAAATTTTCAGGAATTGCACATACGTTAGTGAGCAAATATTCTTCATGGCAAAGAGCAAAACCTGGAACGCGTTTCAGACCATATTCTTCACATTTCAGACCATCTTCTTCAATCTGTGCTGAGAATCATCGACAAATCTCCACCCAAACATTCTGAAACTGGCTTCTGAAGAACAACTGCAAACGTTGCACTGATAAAATCAGGGTCATATTGTTTATTTTCTCATCTTTGGGAATTTAGACTCATTTGAAATATTCATTAAATATTCATATATCTTGAGGCCTGACAAAATGACAGACAGTCCAGTTTGGCCCTACATTATGAAAGCTTGGCCACCACTGCACTCAACCATAAGCAGGTCCAGAAGATTCTTGCAGGTGAAATTACCTCAGTGTGAGGCTGGGACGGTGCCAAGGTTTCCTCGAGCAGACTCGCACGTAATCCTTTTTATTCACATTCTCCAGGAATTTCACATACAATCGCTGGTATCGCATCTTCGCGTCTCCAAAGTAGCCCAGATACTGAAGAACACAAAAGCCATGGATCATGAGCAACGAGGACAAAATTGTGTCCATTTAAATTCAAATTACAGTCGACTCGCATAATTGGGCTGCCGGTTAAAGGGAGGAATCCTAAAGTCCAAATTTTGTGCCTCTTTATTGGGGCAAAATGTCCCGATCTGTCCCAATTAACAAAAGGCGACTACATACGTCTTGCGTGCATTCAAACATCAAACACTCACATTACTCGTAGCGCAAAACTGACGCTGTCCGTCTTTGATTTCAGGGGCGAATTTTTGCAGCAGTGCTTTCTGGACTCTCCAGATTGGCGGCGGCTCTCGTCCCGTCTGCAAAGCCATCTGAGAAGAAACCATGAGCTTTAGTAGCATACCATTATACGAACACACGAGGGGCAGAGCCGAGTGCATAGGAAAAGCAGCTGGATACCTTCAGAGTGCCGATATCTTCACTGCGCACCACAAATTCATCTCTCTCCCTGAAGATCCCCTCCCCCCCACTCTCACTGTCATCATCCTCACTCTCGCCGGCGATGGCCGCATCCGACTGCTTCTTAGCCAGGTGGAGGGAGGTAATCTGGGGCGTGGGTGCGTCTTCAGGGGTCGGGGGCGAGGCTGGGGAGGACTGGGCCAGCTCTTCTGGAGGGGGAGGAGAGGAGGACGGAGGGGGCGTGGCTGAGGGGGGCAGTGTGGGTGGAGGCGGCGAGGGAGAAGGGAGGGCAGGTGGAGAAGGACTGGGAGGGAGAGAGTTGTGCAGTGGCGGCTGCTGCTGCTGCTGTGTGTTCTTCTCGTGAGGAGGAAGAGGGGAGGGCAGCGAGAGAGGAGGAGGAGGCAGAGGGGATGGGGAGGAAGAAGTCGGCGGAGACGGGGAAAGAGATGGTGGGGACAGAAGAGCGGGGGGAGCTTTCGTTTGAGGTCCTGAGAGAGAAAACCAGCGTTAGACTCTGAGTTCTAAGAGTAACTTCATCACACAAATTCTAAAAGTAAAATCACCATTAGGCTTTGAGTCCTCCAGGAAGGTGAAACTTTGCCGTTCCTCGACGAGCTTTTCTCCATCCACTTTTGTGCCCTGGTCTTCCTCTTGGCTTTTTCTGCTCTCTTCCAACTCCTCCGCCTCACATTCAGGCTGGCCGTCTTGCTTCAGTTGGACCTTATCGTGCAGATCTGAGACGGTTTCAGCCTCTTCTTCTTTGTCTGGATGGTGCGTCTCCTCGTGCTGGCCGGGCCACGACTGTGAAACCAGCTCCTGGGACGTATGCAACTCCGTCTGAAGCTCAGCGTGCATGTGTTGAACGCACTCGGGCTGCGGTGGAGGAGTGTTCAGGCTGGCGTCCTGCGGAGTTGGGGGTGATGGAGTAGGAGGAGGAGGAATGGCGGCTAGGTTGTGAGGTGTGTCGTAGAGGGCGGAAATAGCTGATGAAATGCTTTTCTGTAGGTCCTGGTTCTTACTGACAGAGTCTTCTTCATCCGAGGAGAAGGAAGGCAGAGTCTCCAGGTTCCTCTTCAGCTCCTCGTCCAGTCTTTTACAGGGAGACGGACAGTTGCTGAGACCCAGGCAGCCGTCACCCTCATTATCTCCAAAGGGAGGTGGTGGTGGAGGAGGAGGTGGTTGTGGGGATAGAGGACATATGCCACCCTTCACCAAAGAGGAATCTGAGGATGGGCAGCCGTCCACTGGAAGCGGTCCGGTCAGATCATCAGGGCCTGGCTGCTTCTTTCCAGTCTTGAGGAAGTCAAGAAACGACGTTATAAAACCGGACTTTAGCTCTGGAGGCTTCTCGTCTTCTGTCTGGGAGATGTAGGTGGGGATAAACAAAAAAGGAAAATAACATCAGACAAATGTCCTAGAAAAATATAAACTAAGACAGAATGTGCGACATTTTTTAAATTTTAAATTGAATTGCTATTGATATTTAACATCTTTCACTGACCCTGATTTTAAACTTTTTTTAAGATACATATTGGGAATAATACACCATTTTACAGAAAAAACGAGTGAATTGTGGTTCTGTGAATGAGCAACCCAAGCAACAGCTACCCCAGCAACAGCTCTCTCCCTTTCTTTCACTGCATTTTTAACTCTCATCATGGTGGCCTGCCAATCATCTTCATCTCTCTAGGGCTCCCTCTAGTGGCACAGGGAATGTACGCATAGACCGAAAACAATACTTCCTTAGTATCAAGCCAAATAATAGAGTATTTTATGTTACATTCTAGTGTCATACCAAGCCAAATCTAAGGGATTGATTTCCTCACCAAGTAGATTTTCTCACCAAGGAAATTTTGCTAAGATTTAAATATCTTACTGAGCAAGAGAGTTTCCGCATGGTAGCCCAAGCCTCTGGTGTCATCTGCTCGTCAATGTCTCCTTCCCATGACATCTGTAGTGAAAAAATACACCAATGAATAGCGCTACACATACCCGCCATAGCACGCAAGAAATTCTTTCTTCCTTCCCAAGTTAAGACTACCTGTTGCTAAGGGAACAGAGAACATTTCTCGAGTACAATTTACACTAAGGTTGGTCTTAAATGAAGAACGGAATATTTTTTATCTTGAGGGATGGAAACAGACTGATGCTCAACAAGAACCATTCACCATCAAAATAGATGGCGATAATGAAGTAAACACATTTAAGGTAAAAAAAAAAAAAAACATGGTAGACAACCGCAAAAATAATTCTCTCCACCTCTATCCATTTTCTACCACTTTTTACATTTCTGGGTCATTCCAGTGCCTGAAAGTGGGACACACCTTGGATTTGTAGCCAACCAATTACAGAGCAGGACACACAAACACACATCTCGCTCATAATTATGGACAATTTTTTTAGCACAGTCACTCACCTCTTGGGATTTCACCTCCTGCTTCATCTTTTCAAGGCCACAGTTGATGTCATTTCTGTTAATGTCCACACTGGAAGTCGGTCCTGGGCTCAAACCAAGAGATGGTGCAGATCCAACAGAACCGTCAGACAAAACCGGGTCTGTACTAGATAATGAATCTGTCCTCAGAAGTGAGTCTGAGGAGGGCATGGAAGAAATTGGAAGCTTAATCTGGAAAAGAGAGAGAGAGAAAGAGAGATAGATTGCAAATTTTCTTGCTTTGAATATGTTGACCAATATTAATTCTGAGCAGATATTTGTACCTTGATTGGTTTGATAGGTTCTTGATACTGTTGCTGAGGCTGGTGTGCAAGCTGTTGGTGGTGATGCTGCTGTTGATGGTGCTGAAGATGCTGCACGTGTAATTGCTGCTGTTGGTGAATGTGTTGCGGTTGGTGCTGCTGTTGTAGATGGTGGTGCATATGTTGTGGCAACTGCGTCTGATGGTGAAGCTGAGGAGGCTGCTGATGGTAGTTCTGACTCTTGTTCATATCTCTGTGCATTTCCATAATGTGATCATCTTTCCGCCCTCTGCCTCTTCCTCGACCACGCCCCCTTTTGCTTTCTCCACTAGGTCCAACTATGTTTCTGCAGTATGGAGGCTCTGGTAGAGGTCGAATACGGGGCCTGCCGCGTGGTCTGGGTGGTCCCTCACGTTTTGGCTTAGTGGGCTTTCTCCCTCTTTTCTTTGGGCCATCAGGAGGAAGAAGCTGTGGGGGAGGCCCAAGTGATGGGTAACCTGATGGGTGACAGAAGTCTAAATCTCCCATCAAGGGGCTCAAACTTCCAACTCCTGAAACACCTCCAGGTTTCCTGCAGCTTGACACAAGATCAGGAAGCAAGTCCGGGTGACGTCTACTGTTTAAGCGAATGTCAGCTGGCACATCAGCTTTATCCTCATCATCTTCAAACTCATATTCTTGAGCATAGTTCTTCTTTGTTTGCATCTGCATATTAGGGTCTTTTCTCTGCTTAAGCAGGTGATAGGAACTGGTTTTCAAAAGCTTTTTAGGCCTAGATGAACAAAAGATTGGTGAAGTAAGTCCTGTGCCTGGACCACTATTCAAAGCTGAGGAGCCCATCATTTTGCTTCCACTTCTATCCACAATTTGACCCGTGTTGCTCATTCCTATACCTGGGCCTTGAGATTGAATTAAGCCCAGTTGTTCAGTGTTTACGGTGGATGGCAGCTCATGGGATTTCAAAGGGTCCATATCTAAGTGCATTGTGCCATTTCCAGATTCAGATAAACTATGACAATACTGCCCATAGCCTTGATCGCCATGGTGACTCATAATATTATATGCACCTGCTCCGCCACCAGTAGTTTTAACAGCATTCATTCCATCCTGTACCGTTGCACAGGTCTCTGGCACACCATCCGGACCCCCTTGACCAGTATTACCAGATCCCCCACCACAGCTTGTCTTGTAGTCTTCAGAGCAGAACATATCCTCCATAGCAGGAAAAAATGAACGATCTTCGTCTTGGAGAAGTGAATCTGGAAAACAAATAGAGGTCAATGGAACAAAGCGTTGCTGTTGATCTTGACTTTGGTTCTGAGATGTTTTCCCCGCTGGACTACCATTGTCAAATGGATGGTCTTTGAGCTGATCCAGCTGTTGCTGAGAAAGTTGTTCTTGTTCTCTGGGCTGAGTCTGAGACTGCGGATGTCCAGAAGCTGCTTGCATATGGTGGCGGTGCTGGTGTGGATGCTGGTGGTGAGAGTGTGACGGGGTCTGATGGTGGCCATGAGGATGTGGATGATGGGAAGTCATATGGTGCAAGTGCGAGGCTGTTGACATGCTCATGTCAGTCTCGGATAAGTAACCGTGAATCTCCGCCGATGACTGCTGAGGATGATGGGCTTGAAGGTGTGAGGACATCCTGTGTTGTTGGTGCTGTTGTCTGTGATGGGCACTGGTGCTTCCATCGCCTCCACCAACTCTCTCCGTGGACCCTGTGCCTTCACGACTGTTTGTTCTGGAGAGTGATCTCTCTAGCAGGTCGAGGGCTGGAACAGAATTCTGATTTGACTGGTTTTGGTTTCGCTGAGCATCATGCCCATAGTGAGTCTCCATAGTTTGGGACTGAAGCTGTAGTTGTAATTGAGACGCTTGAGGTTGAGAATCTATTCTTCCAGACCCTGCGGTCCCTAGTCCCCCAGTTGAACCAATCATTGTCTGATGACTCATGGAGAGTTGCTGTGAAGCAGTCTGCTGGCTGTCCATCTTGTTTCTCGGGGTATGAGAAAGAACAGATTGGACAAGGTGAGCCTGTGAAGCTTGCTGAGATTGTTCAGGTGAAGAATCCATTAGAGCCATTGAGGACTGAGTCTGTCGCTGCTGTACATCTGGTGTCTTTTGCAAGTAGGGTATTTCAGAAGGATCCTGAGCTTTCTTAATATCCATATGTGAGTGGGGCATTGAATGAGGATGTGGGTGCTGTGAAAGTTGAGGGTGTTGTGAGTGTGAAGGCTGATGTTGATGCGTCGAATGAGAATAAGGATCTCCTCTGCCATAGTGGACCACTGAGCCAAGAGGTTCATGTTGATTTTGGTGTTGGTTATGCGAGAGAGAGTCAACTGCACCTCGGCTCCCATTAGCACCAGTTCCTGGGAGTACTCTATCTGACTTGGTCTGCTGCTGCTTTTTCAAAGACATCTCCAACTGGTTTTCTAATTCTGTGCTTGGACCACAAGAGCCGACACTAATTGATGAAACACTGTTGCTGGCATTATTGGTTCGAATGACACTCTGCAAATGGTAACGTTCTTCAGATGCCTTGTTCAGTTCATAAGCCGAGAGACTCTTACCCGCATCTCTATTTTGAGAGACAGACTGGGACTGCTGCTGCGAAGTGACTTGCGAAGCTTGTTGAGACTGGTGGGGGGAGGGGTTGGGTGCTGGACTTTGTGAGTGCAATAAGTGCTGAATTAAGAAGTCCTCCTCATCGTCCTCATCTTGATCTTGAGATCGTTCTACCCCAAGCAGATCAGAATCAGACTTGGACTTTGGCTGCGTTGTATGATACGACTGTGAAGGGTGCGTTGTCACCCTTGAGTCTGGGTATCCTTGTGGAGAAGCCATGAATCCCGGAGAAAGAACTGAAGAAAGGTACTTGGCACTCCCATTTCCACCCGGTGATTGTGCAGGTCGAGATGGTACAGGTGAGTTGAGACCTGGCCTAATAATTCCAGAATTACTTGAAGGTGAAGGGCTTGAGTCAGGGACCTGATATGAACCAGTACTTGCAGCTGCCACACTAGTACATCCACTTGACCCATTGCCTACACTGCCTGTACTGCCTGACCCTGTTGTACTGGTCGTTGTGGCCGTTCCAGACCCGGACACCATCAGAGCAGGTGAATGTCCCGTACCATAGCCGAGAGAAGGACTTCCTGCCCCTCCAAGAGATGATGGCATAGAACTATATCCAGAGTCCGAACCGTAAACCACTTCAGCAGAAAAAGAACGACCAGTAGCTCCAAGACTACCATACGTTTTCCCAGACCCCCCATGGCTTGAAGCAAGGTCCTGGGCCTGTGGAGAATTGAATCCCCCGTAAGGCTGGGGTAGGTGAGAAGAAGCTGACTGATTTGGGGAATACGGTTGTTGCTGTTGAGGTGGAGTGTGGCCTGAAAGACCAGCTGATGGTTTCACTTGAGCAACTGGAGAGCCATATGTGGACAGACACTGTTTTGATGACTGTTGTGGCGTTGCAGCAGACGAGACGGTTGCAGGTGGTGGTGGGGGTGGAGGTTGTGGTGTCGTCTGAGGTGGAGGCTGCTGCCTTGATGGTGCAGAAGAGGCACTGGATGATACATTAGCATTAGAAGCAGATGAAGTAGAGGAAGTAGTGGATGAGGCTGAAGGAGGAGTGTGAGGGGTGCGAGAGGATGAAGATCCAGATGAAGAGTAACCACTACTTGAACTTGAACTTTTCCCTGTTTTCCCAATCCCACTACTTGAACCAGATGAAGTGGACACTGAGGAGGATGTGTAAGGGGGCTGTATAATAGGACGGTAAACTTGCTCCGATCTCGAGGTGGGTTTCGGATCAGATGAGGGGCTTTGTTCCCCCAGTGGGCTACAATTTATTCCTCCATGTCGATGATGGGATATCTGCTGGTATCCTGAAGCGCCACAACTAAGATAGTGCTGCAATGGATGGGGTGTGGAAGAGGGAATTTGAGATTGTCCAGGAGATGGGCGCTGGAAATGCTTGATCACGCTATCCTGCCTTGGTATGGCCCTATCCTGTGACTGCGGACCTTGTGGCGGTCCAGCGCTAGAAAAAACAGATGAATTGTAGAGTGAGGACTGATCTTGCAGCTGAGAGGAGAGCAGGTTAAACTGTGGTGGAGGTAAGTGCCGTGTTGACGAGGGTGTGGATGGCTGCGGTGGTGGAACCCCTGTGGGATCTTGTGACCCTCTGTATGAAGCACCACTAGCCTGTGAGGACAAAAGCCTATCAAAGCCAAGACTGGACTGTGAGGGGGTCTTGATATGCAGCAAAGGGTCATGAGGAGACAAGAGTCCATTGGAAGTAGGACTAAATGTGGGAGTGTCCTGCAGAGATAACGATGAAGTCACCCCAGGGAAGGAACGCCCTGAGAAGGATGCTGGGTGCTGATATGCTGAAAGAGCAGAGGAGGAGGGAAATGACCCCGAGCCAGGTAATGCGCCAGAAATGAAGAGCTCTGCAGGTGCTGGGGTATGCATCGCTGTGAAAGGAATTAAACACGTTTAAAATGAATTCTGCCACAGCCTGATTTAATTATGATTTGTTTTAACAATTGATTGCACAAGCTATATGTTCTGACACCACATACAGTAATTTAGATGACTTAGATGACATTACTTACCAGTTTGCCATGATGGAGTGCGAAACTGGGAGAGAAGTGAAGAAGCAGATGGAGGTGGCTGAGCACCTCTGGACTCCAAAGCAGAGATCAAGTTCATCACCGAAGCATCAGGACCAGAGGGGCTGCTATGATGGAGTCCAGTATCAAACAATCCTGAAAGCCCTGATAAAGATGACCAACAATCATTAAGATCAGATCTTAATCAAAGAAAACAGAAAATAATGGTGTAAAGCTAACCTAAGCTCCTTCCTGCCCCCCACGCCCCACCCTGTCCAGAGCTGGCAGGATGATGATTTGTTGCATATCCTTGCAGTGGGTGAGGCGTGGCATACGATTGACGATGGAGTAGTTCTGAGTCTGGATGGGCAGATCTGGAGCTCCCATACACCAAACTGGGAAGAAAAATAAGAGAAAAAAAATATATCAACAGGAGTATGTTATGTAAATATTTCTTGCAGTTCAAACAATTCAGGGCACAAAACCATTTTGATGTTAAAAGCTCCATTTTGAAAAATTATAAAGAAAAAGTAGCTTTAAAAAGAGCTACCTGGGGAAAAAAAGCAGAACTGAGTGTGTGTATAAGTGAAGTATTTATTTCCAAATAATGTATTGCTTTCATATAATTCACTTCAATTTGTCGTCTAGCAAACGAGCATTGAACAAAGATCTAAAAACACTACATTTTCTTCGACACAGCTTGTCATTCCTGTCACACATGATCATCATGTTAAGAGCATCATTTCCAATTGTGACGCTTTATAGAAAAAACGCGCATTCGGCGTAAATCTCACTCTGCAGCGTGCCGTATGCTAGCATGATGAAATCCTACAGCTAAACTCTCTCTATGAAAAACAAAATAATAACAAAATAACTGTTCTGAATTCTGATTGGTCACTGTGGCTGTTGCCAACCAATCGGCTGTGGCACGCAGATACTTTGCAGTCCGTCTCTGTCGCACTCTTTCATACAGTGCCCAGTTGGTTTAACAATGGCAGTTAGGATGTTGCTGAGGTAATGCACAGAGCGCTCATTGATAAAAGCTTTTCACGGACTGAATCGCCTTGGTAACCCCCTCCTCTGCATCCTCAGCTCGGAGTGTGAGCACAGCTCGGTTAGTCTAGATCCTCTAGTCTGAGACCAGAGTGGGAAGCCACAGACACCACAAACTGGTGGAGCACGTGGCGAGTGGGTGGATGCCATTCAGCGGAGGTGATGATGTCCAACCTGAAGCCACGAGTCAAACCTCCATCTAGTGCAGGGGTGGACAACTAGTCACTTTTTTCCGTATTACTGCAAAGAGCCACGTAATACACATGGGCACACAAAAACATCATCTCATTCCATAATCTTGTATGCACACACACACACACACACACAGACTTCTGCTCAGCCAGACCTAAAAAAACGAACCACACCAACATGAAAATATTAGTTATTTTTCAACAGTTAACATTGCTTGCATGCAGTGTGCACATTGGACTTGTGTCATGTGAAAGCTCCTGAAGAGTCGCATGAAACTAGTTAAAGAGCCGCATGAGGCTCAAGAGCCACGGGTTGGTCACCCCTGATCTAGTGTAATATTCAACCAATCAGCTCTGGTGCCACTCCTACAGTGTTTTCTATTTACTTAAAATGTATTATACAGACTTCATTGTTCACTGGGGCTTCTTGGCGATATGAATTGTGAACTTTTTTTTAACTAAATGCCGATTCGATAAACCTTTATCAGCCTCATCAGAAAATCTCTCTGTGTTTGCTTAAACGTCACAAAATAACCTGGTGTTATACATTCTGAAATGATTTAACTTGGGTTTTCTTCTGTTCATGCGTGAAGCCTTGGGAATTGTGTAATTATCACAAGATAAATTCTCTAATGGACTGGTTTATACATTGAAATGCTTGAGTGGGAGTCAAGCGGCTTTGCTGTCTGAACCTCGTGATATTCAGTTAGGATTGTCTATTGCATATTTTGGCATTATATATCTATATCATACCAAAACCACACACACACACACACACACACACACATACACCAGACAAAGTTTCTAAATTCACAATAACAATATAAGAAAATTAAAAGCCTAAAATATTGACGCTCACAGATTGTGTATATAATTGTATTTATACTAAATACAACTAGACTAGAAGTGTTGATGCAAACCAATAGTTAAACAATAAATGATCTATCAGATCAAAAAAACCTGCTAAAATCAAACTTCAAGCTTTTACCTATAGCTATACAAGACGTGACCGGTAATAATCAATTAAGATAAACAAGTAAAAAAATTGCACTTTTAGTTGCATTAAATATTAAAAACTCGCTTAGTAGAAGTGGGGAATCAATGTCTTTGAAAAAGTCTAAATGTGAATGAGAAAAACAATTATACAGGAAAGCAATTAGCACACTATCCACGAGCAACAAATGTAAACTGTTTACAGCGTGTGAGGAACTACACTATGACCAATCAGCTTAATTAGAACTACAAAAAGGGTTAAAGACTACAGAGAAGTGCATTATTGCCATAATGACACACACTCTTTAGTGTACATACTGTATACACACATACTCGTTCTGTACTGAGATGATTTGCACAAATTACTACATAATTTAGCTTAATATAAAACTGCATAATAAAGAGTAAGTAATACACAGTAATAATAGTGCAGTATTTAAGCACATTGTAAAAAATTTGTCATCACTGTAAGCAGAATTCTAATTTAAAACAATAAAATGCCCAGAGCTGCACACTGCAAATTATTTAAAAAAAAAAAATAAAAAAATAAAAGTCACACAATAAAAAAATCATCCAAAATTGTTTTAAGTTACATTGCTGTTATATTCTACTATATTACAGTAATTAAATTAATCCGCATTTGTGTCCCTTTACAGATTAATATCGTTATTGTTTTGTGCACAATAATCAAGTTAACAAGATTGATGAATTTAAATTGTATTTTGCTGCAAAATAACCATGTACAATTACCGGGATTTTTGCAGTGCACCACTTGCAGCAGTAACTACTTAAGTGCTCTAGGTTAACAAAAATATTATTAATAATAAAGATCCCACAGACAACAGGTTGACATTGCGTTGCAAATTGGAATCTTTCCATGGATGTATGTATCCAGCATTGTTCGCCTTTAGACTTGAGGTGTTAGACCGGAGTAGGAATGACTCCTACTCAGAAGGCGAAGCTCGGCTCCATCAAGAGTGATTGCACGCCGCTCTGATGCTGGAAGATTGATTTGGTTGTCACGGCGACTGATAATGTACGTCGCCGGGCGCTTTGAACTGTAAGTAGGCCGTGAAACCCACAAAACGCGCTGCGTGGCGTTAAAACACGAGTGTTTTCCATCACTCGCTGATTGTGTCGATGACGCTCACACGTCATTTAACGGTTTTTTAAATGTCGGTAGTTTGTAGACGCAATTACGTTTGTGTTTACAGTCACGCTGTATTATCACTCCGTATTACAATTCTGGTAGGTTGCCAAACGACTGCCGAAGCACCACGCAAAGATTAGGGTTTATTTATTTAAGCGATCGCAATCTACAGCAGGCGAATTAAAGTTCGACCCGATGCCTGTCACGTGAGGTGAAGTGGAGACGCGATTTCAAGCTTGTAGTTGCGCAGGTCTTCACGTACTCTCGCACACGCGATTATTATCGTAGTGACATGTGCAATAGAATGACACACTGGCCGCAAAGCAGCTCTCAAACCCCGAGATTCTGGCGAATTCGCCCGCCAGCGTCAACGCCACAAACACAAGCCCGATCCAGTGAAATAAATCCCCGTGGCCACAGATAAGCTATAGCCACAATTTCATCCAAATACATGTGATTACTGGCAATGGCTTGCCAGCGAAACGAGTCTTTTTTGTGGGGCACCCCGCGCGCGGAATCGATCGCCACGTCGAATTACGTCGCGTTTCACCACGACGTGCAAAGTCTGGACTGGTGCGCCTCCGAGAGCCAAAGGTCTGATTTTTTCATTTTTGATAATACGCTAGCAAGCTAGCTAGCAACATCATCCCATCCCCCTCTTTTCGCCCCTCTCCCCCCTTTTCTGTCTCAGTCTACCTTCCGTATCACGCATTAACTCTCAATCGCATTCCTTGCATTTTCGAGACGACACCCCCCTCCTCCCTCACATATGACAATACTGATGGCTGGACGTGGAGCCGCGACCATATAACGCGTGCGAGTGCGGAGCGACATCGCACCGCGTCCATCGGCATGGGCATTGTTGGAGCCCGCGAGACAGATTTCTGCATCTGGCGTCAGAAGGCGCGCACGTGAACGAGCATCTTACCTTGCCTTCGCCGATCTCTCGTAACTCCATCCTGTTCCTGCGCCCAAATCTCCGAATCCTGTGCCAGGATAATTTCTATCCATTAAAGAAGAGACGAGGGATGAAGATGGAGAGATAGACAGGGGGAAGGGGAGGGAGGTATCTTCTAAAAAATTCTAACACACTATCTCTCCCCGTGTCCTCTCCTCTGCGCTCACTGTCTGTTTATCTCTGCCGTTTCACGAGCAAGTCCTCAAGAATAGGACCAGTACAGAGGGGGAGAGGAATGGAGGGAGGAGAAGGAGGAGGAGGGGGAGATGGAGGATACAGAGGGGAGGCGGGGAGGGGGTGAAGTATTACACCAACCACCGCCACCACGAGAAAAAAAAACCCCGTTTCTTCCCTCCCTCCCTCCCCTCGGTTGCCCTCTTGCATGTTCCGATGCCTATTGTCCTTCATTGGCGACACGGGAGCGCGGCGGCGGACGCTGGTGTAGATGCGCACCGCGGCGGTTTACGACGCCAGTCCGTTTAAAACCCACGCGACTAATGGCACGTGGGGATTGTGTACCTTTTATTGTAGTCGTTAGTGCATTGTGCCGCCGTGAAAAGGTGAGACGCTGAGACTCTATAAATAGACGTGCCAGCAGAGCTCCAGTCAGCTGTTGCGCCCTGAAATTGTAGATAGTGATGAAACGGTCATAACGGCGGCCCGTTGTTTGTCAAATCGTCTTGGGAAATCGAGAAGTTTATTGCACACACTCCACCGACACGGGGCTTCTTAAAGCCGTCAGATATATTTTTTTTTTGCCACGGTCGGGGTGACAAATATATTTAGAAGACGCCATTTTCAGCAGTGGACTAACAGGCTCGCGCACGTAAACATATCCACACACACGCACACGCGCGCGCGCACATACGCAGTCTGTCTGGGAGTCTCGTGCGCGCCGCCGCCTCGTTACAGTAGTGGAATGAGTGTTGGAAGCGAACCGTTATTTCTCCCGCGTGCGCGCGCACACGTTCAGCTGGAAATGTAATTAGGAACTTATAAATGGATTTTACATCTATTCACATCTAAAACTTGGTGCAAGACTGTCTACTTTTTATTAAAAGGTTTTTATTAAAAGAATACATATTCTGTTAAGTTTGACTGAAGCAACTTAAAACCATTTCAACTAATGAAAAAAGGAATGAAAAGTACCGGACTAAGCAGGGTAATAAATTAGCTACAGGTTTAAAAAAAAAAAACGTGTAACCCGTCTTTGCCGTTTATCTCTTAACATTAAAAAAAATTCCCTATATCATTCCAACCCATATACCCATGCCATGTCAGTTCGCCCCCTCATAAAGAAATGCCAAAAACAAAGGAAACATCTGTTATGCCCCATCTTGAGTGTTAGGAGGGTCAGCTGAACTTCCTCTGTTAGACAAAAAGAGTAGAGAGAGACAGATGAATAAATGGTTTATAAATGCACTGCAAATGATTTGGATGCAAAAAGTATATGGGCAATGGTTTTGTTTTTTTTACCCAGAGTAAGGAGGCGGTGGGGCATCATGCTGCCCGCTGTGGTTCAGAGCCTCATTGTACGAGGGCAGACCCGGAGCCGAGACATTAGACAGTGGCACAGATTCAGACCCTGGATGACCATCAACTGCCATTTGCACAGGAACACTGTAAAAAAAGCAGTATCTTTAAGAGTAACAGTCCATAAAGGTCAGTGGTTAATGTGGTAAATAGCCCAAATTACCTGCCCCCTCTTCCATCTTTTCCCCTGTTTTTGTAGCAATAAATGCCCAGAATGGTGACTATAATCCCCGTTATCACAACAGCTAGAATTCCAGCCACCAGACCAGCAACATCCACTTGAGGATTCGTCTCTACAGAAACCAATACATTTCTTCTCAGTAAAACAAATCGCCATAAGGCAAAGGAAAAGGTAGTATATTTTGGTTATAATAAACTTGTAATACAAAGTGTGTGTATGGCGTTTAAGATTACGTCACATTTTTTTAGGCCTCGTCCAACTCAACAGTTTAGTGTAATTGTGAATTTAATTATTTTGAAAAGCACATGAAATACAATATAAACAAAGCTTACGGTGACTGTTGACATAGCCTTTCCAAAACTGTTTCTGTTGAGAAAAAGAAAACACTTAAAAATAAAAAAAAAAATAAAAAAATCCTGCAACGGATAACAAATTATTCAATACAATTAATGGAAATGCTTTTCCCCCTACAAACATTTACTGTTGTAATTTTAAATAAGAATTTAATCATTACAATCAGGTGCGATTTACTGCCGAAAGGTTGGTCCAAAATGTATGAAATTTAATCATTAAAATGTATGGGTTTTTTTCAGCGTATGAAAAACACTTTATAGTTTTGGAACAATATGTTTTTACTTTTTTATATTCACTCATCTGTTTGATTACCGTCTTGGTGTCGTCCTCGAACACTTCTCTAGCTTCCTCATAAGAACACACTTCCTCATAACATTCTCTCTCCAGATTCCCAGGCACCACCAACTCAAAATCCCAACGGTTAAACAACAGTGTACGAGAAAGGAACGAGCCTGCAACCTTCCCTTCTAGAAACACTGAAAAACAATTACAATAAGAGCAGAGAACTTTAAAAATCTTACATACCTACATATTGTATTTAAAGTATACATAATAAATCGCTAGGACAGCAACATATTGAGTTGAAAATCTATACTAAAATAATAATAATAGACAAATTATATGAGACAAAACAATAGAATAATAAAGCAATTTTGGATGGGTTTGTTTATCAATTTATCGTTAATTATCAAAAATGTTCTGTCTAGTAAGGCTACCATGATTTCCATTGTAGACCACCCGGCCGCAGACCACAGGCACCAGAGGCAGAAAGCAGAAGCAGATCTCCAGAAACCACAACATTGAAACTGAATAAAAAAAAAACACAAATGCAATGACAAATACAGGGTGACATAAGAAAAGTCACGTGATTAATGTCCACCTCGTTAAGACATTGAGTTAATTTAAAATAGTTCATCCAAAATGATCACGACTGGGGAGAAAATGTTACAAATAATTAAGACAGAAAAAGTTCGTTAAAAGTTACGGTATGATGGGAAAAAAAAAACACCGAAAATGTAATGATCACGCCTCACACATGACCAGGCATATAACAGTAAAGGTAGGAGAACAAAATGCTGTAGAGCCTACAAAAAAAAAAAAACTACAAAAGAACGCAAACCTTGGCTGGTGAATACCGCGGATTAGCGCGCGCTTACCTTCACCTGCTTCCCAGTTTCGTACAAGGAAGCTTTTCTTTGATCTCGTTTCTTTTCACAAAGTTCACCAGGAACGTTCCGTTTTTTTTAAATCGCTACTTCTGGAACACAGAATGGATTCAGGAATTTACGCGTATTAGAAAATGAGTTTTTTTCCCCAATGTCACATAAATCCAAATGTATGCGAAAGGCAAACAACAATTTTCGACACATACCAGTTTGACAACATTTCCAGCGGCCGCGAGCGCTTGGGAGGGGTTGTGGGAAGAAACCTTCATAAGGACTTACCTGTGCAACCAAAACCAGAAAACAAGGACATGAGGGAAGGAAAACGCGCGTTTAAGCAATTCTCTGTTCACACCGAGTTCGACGATACTTTAAAACCATCTAAACAATCGCGATGTAGAAACTTCCGGTTCCTAGACTATTCCAATTGGTTCCACCTGTCTTGTTCGTCTCTTTTAGTTCAACAGGTACATTTATGGCAAACATTAAATTACGAAATAAAAAATGCAATCTGTATTTTAAGGCAATGTGTCACTATCTATAAATCCGATGAATATTGAAACGAAAGGCTTTTATTGATTCCATTGATCACTGAGGCCCCCTGCGGGTCACGACGGGAGTGAAACACGCCTGAATAAAACATGCACAAACAGTCAGTACTTTGAATCGAACTTTTATTATGTAAAAAAAAAAAAAAAAGAAGTTATGTTAGCCTTACAAACAGAATCGTTTGCCATTAAGGAGAAATGTGAAATATCCACGGACCAAACTCACACATGAATACATAAATGAAACAGAGACACAATGCTTTACTGCTTTGTAAATAGTTTTTTGCTTTGACAGATCGGTGCTACAGAAGAATTTGTCTGGGAAAAAAATGTGTAATGCGGACAAAAAAAAAACTCTTAATAAATGGTGTTATACAAGTAGCATGTTCTCATATAAAAGCATTACTTTTCTATCCAAATCTCGACCCATCAGCCCGACTAGACCATTGTACACAATCTCTTAAAAAAAAAAGAAAAGGTGCAAATATTTGAAGTGGATTTTGAATTATACAGTGAAACTGTCAGATCGTCTTATTCACGACCAGTACCTTACAACCTAAATTATGCATTTGCAAAACATAATGAAAATATGCCACATACTTAACCACGCATGACAAAATTAGTGTTAAACTACATTAGATAACTACAATAACAAAGCTGTGTGCAGAACGGATGAGCCTTTGGTTTAAGTTAGCATCACACAATTTCAATATCATTAAAAAAAACACACTGCAGGATACGGCTCACCCATAATTTAACCTTTCACGCCCCAGTGTCACTGAAACCAGTATGACCAGTAAAATGTGATCTGGGGATCCGCTTGATCTTGATTTCATAGACCATGCTCCAGAAAGGGGGAGATGAAAAACAGTTATGGAATGACAGGAAGTGTAGAATGGCACGATAGATCCTTCAAAACCATGTCATTTCAACCTTCTACAGTCTTCAAATTCAAATTTCTCCCGGACGCCGCACTGCCAAATCAGGAATTCAAGCAAAGTTGTTGAATATATTTAAACCACGGTTGCTTTCAGGGGTCTCACTGGTCATAAAAGCCGAGCCAATGAAACACCATCATCTCCATATCAACAACCCTTGAATTCAGATGCCCGTGATCACATCTACGCAGCTTTGTTCTGTGAATTTCATATATCAGCCTCGGCGTAAACAATCAGTCGCGCAACACAGTTTGAAATGGAAAAACACTGTGTGTGGATCTACGTTTAAAATTAAGGAGGATGTCGACTATACAGGACATAACATTTACAGATCTCTGATTAGACGCCGGTTCCTCCTTTTTGGAGCCCATTCACACTCACACACACACCTACCAAATCTCTAATACAGCCAGACACATATGCACGAACCAAAATACACACGGCTTGGACATATAAGGCACCAGGAGTGAGTGAGAGAGAGAGAGAGAGAGAGAGAGAGAGAGAGAGAGAGCGAGCGAGCTTCCGTCTCCTAGGCAACAGTGCAGAGGGCCAGTCAAAGCAGAGTGCAGGGACATCCACCGCTCTTCTGCTTGCCAGCATGATGGGTGGGGAGTGGTGGGCTCTCCGTCTCCTGAAACTTCCTGAAAGCCACGGAAAATGCAGGTTAGCACTAGATTATCAACGCAAAGGATTCACGTGGTTGGTTGTGTCACGGAATCTACAGACCGTATCGCTCGCACCACTTCCATGAAGGCCTCGTCCACGTTGTAGCGGTTTTTGGCGGATGATTCCATGTAGTGGATCCGGTTTTCCCGAGCAAAACACATGGCCTCGTCTTTTGAGATCTATGATAAATGAACAAACATTACAAAATGGGAATTCATACTGTGCTTTAACGTTTCACTGTTTTGTTGAATTGTCATGCGCTGAAAATTAAATTGATTTTGAAAACGAATTGAAAGTGGACGTGACATTACCACTCTCTGTTGGTCGAGGTCGCATTTGTTGCCCACAAGGACCATGGGGAAGTCGTCTCGATCCTTCACTCGCAAAATTTGGGTGTGAAATTTCAGAATTTCGTTATAACTGAAAAGCAAAAAAAGAAAATATGTTTTTCGTGTGATGAATAAAATAGTAGAAATGTGTTGATCTCATCGAATCTGTGCGACTCATTTTCTAAAAAGAAAAGAACTGGTGATGGTCTGAAAAACACGAGTAGTTTCATTATTATTAGTATGAGCAATTAAACAGATCAAATTCACAAGTTGTTCAAGTTCAGAATTGAACGTTTATGATCACAATTCTGAAGTTCATTGTTCCCTCTCCGACTGACACACACACACACCACAAAAAGTAGGAAGTATTTATTCCTCTTCTTCTAACACACGAAATGAAAAGCACCTACCTGCCGCTGTTATTCAGTGCAAACACCAACAAGAAACCCTCCCCGGAACGCATGTACTGCTCTCTCATCGCCCCAAACTCCTCTTGTCCCGCCGTGTCCAGGACTGTTCAACCACAAAACAACATGAGCTACAGGAACATCCCCAAACAGAAGCTAATGCAACCACAGCCACACTGACAAACTCCAACAAAGTTTGCTTTAAGTACGGCGGGCATCATGTGGCACTGACGGGGCAAGTTACAACAAAACCGGGGCAAAACAAAACCTGTTGTCACACTGAATCACACTGATGTAATCCTGGACGAAAACTATCCAGCAGTGCAGCATCAAAAACTGATTTTTATTACTTTTATCATGGTTATTATCAAATAACGTACTGTCTAATCTTGTCTCCTTTCCATCCACAGTGCAGATTTTAGCGTAGGAATCTTCAATGGTGGGGTCGTAATCCGACACAAAGTATGACTGTAAAGCAAGACCATGTTAATGTTTGTAGCACAGGACAACATAAAGGACTTCAATGTGATTAAAAAAGTCATAACATCCACAAAAACTTCTATAGCGCAAGAAATAAAAAGAAAGTTGATAAAGAGTTTCAGGTTCAGGTGTCTTGCTCTGAATAAGGCATGAATCAAACCTGTGACTTTTGATGACAGCTTGCTACTACTAACCACATCTGACCAGTATTAGTTGTCTTAGTAAAGTACACTAACTGGGAAATAGGAGTCAAAAATAAGCAATGCGGATGTTTACACAGAAACATCGAGAGCACAACTATAAAAAAAGAAAGTGGCACTGTGTTATTACAGTACACTTCATGTACTTAATAAAGTACAGTAACGGGTCAGTGGACGTGAAGAAACATGCATGAAGCGCTGACACATACACAGAAACTCCTATAGCACAAACAGAAAGAGAAACTCACACCCTACACAGTCTCAGCCAGTGATGAAAGTTCTTCACTAAATAGACTGTTACCTTACTTGGCTATTTTTGGTTACTTTGTACTTAGTACTAAGTTTAAAAAATATATATGCAACTTTTACTCTACTTGACTACATTTATGATTGAGCACAAGTACTCTTTATTCCACTACACTTGAATGGACACTGTTACTCACAATAACATTGTGATTGTGAGCGACAAGTTGGCATTTTTTTTTCTACTGTGGTTAATTTCTAGGGTGGAGGAGGCAATATCCCCATCTACTGGGTGCTGAAGGTACTGGATGCTGTTTGTTCTGCCACTTTGAAACATTGAGGCGTTAAACTTTATTTCTGTATTATGAAATAAGCTTCATAAAGAGTTTCTTGTTTATCCACATTTACTGGCGTTTTTTTTTATTCTAAAAGACTAAATTCAGTACAAGTAAAATAGGTTACTTTGCAACTTTTACTTAAGTCGTCTTGGAATTAGTTACTTGTAATAATGGAGTAATTTTTACAGAAAGGTATTCGTACTTTGACATAAGTATGGTTTCGGGTACTCTTTACACCCATGTTCTCAACATAAGCCCACCTGAATGAACTGAATAGTGAGGGCGCTTTTCCCCACACCTCCTCCGCCCACGACCACCAACTTATATCTTTCCTCCGTCGACATGATCCTGCCGGAGCAAATGTGTAAAATTAGTCAGTTGAACTCAACCAGTCGAGTCAACTTCACATGCACTCTTGAGTAAGTCCAACACAATGACTTAAGTCCTTCATAATCATTCGCCCAAGGCCTCGTATTTTTTTGTTACCTAACTACCGTACAAACTCAAAAGTCATTTATGGCTCAATACTGAACATCTGAACGCCTGAACCGTATCACTCGAAAGTCAAGAGAAAAGTCGATGCGTTACCTTTCTTCCGCAGCCGCCTCGCGTAAATTAGCCGTCTAGTGTTAGCCACCCGAAAGTCACTCAACTTATTCCTCTGCAAAACCGCGGAAATATTGAGAAGATTTGCGGACTAATTCCTCAATTCGGCGCTTGTGAAACCTGCCCGAAGTACAGCCGCGGTAACCATCTTGCGAGGTGGGTCGAAAAAGCGAACTCCTAGCTTAAAGGAATGTCCGCCCTCCACAGTTTTCTTGGTGATTTTTGGACTCCTGCTTCCGATGGCGTTTTTTTCATGACCAGGGGCAACTTTTTTTTTCGTGACTCGGAGTATCTCCTGCGCACGCCTAGAAGGGGCGTGGCATTGGAAGTTGTTTTATTCACCGAACGAATCATCTCTCCGTCGGTGAATCCCCGACGTGTTTGATTGGCTGACGCGACAGTCTATGATTGATTCTGCTGTTACTACGCTGAAATTGCGCTTATTTCCGCAGTAGAAAAAAACGTAAAATATATTTAATCCTTACGTTGTCTTTTCCATATTTGGTAACTTGTATTATTCTATAATTGGCAACGTATTCGTTAACTCGTTATTTATTTCGCGTTTTAAAATAACAAAACACAACGTAATGTTCATACTAAATAATTCTAAACAACGTTCACTGTCTTTTCACAAGAGAAGTGCCAGAGACATTACAGCAAATCTCTTGGATCTGACTTTAACTTTTGACATCCCCGGATGTGAGTAATTGGGTGTAATAAATGCTTTTGGATACACTCATCGTTTCTGTAAGCCCTCACAAAAACACACGCCCCTTTATTTCCTTTAAATTAAACGCAGATGTCCAAAAACACCAGCCACGGAATTCCACACAAGACGTAACGTCGTGCTTTTAAAGACAGATGTAGAACGTTTGCTGACATCATATTCTCCGAAAGAAAAAAAAGGCTGTAATGAAGGAGACAGTAAAATAGTTATTTTAATGAACACTGCTTTCAATACAAGATATAGTGCTAAAATTCCACCTGTGAAATACTTCTATATAAATAAGAATTACCAGTGAAAATCAACAAAAGATGTCACAGACCGGACTGTGGTTTTTTTTTCCACAGAGCAGCTCAATTGTTTTTTCATACAATTGTATGTCCTTCTGCAGACGTTTGGTTCGTCTTCATGTACTAAAAAGTCAGCGTCACTGACAGTACTTTAAAAGGAGTCACATGACAGTATCAACATGCAGTTTAATTAAATAAATAAGGGAAATTCTTTCATTATCACCAGGAAAATCAAGAATGAAAAGTCTCTGCAGATTTGCTCCAGGGTTGGTCCTCAGCATCTGTATTGCAGAGCGGCCTGTCCCACTTTTATCCGTGGTCCAACAATGACCCCCAGCAGCAGGCGTTCTCCCCAGTCCAGTATTTTATTCACAGTCAGACTGACCGGAGACAAGGGGCTGTGGTCAGCCATCATGCCTTCCACCGCTTCCACACCTCCAGTCACCTGCCTTTGAAAACGGTCACAATGGTATTTTGCAGTGTCACACTGTGACTGGATTATTTTGTGCGCTTTTTTGATGGAGTTGTTCTCTGGACCGGGTAGGTTTGTTTTTGGCTGTGACTCCTTCGCTCTGCCTAGCTGGTTCTTGTTCGCTTTACTCTTTCGCCTGTGAGATCTAACACAGTTTGGTCTAGATGAAGCTTCCCTACGGGGAAACCTGTTTGTCGCTTTTGATTCGGTTTTGGTTGCTGACGCTTTGGCGTCCACTTTTTCCAGGGCGTGTGTTTCCCCCTTCTGGTCAGCAGCGGAACTGAGCGCTGTGCTGGACTTCTGGTCAACACGGTGTTCCGTCGACCCCTCCTGGTGAATGTCGGGAACTGCACTCACTGGGCTTAGGGACAGAGTGAGACTTTTGCGTTTCTCTGCCAGGGAAACACAGTTGACGGGAAGCTGGAGGAAAGTAGGCTTAGATGGGATGGATTTGGATGGATTCTGTTGCGTCTGAGATGCAGGTCTTTGTACCTCTGGATTTGTCTGGAGACTGAGTGCTTTCAACGAGCTCGAGAGAGACAGCGTAAACTCTGGCTTCATCACTTCACACTGCTTGCTTCGGCTCTGGGTAGCTTCCGATGCCTTGTTCTTGTTTTCACAATGAACGTTCGATTTGGAATCCTCGGCTTGTCCATGAATGATACAATTGGATTCCTTGTTGATCTGGAGGTTTAAGTTAGTTAAAAGCGACGCAGCGGAACTGCTGTTGAGTTTGTCATTGGTGGCCTGCAGGCAGTTCTCCACGGGATTGGCCGACTGCTGATTGTGTTGGTTTGTGTTATTATTCTTCAAAGAAAGCGTTGCCTGGAAGAGCTGAAGCTGCCCCAAGAAATTGAAGTTGGGTGAGATGGTGGGTCTGCGTTCTTTCACAAACCTGAAAAGCGAGACCAGATCAATGAACAACTGCACTTTAAACACACACACATGAGCACGAGAGATCTAAAAGCAATAGAGTAATATGCTTCTTCACCTGTAAGCCTGATCCAGGTCCAGCTTCTTGCTGTACATGACGTAGGCGACGGCGAGAGCTGGAGAGCGGGAGATTCCTGCAGCACAGTGAACCAGGACCGAACAGCCCAGCGACGAAGCCTCGTCTGAAACAAAACACACATTCAATGCAACGTAATTCACCAATCATTTTGTTTTTTGCACTGTAAAAATACCAAATTATTCCAAACATGCAACATTTAAGGCCATTTTTGGAAAGTCGCTGCACTTGCATATTACTGTACATACTGTACATATTGCATATTACTGTTATATTGATGCAAATGTTACTGTGAAGTACTGTTAAACTATAATATTTTAATTGTTCTGCATTCTTCGTGAATAAACCACTCGGAAATGACGCTAAATCGCTTAGACCTCTTTCAGCACCGAATTTGTTACACGTGCATAAGTCTCTAAACGTGCTTAATTTTCTAAAAAAAAAAGTATCGCTACAACAATGAGGTCATTTTTAAACAAATGTTTTCGACCCATCACTCCTGGCAAAAATGATGTCATTGTGAGCGCGCGTGACCCCGGATCTCTCACCGATGAAGCGCAGCGCCTGCGGGATCCACGGAAGCAGGTCATCCCGCAGAGAATCGTCTATTGGGATGCGGAGGTACCGGGACTGGGGCAGAAACGAGGGTTGTGGGCACGATCTGCTCACGCTGAGGACGTAAGAGATGCCCCTGTCGGATAAACAGTCCTGCAGGACGTAAACAAAAGAGCGAAAAGTGAGAAACCCGCTCGGATTGCACACGTCTGCCGCTGCGGGGAATGTGGAGATGTGCGTTAAAGTGGATTTAAAAATGACTGGGTGGTGTTTTGTGCAAGCGAGAATGCGAATAAAAGCATTTAAAGCCGTACCTGCGTAACGTCAGTCTCTGCACCAAGATAGAGATGCGGCAGAATTAGCGACAACGGTGCTCGCTCCGAATGATTCTCCCGATAATACACCATCTCCTCCCTATAGTCACTGATTTACTCGAGTAAACCTGAGGTGAAATACAAACAAGCACCATAAATGACGCAGAACATGCAAAACGACATGGGACGAATCCGTTTAAACGATTTCTTATTCGTTTTAGTGAATAAATCCCCTCCAAACACAAAGGTTTAATGACGTTAAAACGAAAGACGATACTCACTAGAAGGAAATCCTGGTGGTAACGGATCCGCGGAGTGCGTAGCAGTTCAAGATAAGGCTTTTAAAGTCGAAGCTTGAGTAACAACGTGGCAATGGCTCGGAAATGGAGATGGTAAGTACCGTGTAAAGTGTATTTAGGTGTTCGGCTTGATCGATCCTTCCAGTAGCTCTGGCCCGTGGCTCTTCTCGGCTCTGTCTGCGCTTCTAACGTTATTTGTTGTTGTATGTCTATACCTGATCGAGGGAGGAAAAAGATGATGTCATCCCGTTTTCTGAAGCTAAGAATAGTACCATTATATGTGATGTCATTTCTAGCCAATCAGCGCGCAGGACGGCGCTTTGACGCGCGCGCGGGCACGCTCTATTTGTTCGCCATCATCAATTTGGATTGAGGAGCTCGGCATTTTTATTGTGATGAATCGTGTTTTACTCTCTGTTGCAAGTCAAACTGAAACAAACGCAATTTGGAGCGCGTGCGAGACTTTTATGTCGTTTAGCGAGACGTGACCGTTCTTTCCACTACGTCTCTTTCGCTAGTAAACACGATGCATTATTTAGGACGCTTACTTCACTGGTCCACATTCGCGTCTTGATACCGGATTCGGAGCCATACGTCGTTTCTATTTAAATAACGGTTGCACTGCACCTCGGATGCATTGCATTACATTCCTGGCATAATGTACATGTTATTCTGAATAGTTCGCCGTGCAGCTGCAGAGAAATAAAAAGCCCAAACCACTGCAGCAATCCAACTTAATATGAACTAACGGCTTCTCCTCATTTATTTACACCAATAACAAACTAGACACTTCAGGGACTGTTATTAATCTCATGACCTGCATTGCGTGTAATCATTAAGCTGGTGAACATTTTATTATGATCCTCTCTAATATAAAAAAGGACACAAGTTGAGAGTATGTGGCATTATTTTATTTTCACATTATTCCGTACAGAGTAAATTTAATCTAACACGGGTATCTGACAGGTCGAACAGCAATACACTGGGGTTGCATTAGCTAGCGGATACTGCATAGACACACACACACACGCGCACACACACAGAAACACAGACGCGCCATGACCGTGACGCTAATCAACTACGATGACAATGTCCCCAGTGCTTCATCACTGCAGAGGGAGGACCGACTCCCTGCCTCAACTAATATGACAATGGTTCACAAATGTAATTCAATTTCTTTACATGGACCAAGCACGA
This sequence comes from Paedocypris micromegethes, assembly GCA_028031935.1. Classification (NCBI taxonomy): domain Eukaryota; kingdom Metazoa; phylum Chordata; class Actinopteri; order Cypriniformes; genus Paedocypris; species Paedocypris micromegethes. The sequence continues at coordinate 5,127,359 of CM051506.1, forward strand.
CACAGAATATACAGCACACACACACTGTTCTGATCATTAGGAACCCTATGTGATTGACAGTTGGCAACTGCTTTGGTCCAGAGTTCCCCAAAGCCCCCCATCCTCTAAGCCCACCAACACGTGACACCAGCGGTCACAAGCTAAGTGCTTTGCCAGGTTCCGGTAAAGTTAATGGTGTGTGTTGTGTGGAGTTTTAGTAACGATGCACCAGCTAGATCAGATCAACGGTGTCAATGTGTTCCAGATGCTTCCGAACATTCCAAGAGATTAAAAAAAAAAAATCCACAAAACTCCAGTCGCACTCTTCACGTGCACACACACACACACACACACACACACACACACACACACACACACACACACACACACACACACACACAGGCTCAGTGGTGGACCGGACCTTTCCACTGCATCACAACCTCCTTAGTCGATTCATCCCCATGTAATATAACACTGTACAACGAACCTGAAACATTATGCCCACTCACTCATAGTACAGGATGGAATGTCCAAAAGAAGAGCATAAACATTAGGCCATTTAAGAAAGCATACAAACAAGCGGACCATATACCACTTTTTCAAAACAAAAAAAAAAAAAAAAAAAAAAAAAAAAACATAAGAGACATACAAACGCATCCATGTAGAGTAATCATTTACAGGGTTTTATATAGATTCATATAGATTTTTTTCTCAATAAACATCGTGGGATACTGAATCATGATACACAGGAAAAGAACGAGGGAGGGGGGGAACAGACTGGGACTATAAAAGCCTTCTCTCTTAAAGCCTTGTAAAGTGCACTGGCCTTTTCTACGTCAGAAGGAACGTGGTTTTCATTTGGAAATGCGTGTGGAACGCTACCGTACACGAAAAAAAAAAAAACGGGGGGGAAGAAAAGGCAAGAGTGTAGTGAGTCGGCATTTTTTTTTTGAAAAAAGAAAGCCATGTTAGTGTATTGACGTTGTTATTCTAGTCTAACCTGGCCTGGAAACATCAGGAACGTTCCAGAGATAAACGCGGTGTGGAGCTGGGTGAACCGAGAGGGGAAGATGGAAACGTCCGTCGCCTCACAACACAACAAACGCCGTCGCCGATGGTTTCGCAGGCAGGAGAGAAGACGATCACCACGATTCATTCACACGTACGAAAACACACGCACAATTCCTTTCGCTCCCAGGCTGGCGCACAGGTCAACACCGACAAAAACAGAAAGGGCAGCACTGATAACAACATTAATAATCAGTAAAATGGCTGCCGGATGAGGACAGCTACTTTTCCCTTATGCTTGAATGAGTTGTCATGATTTGTTTTTTCTCGAGGGGGGGGGGGTGTTCGGGGTGGAACGCTGGTCTGGCTCTCGCCTTCTAGAACTGTTCCGCCAGCAGATCGCAAAGACGCTTGGAGACGGTGTCTTTACTGCTGCGAAGGGTCAACCGGTACATCTGAGAGAGAGAGAGAGAGAGAGAGAGAGAGAGAGGAAAGAAAAATGAACAATCGGATCAGCCAACAGGAAGACAGATGCGGAATCTGCAGTCCGAGCGTGTCGGACCCTCATCACGAACACACAAATGCACAATGAACAAAAGAAAGACGACTACAACGAGAAGGACTGTGAAACTGCCAGCACACCAAATGAATTGGGAATTACTACTGAACATGGAGTGAACCACAATAAAAAAAAGGAAGGGCTTTTGGTTGAGAGGAGCCGGGGTGAGAGAGTTACCTGCTCCCCAGGCTTGATTAGCATCAGCGGGCACAGAGACACACAGACAACAGTCAGATGCAAAATGAATTGCCAAGAAAGAGACAGAGAATGTGTGTGTGCGCGCGGAGAATGACCCGCGTTTAAACGGGGGCTTTTTTTTTTTTATGTTACAAGCGTAATGTAGAAACGGGAAAGCCGCTTTTTGTGTGGTTTGGCATCAACACTAGTAGTAGAGCGGTTTGTGTTGGTACCTGAGCTTGTGCGTTGGGCTCGAGTCTGAGCAGAGATCCGATCTGCTGGGCCTTGGTTTGAATCACACCAGCGCAGACAAAGTTCTCCGGGTTCGGGTCCACGTTTTCCAGCAGAGCCATGCCCAATCCCAGCAACTAGCGTGTCAGACACACAAACGTTACTTTTCAGAACTGCAACAGTGTTTTTTGTATGTTTTATATATAAAAAAGTGAAATTGATGGAAAATTCAATAGACTATAACATTCCTGTGTTATAGTGCATAGAGTCCGTGTTAAACCCTACAGAAGCTGTTTAATTAAATGTGAAGAAAAGACTATTTTATAGCATTGAAAAAAAATTTAATTCTTAATCTTTTTTACATGAACGATAATAATAGAACAATAACAAGAAGGAAAACACAAGAAATAGATTTGTATTATTTTATTATCTAATCTTTATAAGTTTCAATTCCCAGATGATTTCCTAAATTATTTAAAAAGAAAAAAAACTTCAGATAATCAGAAAATTTGATGCTTTAAAAGGTATTTTTTTAGTTTTAGCTGATTTGAAAATTAAAATGAAATTGAGCGATCACTGGGGGAAAAAAAAAAAAGACAATGCAATGGACATTCATCTACGCACTTTAGCTTTAAGCACTTCCGTGTCCATGGCGTGGTTGGCCTTGAAGATTTTCTGAGCTTCTTGCTGAGGCCTGCAACAAGCAGAGAGAAGATTTTAGCCAACAAACGTCAGATCCCTCTCTCAAAAGACGCCTTGAGTCACATCCACACTGCATCAATATTATTAAAACACACTGGCTGAGCTGTTTCCACCGCTGGAAGAAGTCGTTGGACGCCATCTCCGTGGACTGGAAGAACTTGTTTATGGTGACGGGCAGCTTGAGCGTGAGGTTCTGGAGGGCGCCGCCGTACCTGAGCACATGGGTCACGTGGCTTTCAGCAAACGCGGCTTGTTTGAACGAGTGTTTAAACGCGTGAGCCGCTCACCTGAACTTGATGTTGAGCAGCGGCGCTTCGGTGAAGTCAGTGAGACACTCGATGTTGATGACCTGCTGAACCTGCGCTCCTCCTTCTATAAGCGGCTCCACGGGTTTAGTCTGAACATTAAGCTGTGGAATCAGTCAGGGAGAATAATCTCAACACGACTCAGGACGTGGGCAGTGGGAAAAGGCTGGGAAGGATATGAGACTGAAGCTCTCCAGGGCAGGAGACCGTCGTGGTGAAGCTCACAAACTGCACCGACGTCTTATTGCCATAGAACAAATACATTCGCCCTGTGAGGAGAGAGACACGACAGCAGTCAGCAACAGACCGAACAAAGGTGTAGCGCAGATTATATTGTCAAAAGGTAAAAACGGCGTCCTTTGGAACCGCGGTGGCTTGTAAACGTGTTTCTTAACTTCATAGTCCAGGTGTCATATAATCGTAGTCGTATATCACGACTCACCGAGGTTCTGGCGATATTCCGACTTGATGCCGATCTGCAACAGCTGGTTCTCGAACAGAACTCCGTTGTTCTTGCACACAAACCTGAAAAAGCAAAACACGAAATCAGGAAAAAAAACAAAGATTTTGCTGATGCAATTCAGATTTTCGCTTTGGAATGTGCTTTATTTCTCAATTCGAGCAATTTATTACATATCTAGTACTAAGTTTGGTTAGTTAAACTTACAAAGGCGAAATTAGTTGGAAATGTGGCACATGGGTGATCCGGAGTGATTAAAACATAGACTGGTCAGCATTAATAATCCCCACAAAAAAAGCAATCCACAAACACTGGGGTGCAAATATTTACACTTGTGCGGCTCCCGCTGTGAAAGAGGGATTAGTGAACAATGCAAAGAGAGAGAGGCGGCGGAGTGAGAGCTTACTTGTGTAGCAGATCGTTTGACTCGGGCAGAGGAGAAGCAGCATCTTCAGACACCACAGAGGGGGGAGCGGAGCTGAGAGCCCAAAGCAAGGGAGACGCCCCGGGAAGAAGCGGGGAGTTTAGAAAGCCAGAAGTGTTTAGTGCCAACAGGCCGAGTAGGTCAAAACAGATTAAGGATGTTAAAGAGGTGGGAAAAAAAAGTAACCAAAAGGACGAGAGTAGAGCGAAGCCAAAGGAGAAAAGCAAGAAGCACACAAAAAAAAAAAAAAAAAGTCAGTTAGTAATGCCATTAAACCTGCGTCAAATACAAATGTTACATATTCACATAAAGATAGAAAACACTGCACAGACACAAACAGAAACTCACTTAACATCTACAGAATTCAAAAACTAAAAATAACGGACTATATATTGTCAATAAGGTGTAACATATTGACATTGTAGTCTACTACTGGCCCCTTACTCAGAGTCACCAGGACCCTCAGCCAATATGGAATCAGAGCTTTCAGTGGGAGGTTCCAGATCTCTGCCATCGTCCAATGAAAAGCAACAACATGAGACAGGCACACGCACACATAAACACAAACGTGCACGCACACACACCAAAATGAGAGAGATGGGGAGGAAAAAGGGAGAGAAAAAGAAAGAGGCAAGAAAAGAGAAAGAGAGTCACATACGGAGCAAGATTTAAGACACAAGATTACACACAATGCAGAGGAAGACAAATAGAACGAGAAAGTGAGGCGGACAGACAGTTATACTTAGTGACACTTAAATTAGTGCGCTTCACTTGGGTTAATTAAAGCGATAAGGCAGGGCAGAAAGAAGAGAGGGTGGGGATGTGGGAGTTGTAGTCTTTTACCTCAGGAAGCCATCGTCATTGACACCGCCCTCTGAGAAGACATCGACCAGTAAGCTGCCAGCACTGGGAGGGGCAGCAGAAACTGGGGGTCCTGTGCGGAGTCCAAGCAGGTCAGCAGATGGGGACGGAGTGGACTGAAGAAGAAAAAAAAAACGGTAAGGATTTTAAACAATGGACTGAACGCATCTAAATGTAATCAACATTTAGACAGAATATTTATAAAGGGTACCTCAATAACACAATGGTTTTAGGTAATAAAAAAAAAAATAATTAAACAGAGAAACAAAGAACTATTAATAATAACTTATAATAAAAGACTATGTCCAGGGTATTGGGACATAATAGGGTCATTTTTTCTTAGTGAGACATAACAAACTTTTATTTTGTAGTAAATAGACGAATTACAATTTTTTCTATAAGTCTAATAAAAATACAATTCTATAAATATATTATGTTTTACACATTTACATACATTTACATACACTTTCTGGGGCAAACGGGTTATTGTTCATGTTCACAAATCAGTTTTATGTTCTTTGTTGTGTGAAAGTCAAAATTTCACAGTTGGGTCCACACAGAATTTGTTCGTTATAATGTAAATGAATAAATTATAATAATGGATTTTAGCAGATTTAAGGAAAAACACCTCCTTACAATTACGAAATTATTTCCCTACCAATTCATTGAAGCAATTCATTCATCGGTTTTGGTCTCTTACAGCATTAGATGCAGCAATGGCAGCGCTGTCTCCTCCTCTCTCTCCTCCTCCATTGAGTTCTCCGCTCTCCCTCTTCCCCTCCTCCAGCTCGTTCACAGAAACAGCCCCAGGTCCTTTCTTCTTCTTCAGCTTGGCCAGGATGGATGATTCCCGCTCTGGGAATGGGGGCATCTCCTCTAGCACCGTGGCCTGAGTGAAACAAATTTGACTTGAACTTCCAAAAGAAACTGGTTTTTAAACATCTTTTAAAAAAATCTAAATAATTTGTGGACTATACAGCACACCGGATTATATGGTACATGAAGCAAAACTAACTCCATTACATTCTTAAACTGTTCTTGTCCAATTGATACAATTAAACCTATAAAATAACAAAACTATAATAACTAATAAATAAAAAATGCAATTATTAAACATAATAAAAACAACACACTCGCCATTCCAGTTCTAATACACTATTACAATTATTACCGTCAATTAAAAGAAACAAAAATCATAAAAGCCTCCTTTTACATCAATTCACAGATTTCGTCAACTGTTTTATCAAGAGTCAGATGAACAAAAAAAGTGTTGCTATTTCATATCACAGTAAGTAATTATTATAGTGTTTTACAACACTTTAAAAAGAATTCTTATAATAATTACATGGCCACTTTCCAGTCATCATACTGTTCACACTACAATGCGAAGTCAATTGTTTTAATAGAAATTGAATTGCGCCTCATAGTCCGAACAATATGGCACATCAAAACAGCGAAACATAAATACTCAAAATCCCGAATCTCTCACCAGTACATCAGTGCTGGCGATGGAGGACAGCTTGAGATACTCCACGGCTCTTTGCTGAAGCTCCACATCACTGTTTCTGATCTGGCTGTCGGAGCGCAGCACTTCCTGAATGGTGCTTTTTGTCTCGGGGAAGAGATTAATGAACTTAATGTAGGCTGAAAGCAGCAGGGCTCGTGTGGGAACAGAGCAGAGATGAAACTTTGAGTGGAGCAGGTTAAACTGAACTAAAGGACTGGTGACGAAAACAGAAAGAAGGAGATCAGGGACATCAGTACAGTGAGAGATGAATCCTGATACCTGGCGTGATTTTGGAAGGTCAAACCACTCACCTGGAGCGAGGATCACCAGCAATAAGGTTGCCAAACTCTCCCAAGATGTAGCCTCCGACCTTCACCATGTTCTCATGACATGCTGGAGCCTGTAAAGCCTGGGGAAATTAAGACCAAAAATAAGACTTCAAACCGAAAGTGTAGCAAAGTGATGAGATAAAAGGTCTTGGCTGATATACCTCAAAAACGGTCTTAGCTGCGTAGCCCTGCACATCATCGCGGTTTATGACGATCTGGATGACGCGGTACCACACTTCCTCGCTGACGTAATCCCCAGCAATGCGGATGAGGTTGAGGATGGTGTCCACATACCAGGAGTAGTCGACTGCATACTTCTCCGCCAGGATGGCCACCTTCAGCACCTGGAAACAGCACGGCAAGACCGAGGCGTGAGACCAGAACAAGGCGAGACTTTTACGGATGTTCTGAACTGGTTTCAAGTTCATTTTAAAAAGTGGTGTGAAGTACTTGAGTAAATGGACTGTTACTTTAGTATTTTTGGCTACTTTGTACTGAGATAAATCGCGTGAACGTCAATTGGCGGTAGTGCTTTTTGCACATTTGAGTCTTTTGTTTTTTTCTATTTTGTTCTGCCGTTTTGAAACATAGAAATGATTTTTAACACCTCAATGTTAGGAAATAAAATAAAAAGAAATAATAAATAAATATATATAAAAAAAATAATAAATGTGTTTTTCACATTACTTGGTTATTTTTTAGCCTAAATTCAGTACAAGTAAAATACTTTAAGATTTTTTAATATTGGATACTTTACGACTTTTAGTCAAGTCTTCTTGGAATTGGTACTTTTAATTGGCAGTTTTAGGGAATCCATACTTTTACTCAAGTATAGTTATCAGGTACTCTTTACATCTCTGAACAGTTTTGATAGGCCGATCTCCGTCTATTCAGACCGATCATTAAATCAGCCATGACACATGGTATGTGAAGCAAAACCAAGTTGTGCAATTAACGGTGCAAATAACGTTAAGCCTAAAAATCAACCTCACCATCTCCTCTCGAATAGAGTAGTCGGCCGTCTCCAGGTAACTCAGCATCTCGGCCACAATCTGCTTTGCATTGCTGCGGTCACACATGGCGTACAGGAGGTCGGCGGCTCTCTGACGCACACTTACGTCTCTTTCAGTCTGAGTGGAATTAAAAAAAAGAAAATTACAATTGGAAAATTGTCATTTGGAGAGATTTTCCAGAGATGTAATATTTACTTTAAGAGCATTGATGACAGTCTCTATGTGGGTTTTAACCGCCTCGTGGGAAAACTCAGAGCTGGCAAGCGTGCACATGCTTTCCAGTGCCAGATAGCGCAGGTTGGTCTCTCTGTGCTGTAAGAACTGTCCCAGCTGGTTACACGCCCTCACTAGAAGATTCGGCTCACTGTAGAAACAGTTTGTTATCAGAACAAATCAGACATGTTATCAGACGTACAAATGTCTCAAACCAGAGTCGATATGAGGTATATGAGGCAACATCACTTCACCTGTCGTAGTGAATAATAAGTGAAATGGCTTCGAACAGAATGGCGTTCTTGGCATTGGAGTGCTGGACCTTCTTGGACTTGGGTGGTTCTTGGGCTTTGTTGAGAATGGTTTCCAGACACTCCACCAATCGTCCTTTCACAGCGCCATCTTCAGGTGGTGGGTAGCACTGAAGCAGTCGCAGGAGCTTGCAGGAAAGCCAAGGAGCCGGAACAAAGTAATATGTGTAATCCTGCAGGTCAGTGGAGGCCGAGGAGACAATCTGAGGAAAAAGAAAACACAGTTGACAAAATGCTAGGGATTTAAAATAGAGATGCCTCTATATAGCATTTTGAACATACTGTGTTGAGTACATTTTTTGGAATTTTGAATATTTTATCCTATTGTATTTTGTATTCTTGCCTCTAGTAGCTATTGAAAAAACTGGTTGTACTTTTGACTTCGTATTATATTTAGATATATTATCAATTTTCTATATTTTTCAGATTTTCATTTTGATTGTCCATTCCCTTTTTCATGCGCCAAACAGAGTAGTATTCCCAATTTCATGATAACCTGGTGATACAATGACAATAAAGGAATTCTATTCTATTCTATTCTATTCTATTGAGCGGGCACATTTATCCAAATAGACTTAAATTGCATAATAACAATAACTAATCTAATTTTGTTTTTTTTCTTTAGCATGCAGGAAATGAATTTCACAATGTGAAGTGCATGTTCTCACTCTGCTGAGGCGAGACACGGCGAGAGACACGCAGGTCTTGAACTCATCTGGGTTCTTCTGGCTGAGACAAGTGATCAGGGAGATCGCAGCAGTCACCACTCCCTGAGAAAAGCAACAGCGCACAAACATATCATCACAAAAGACAGTTTGTTAATCATGTGATGAAGTCACGAGTCTCGTTTTTAGTGTTTGTGTCTCACCATGTGCTGGTCGTTGAGCAGATGCACCACTCGAGACGTCCATTCTCCCATGAGCACCAGGTCTGGAGATGTTTTATACAGACGGAGCAGACACAGAGCCGCAGACTGCTTCACGCTATCCATCGTGTCTCTGTCAGTAGATCAACGCTCAGATTGTTCAACTCAGCGTGTGACAAGTGAGAAGTGAACAATAAAAAAATGTGTACAACAGTAGAATTTACACAAAACATGGTTTGATTGCTTTAAAAATCCTCCCCATTCACCAACAGTGAAGGCAAATATAGGCAGAAGTAACTTTAAAACCTTAGTTTTATGTAACTTTAATGTAAAAATGAACAGTAGTAGAAATGAAAACTTTGCCTAATTTTACAATTTATTTTAGATTTAAAATATAAATACTGAAAATACAAAAAGGTCAGCATTCAAAAAAGAAATAAATAAATAGATACTAAACGTTAACTAAATTAGTTTGAGTTTAAACAATAAAAAAAAAAAGAGAACATTTAAAGGCATCATAAAAAACAAAAATCACAATTATGCTTACAAAACAACAAACTCGAGTAAAGCGCTTTTAATACTGATATTTAAATCTGAACGCAAACCACAAAATGCCAATAATTACCTGTCGTGAAGCAGTACTTCCTTACATTATCTTTACATTCTCTTTGAGTTAAGCATATTCAATTTCATCGCACACATAATTCCATATAAAAACGAAATAGAAAATAAAATAAAAACAAATAAAAACACACTAACCCTGCGACCAGGATGCGCGGGATCTCTCCGGCGAAGGCCTCGGCCATCTCTCGGCTGCCCACGTTAGCGATGCAGTGCAGGGCCAGACACATGAAGGTAGGGTTTCTGCTGGACAGGTCGTTCTTGATGGCATTGTTGATTAATCGGATCAGCTCACTGTTGCTGTTCACCAGAACTGAAATGAACAAATATCCCTGGAGAACAGACAGAGGAAGGAATGAGCGGGAAAGAGGAAGGAACAAAAATGCTGACGGGTTTATACCAAAACTCTGCACTCGGCTCTGCAGTCGTCGCTCTAAAATACACATGCACAAATTTGAAAATCGGACAAGCACAGAAAATAATGAATGCACTTTGCTGACTCCTAAATAACAAACAAGCAAGGGCTGTCAAACGATTAATTGCACTTCCCAAACCAATTTAATATAAACTGTTAACAAATTGATATAACTATTATTAATACTATCAACATATACTAATATTAATACAAATAAACACTCATTTAAAAACCATAATACAGTTTAGTGGACATGTGTTTTCTTTTGAAAGAAGGAAATACAGTTTCTCTTTTTCAGAAAAAGAAAGAAAAAAAAAGTATGTCAAATGAACAAACAACCTCAGGGAAACAAAATATTTTCACGCTCAAGAGGACATAGCAAATACTGGTCTTTTATTAACATGCCCAGCAATCTTGCGACATTTCACAACTTCAAATACACTTTAGTGAATGGAAACTGTAAATATTTGTTGCTAAATGTGTGCGTTTTTGAAAAGTACGTATTCTCGCATGCTTCACCTCCCCATTCTATTGCGATAGCCCAAAAATTAATGGCAGCGCATTCATTGGCGAAATATTGCATTATTCCTTCTTTATTAACAAAGTGCGTCGTGATTTTAGCTTTGCAAAAATATTGCACATAATATCGTTCAATCTACAGAACCATCTGGCAAAGTTTTAAAGGGAAATTCTCCGTCTAAAAGTCTTATTCATTGCACGTCGAACAAACGGTGGGCCACCACAGTAGAAAAAGTGCAACTGCAGTTTACGCGCTAATTTTGACTGCACTAATTTGTACCAATATACAGTATATTAGACCCACTCACTCGCTCCAGCAGTGACAAGTCAGGCTTCTCCATCTGGCAATATTATAGAAATCTACATCTGGTGTGGTGGAACATGTCGTACTGGATTGTTCCAAGTGTACAGTTAGTATAGGGGTAATTATACTGTGGGGCTGTTTTTAGGAGGAGCCCTTAGTTCCAGCGATTGAAAATGCATTTTTCATTATACCAAGACATTTTGGACAATCTCATGCTCAGCTGCCTATTTTTTCAAAAAGAAAAAAAAAACAAAACATGGATTACAGACAGGCGTGGATGAATTTGACTGTCAAGCCGAAAGAAGCTCTACCTTTGGAATGAATTTTGAGTGTAGATCTGGACATGGACTCGTTGAACCACGTACCTCAGGTAGAAGGTTCAGGTCTGTATAAACCCCACATCAAAAACAGCTTCTGACCGGCATGTGGTTCTTAAACTACCTCGCCACTCCATATCTGCTGATCTAATATGCACTGGTATGTAAATCGCACTACTTACTGCAATACTTTGTACCAGTCAACAGTTATCTTTACTGTACATTTGTAAATCCACTAAAGCCAGTTATTTCTAATATTGTACTTATTTTAGGTTCGTAATCATTCAGTTTCTTTAAATCACAAGCATGTACTAATGCAAAGTCCTTACATTGTATGTAATCATCATACATGATTACATACATCATACATGGCAAAAAAGGAATTCTGGATTATTAAATGTACTTGTATCCCACTTTTGAACACATTTTTGAGCGTCTTAGAGTTTCAAACTTTAAGACATGTAAATCTAACAGATGATTTTAAGTTAAAAACGAGTATGTGTATTTGATTTAAAAATGGGCGTAACTCAACACATGACATCACCACATTCCACAGCATTGTATTCCTTCATCATCCAATGAAAAGCAAGCAAAACACCAGCATTGGACGTTTCAAAATCTAATTCTAGTTTCCCAGGGTTCCGCTGTTTATGTAACAACAGGTTCTGATCTACTTTCCAAAATAAACATCACTTCACTTGCTTTCTAGCTCAAAGAAAAATCCAAGAGGATTCAGTCTGTACTTAGTGGTTAGTTTGGTCTAGAATTAGTGTTTCCCTGTAGGAAGGTTAATGGGAGCAAAGCTGCTAAACGGGAGATAATAAGACTTTGTGAAGGGTCTTTGCGTGTGTAAAGACCCTCGGACTTCATTCAAGCAGAAGCGTATTCATTCATTTTAATTGTTCTGGTCAAAAATAAAGTGACGACAATGAAGTGAATAAGAACAAATGTGCAATTTAAACTAAACAAATCTGCATCTCAATATTCCTCACAAATGTTTCACATTTAAACAGGGAGGCTTTGACTTACGATTTGTTTCTCGGTGTACTTGTTCGAGCTGAGCAGGTTGACAGCCTCCATGTGACCGAAGTCAATGTCGTGGCCCAGAAGAAAGATGAAGAGCAGCTTGCACACATACTTCTTCTTGCTGTATCCATCTAAAGCTTTGTCGCCTTTAAACTTTGATCTGATGTTGGCTAACTCTTTGTTTATGCGCTTGATTTCCGCTTCTTTACTTTTACCTGGGGGAGAAAGATGAGACATGAAGTGAGAAATGATCACAGCCAAACCATGGTTGGATTCCCCCAATGCAAATCAGCAAACTTTGCTTCTCACAAACGACATTTTTCCTCTACCAATCTGTAATTAAAGGCAACACATAATCCATGCCTGGCCAAAATCATGAATTAATTCCTCTAATGCCAAGATGTTCCTCCTCTAGACTGCAAAACACAAATATCAGCATTTAAATATCAAGTCAAAAAAACTAAAAGGAAATAAATCATGACAGTGAACAGGAAACGGACTAAAGTATTTGAAGGCTTTCGGGTCAAACAGGAAAAAGACACTGGAGTGATGACAAATACCTTCAAATTACACAATCGTAGCTTTACAATTTTCTGTTTCAACATGCAACACATTTCACACATGTTTTAATGCTGAAAAAAAAGTTTTTTTTTCTCCAGCAAGACCAGCTTGTTTAAACAATCACAATACATTATAAATTGTGAATTATCCTACTTTCGTATAAACATTTTTATTATTTAAATGTATTATGCCTAAATTCCCAACAAAACAAAGCTTAACTGAAGCACAGCTTTTGTCGCTAACAAAAAATGTATAAAATTTCCAGGACCTAATCGTATAAAATATGAACGCATATAGATCGTCAAGAACTTTAGTTCTTGTAATCATGTAAATAGAACAATCCAGTTTCCTTTGCCAATTATGTCATGCCATAATCTAGCCTGCATCCTTGTATTTGATTGGCTGAAATGCCATCTTTAGAAATATTAAATTACACTGTAAACACCTTCGCCTAAAATAACCAAACCCAATTGTTGTGATGATAGAGAAGACACGACAACACAGGACTTTATGTTGATCACACATAAACATGGAAAACTCACAGGTTTCAAAAATCCTGATTACTCCTCATAGATCTCATAAAAATAAGATTTTTCTGGAGCCACAAGAATGTTCTGGAACCAGTTTTCTCGCTTGTTTTGTCCTGCCCTGAGTCCCAACAGATACTTTGTAGGCTGGTCAAGGTCACATTTGAGATCATCATATAATAAATAATAAATCAACAGATCCTATTCCATACCAAATACCAGCAAAGAAACTGATTATGATGTAAGACTCAAAAGACAACAACTCTAAAAGTACATGTGTCTAATAAGAAATCCCAGACTTTACTTATTGTGAAAGGAAAAGGATGTGGACAATAAACTCCCTTTAATCACAATGCATAAAATCATAAGCGTTAATTATTACAATAGAAAATAAAAATGCAATCTTTAATGAACCAGGCCTTATAAGAACATGGTGACAAAAACAAACATGTGTTGGTGTGTGTGTGTGTGTGTGTGTGTGTGTGTGTGTGTGTGTGTGTGTTTACATGTATATAAATAAACTCTTTATAGACTCAAAAGCCCTTTAAGCTCATCAGAATACTACACAGGCACGGGAAGAAGATTGCGAGCGCATCTTAACGAGATGACCCTGCTACAACGCTTAGCCCCAGGCGACAGCTAGATAACTGGATTATCGTGAAAAAACACATCCGAATCCAGCCCTTTTGCTCCGTGGTGATATCAACCGCCAACAATGGACAGAAGCTGAGCTGACTACAGCGAGGGAGCAGCGCTGTGTGCGGCCTAGCGGACACACAGCATCACCGCATCCCTGGAGCTAAAGCTAACGGGCCTGATCCGCTGCTCCTCAAGGCGACGGCGTGACCTCTCTCGCGAAAGCCACTGCATTCAGATTAGAGTTCAAATTGTACACACAAACAACTCCAAGCAGCTCTTTATTTATGACGCGAGAGGCGTATTTAAAAAAAACTGCGCGTGGCGCTTCACTCGCGAGAAAGGCACGGTGTGTTAGTGCAGAAATAGCGGCACTTACAGTTCCTGATGTCCGAGATGAACACCGCTAATCCTCGCATTCCATCTCCCTTCGAAACAGCCGGCATGATCGCGGTTCTTCTCTTCTCACCGGCTTCAGACGAACAGAATGACTTTCAGGTGTGGTTACGCTAGGCGTTTGGGGAGTGTTGGCGGGCGATCTCTCTCGGACTGAACGAGCGTTTAAGGTGTCGGGTTGTTCGCGAGGACCACGAGAGGATGCGACGAGCGTTTGGCGAATCAAAGAAGTTATTGTGGTTGAGAGGCGAGCTCGGCGGCCAGAGACACTGGCGTTTCCGCTGGCTAATTCATTCAATCCCGTGAGCTTTCTCCAATTGGGAAGCGATGCGACTCGTACGCTTCACTCACGACACGAGCCAGTAGTAAATTCGACGTGATGTAATCGGCAATCTACGGCTTTGAACTAAATATCCGTTGTCTTTATAGCGCAACTGATGTCTCTCTGACTTTGAGTCACGTACGGAGAGCTAGCCAAACAGCTAGCTGGCTAGCTCTAGCAAATATATGAATACATCACCCAAATTCGCCACAATGTTATGACGGTAATTGTTTTTTGTGCCGAGAGCCGGTAGTAAAGATCCGTTTGTGGTGCAAATTATAGCTACAGGCTAGTATAAAGTCGTATGGTGTTCGAGACTTTTCGTTCGTTCGGTCGGTCGGCGTACCCGGACGGAGCTCGTGACAGAACGGCCACTGAGATCGGGCTGGCGCTTCCTCTCCCTAAGTTCCGCCTTCTTCCCACTTCTCTTTAACGTGATTGGACGGTTGTTCTCCTGACAGCTCTAGACGCTCTGTCATTTGGTAATTCATGCGTCAGTTTTATGTTTGGCCCGTTATAATTGGCTGATTAGATCTTTGCTGCTGCTGCGTGAAGTATCAAAGTGCAAATGTGTGAGAAACTGCATTAAGTTGCCAAAATAGCCTTTCGCCATTATAACGGTGTTTCATCACAAAAGCGAAGGACAATCAGAAAACACATGGACGAAAAACGATGGCGTAAAGATCGTGTGCGGTTGGATTTGTGTGGCACACATTACGTACGTAGGCGTAGCATTTCTGTTGGAAGTACATTTGTATCCTTCCACTGAGTCATGTACACATTGTAATACAAGCACATTCAGCATGGAAAGGAAAATGAGATGATGACAATATGGATCTTACTGAATTGGTGCTCAGCATTTAACACATACACAAAAGTGAAGTGAACGCCCACAAACCAGGAGCAGTGAACAGCCTAAGCCCGTCAGTGTTCTTCCTAAATGTATACGTTTATGTTTCACTGCCTTTCTGTTGAATATTAATATTTTGGACATGTGATCAAATGATTGCAGAAGGTTTGAATAGAGATCTCCAGGTTCTAAGACTGAAGTGAGAGACTCCAAACATAATCTGATCCCCGGATTCCACGTCTTAAGGCTGCCCAACGCTTATCGAGAAGCAAAAAGACAAGTACACAGACCCATCACAGCAAACACATACATAATTGCTCCGCATTGTATTTAAAAGGCCTAGGTAGGCCTAAATGCATCTAAAAATTTACTTGTAATTCTAATTTCGTAGTACTAAAGAAGACATGTCATTTAATTTCAAAAGAATTGCTGAAATGTGAACCCTAAAATGGAGTAACTAAAACTTAGCAAATGATAAACTTGCACTGACTGAAATGTTAATTCAGGCTTAAATCACGCTGAGATTTGTCCAATTAAAATCGAGCTCAAAAAGAGCGGAAAAAATGCAGTAAAGACGAACCAATAACCGCTTGTTCCAAAAGAGGGGTGGGTTGTTTGTGGAAACCACGTGATTTGTATCCAACCAAGCGACGTAGCGTCACCGAAAGGGCGGGTGCAAAACAAGCTTGTCATACATGAGCTGCGCTGCAGTGCCTGTAGGAACCACTAACCAGTGAATCGTCGAAATGGCGGAGACCGGAGACAGAATGGAGGTAAGTCTGGGACGAACGAGACCAGTTATCACAAAGTACAGCCGGTTTTCGCAAACGTTTGTGGAACCATGGCTTTTGAACTGTACAGTTATACTCCGTTATTGACTAAGAGATGTGTTAGCTGCGCGTTTACAAAGGCCAGGTGGCTGATGATCTGCGCACACGCATCTCGAGCATCCATTTTAGCCATCCTGGTTTCATTCATTTCGCATCACGTGTATGCTAGATGCTAGGCTAAACGAATGGTTGTCGATATTGCGTTCGGCATCACGATACAACTTTGAATAGCTAAAGTTGATTCTGACCGAACGGCTGGTTCTCGGGTTCCGAGTTCCACGAGGCTCGCGTGGGTAGCACGTTGCCGGAGACATTAGCATCCAGCATGACTTATTGTTTCTTGATGACCGCATGGGGAACACTCCTAGCCTCCCATATATTCTTTCAACGCGTATTCTGTAATAAATAAACGATGCATTTACGCCTTATGTTTATAGCTGTGGCTTTTTGTCAGTTAGAGTTTTTTTCCCCTCACATTTTCTCAGTTGAATTCCAATGGGCGAACTTTCGCTTGATGTTGCTCGAAAATCGGAAAATATGCTAAGCTGATTTACGAGGATCTGTTTAGGCCGATTTGAACACTCCTTTCAGTTATTTGTATCGTGGAGTTTCTCAAATACGTATAAAGATCTAATTTATGCGTTGAGCAATACACAATTTTACCAGTAGGTGGCTCTGTAACAACTTAATCGGGGTTTGCCTTCTCCGAGAATATTGTAATGTATTCTACATCTTCTTTCTCATCATCATCTCGGATTCCCCAATCCGTTCCTTCTCATTTTCCTTTGCCCTAACGTTAGCAAGTTCCCAGTCTAAATTTCTTTTAAACTCATTGTGAGGAATCTTCCATGATGTCATTGGTGCATAAATAAGTGTCTGTGTACTGCTAGTTACCTGTAAACATTCAAGCAGAGACCTTCTCTGTACTCCGTTTACGGCTCTGGCGTATAAACCGTTCCAGATATTCTCTCACTCTAATCATATTTGTTCTGTAACGATGCCAGCAAACAACGGACATCCATCCTCTTATCCCTCTCTTATTTTTCTGAAGGTTACCCAGGGAGAGAGCTCCGTGAAACCTGCAGCCGAAGACATGACCTCCAAAGACTACTACTTCGATTCATACGCACACTTTGGCATTCACGAGGTACGGTCTTTGGATAATATTCGAACATACGACTGAATATTTGCACATTTCTGATCGCCCTATGGCCCCACAGGAGATGCTCAAGGATGAAGTTCGGACCTTGACGTACAGGAACTCGATGTTTCATAACAAGCACCTCTTCAAAGATAAGGTGGTGCTTGATGTGGGAAGTGGAACCGGCATCCTCTGTATGTTTGCAGCCAAAGCTGGGGCTAAGAAAGTTATTGGGGTGAGATTTCCAATAGTTTTTTTTGCTTTTTTTTATTTTTTGCAGTAATGCAACTTCTTGTGAAGTGCTACACAATATTGTACACATTTGTTACACTATTGATAAATAAAACGATGCTGTTCTCATCAGCGTCTGTTGGAGTTCATGTCCAACTCTTTGTGATACTTTTCTGATTGCTGGAACATTTTCCCCGTGTAATCTATTATAACTTCAATAAATCAATTAGTTTAGCTTTAGCACAATCTCTGCATCTTAACTAGGCCTACTTTATAGAGAAGGTGTTTTGTTTTATTCCGAACAGTGTTTTAAATAAGGAAATTGATGTGGTACTCAACTTGGATGCATTAGACCACTTTGTCAATAAGTTTGGTCCTTTTTCTCTACAGATTGAGTGCAGCAGTATATCTGACTATGCTGTGAAGATTGTGAAGGCCAACAAGTTAGACCATGGTATTAATCCTGCAGTTTTAAGTGTGTTTATAAATTTGTTTTTACCCGCACATTTTAACGTTTTTTTTGTTGCTTGCTTTAGTTGTTACTATCATCAAGGGCAAGGTGGAAGAAGTTGATCTCCCTGTGGACAAAGTTGACATCATCATCTCTGAGTGGATGGGCTACTGTCTCTTCTACGAGTCAATGCTTAACACAGTCATCTATGCCAGGGACAAGTGGCTGGTGAGTGATGGTTTGGGATTCCAATGCTGTGGTGTGAGTGTCAAAGCTACAGTGTTGTATATTCTTTCTTTGCTTTTGTTCAGAAACCCGATGGTCTGATTTTCCCGGACCGAGCTACCCTGTACGTCACTGCTATTGAGGACAGACAGTACAAGGACTACAAAATCCACTGTACGTGTCAGCTTTGATTTATTTAGCAATATTTATTTCAGTTTAAATAAAATGTAAAATTTGTGGGAGTAAGTGCAACATTTTCCTTATTTTATTTTTTGTTTTGTTCCATAGGGTGGGAGAATGTTTATGGCTTTGACATGTCTTGCATCAAGGAAGTGGCTATTAAGGAACCACTAGTGGATGTTGTTGACCCCAAGCAGCTAGTTAGTACTGCCTGCCTAATCAAGGTAAGTTTCTCTGTTTGCTTTTCAAATCTTTATCGCTTCATGATGCTGGATGGGTTTTTTCTTCATAAGGAGGTGGACATCTACACTGTGAAGATCGAGGACTTGTCATTTACGGCGCCATTCTGCCTGCAAGTCAAGAGGAACGACTACATTCACGCGCTGGTGACTTACTTCAACATCGAGTTCACGCGCTGCCACAAACGGACCGGCTTCTCTACTGGTAAGACTTTTATTTGGTTTATTGCTTTGGTACTGCTCCACACTAATAGTTTGATAAATGTCTGTATTTCTAGGCCCAGAATCCCCGTACACTCATTGGAAGCAGACCGTGTTCTACCTTGACGACTATCTGACAGTGAAGACCGGAGAGGAGATCTTCGGCACCATCAGCTTGAAACCCAACGTCAAAAATAATGTACGTCCTTTTTACACATGCAGACGTCTTGTACACATTCTAACACTTGTAGAATTATACAGCCGTGTAATATTAAAAAAAATGTTACTTGCTTGCATAAAACATGTGTGTTTTCAAACTATGCACGACTTATTTGATTGTTTCAACGTTTTAGTCAATTGTAAGATGAGCAATGGTGTAAGCACAGGGTAAAATATGCAGTTTAGAAACGTGTTCTGTTACAGTTTTTCTTCTGCCATTGTGCAGTTGTTGAAATATGTTTTTCTTGTATCTTTTCCAGAGAGACCTGGACTTCACCGTAGACATTGACTTCAAGGGTCAGCTCTGTGAGGTGTCCAAGACGTCAGAGTACAGAATGCGCTAGAAACGCCTCCAATTCTCCTTTCTGTTTGTTCCATGTTGAAGCATGACACGCTTTTAGAGGTTGTCTTGTGGAATTTTTTTTTTTTTTTTTTACTATTCCCTCACCTCCGTCAAATACTTTTATACTTTTTTTTTTTTTTTTTCCCCTCCAGAAAAATTCCGATTTGATCTTCCAAATACAACTTTTAGGTGTCATGTGTCTGGCGTGGTCCTGATGCGGGACCCCCATGCTAACGTGTCAGGCAGTCATTATAAGAACTGTTGAGCTACAGCAGCATTCTGTCATCGTTTTTCAGTGTGATGTAGTTCTTAACTGGTTAATAACTGACCTTTTCATTTTTTATGTTGTGGACAAAACAAAACCATTTGTTTTGATCCAAAATATTTTTTGTGTCTTTAGTTCAAGCAGCGCTCGTTCTGTTGGCGAGCACTGCTTGAAGTGTGGGTCATTTTAACGTCACAGTTGTCCAGTATTTTTAGTTTAAGCTTATCTGCTGCTCTTTTGCACTATAAGCACTTAAACCTAAAGTTTCTTAGACTTGAGCATACGGTTTACCTTCCTGTGAGGAAAGAACGAACGTAATCACCTTTTGCATATCTTGAAATATGTTCTTGTGTTTGAGTAACTTTAAAAATCTGTTCCATACTGGGGTGTTTTGGGGGGTTTTTTTTTTTTTTAGGCTGCATTTTGTCAGTGTCATGTGTCTGTTCGCTGTGGATTATTACTGGCCAAGCTTTTGTCCATTTTTAAGTGTATTCTTTTGGAAATAAATAGAACAAATTACATACTTTGTTCAATGTCTTTTTTGTGCCTCTTTTAGTAGTTGTGTAGTAACAAAGTGAAAACTATTTAAAGAATACTATGTTTTACTAGGTTTGGTAGAAAGTCACTGCAAGTCAAGTTTGCTATGGATTTATTAATGTTGAACACTGCTTTACAGAGAAGCACTCCTGAAGAAAACTTTGAAAATACTAGTTTGTTGAGCTAATATACACGTTTTGCATTGCAATCATTTTTTATTTTTTTCCGCAGTGCACTGCATTCAATCTATATATTAAATTTGACTTTAAATCCAATTATGCTAAACAAAATTCATTCTAATTACATATACTTTGTGTTTTTGTGGGGTAACTAATCTAAACTGTAGAAAAAAAAAAAGTATGGTATATGTCACAGATTAACCGTACAAGAGTTCTAGCACAGATCAGGTCTAGACTTGGCTGCCCGGCAGCGGAGAACTTTGAGGAAACTGTCGATTTTGTGTGAATCTCTGCGGAAGCAGGACAGCAAGAACTGGAAATTGATCAGCCGAGAAGTTTTATCATGACCGAGGCTGTTGGTGTAAAACGGAAGATTGGATAGATTGTCAGATGAGCCCATCTAAAGAAAAGAAAAGAAAACAGGTATGCTTTCTATCCTAGATACAGTATATCGTCACATGCTATTGAGAAAGCCAAGCCAATTTGTGTAGAGCAACGATTTACCTTCTGTACGAGTCGTTCTAGACCTGCTCCCAGGTTGCTGACGTTGTCCTGGAGCTCCTTGGTCCTGGTGTTGATGGTGCCACGCTCAGGATGAACCAGGCTGGAAGCCTCCGAGGTGAGAAGAGCGAGAGGGTCATGCCACGCCGACAGCAGAGAGCGGGCCAGAGACAACAGCTCATCCTCCTGCAGGAACATCACCTCCACACTAGCCTCAACCATGACCACAAGAGGGCAGTGTCACTTGGTGTTATCATGGATGAATAGATATTTTACTTCGACATTATGGTAGAAGAGACATCATGCTTAAAAAAAGATTGAAAGCACACACAAATAAAAAGGGAGAATTTGTTTTTTTTTTAAACTAGGATAAGACATAGAGAGGACTGAAAGAGCAAAATAAAGACAATGTTTCTTGAAAAGGGAATAAAAGTGATGCAGATACAGAATAAGGGTTTTCAAAGTCCTACGTTCCAATAAGTGCAGACAATAGCAACAGTGTGGTTACGTGTATGTTATTTATACACAGTATCTATATCATGATTTTCTGCGAGGTCTTAAAATAAGAAATGGATTAAGGAGTAAAATGAAGAAAAGCAGAAAAAATGAAAATGAATTGTAATGAAAATCTGAAGGAAGCGTGTGTGCATGTATAAAAATATAATTTTTGCAAGGTCTTCAAAGGAGTAGAAGAAATAGAGAGGGATGCTGACAGAGCTAACGAATGAAACAAATGGAGCAGAAAGTCATAACAAAAAGTCTAAATATAAAAAGAAGAACGTAATTGAGAAGGTAGATGTTCTTACAGACACTTTCAGGGTTTGGTCTTTGTCATTGGGGGTTTGAAGAGAAGATGTGTGGCACATTGATGGCCTGGGCATCAGCGCTTTCCTAAACGGAGAAAAGTGAGAATCCTGTGAAGAGAGAGAAGAAAAAACAAACGATAAAGCACATTCGACAATAGACTTATTGTTAAAGGCTCCACCAGTGGCTTTTGGTACCAACCAGGTCGTTGTTGAGAGCCGTGCTGAGGTAATGTAGACGGTCTGACAGCTGAGATGTTCTCTCCAACAAATCATTGACTCCGATCGCACCAGTGGATGCAAACACAGCCACCAGAACAGTCACTGACAGCACGGAAAAACCAGATCAGAAAGAGGAACGCCAAAGAACATCACTCCATCTTACCTCCAAAGCATGCAGTAGATCTTTGAAGAACCCGAGCCATCACTTGTTGTGCTTTGTCTTTCTCTCTTAAACCAACCTGTCATTTCCCTTTCAATATATAGTCTCCTTAACTCTTTCATTTGCATATGCAGAGGATTTCCACTTCTAATTTCCACAATCTAATGGAAAACATTGTTTTTCTAGTGCGAGCACAGCCAATCAATAGTGATGAGATGTTTGACCTGATGGTACGAGGTGGTGAAGTCACCGAGTGGCTTCTCATGAGTCCAAAACGTTCTGATTATCATGGTGCTGAAAGATCTCAGAGCTCTATAATGAAAATAGTCCAATGTAATGAAACAGGTACAAAATCTAAGTTCTCTCAACGTTGAAGACACTAGCCCTGACTAAGCGTCTTGTTGGTTCAGTTCACCAGCTTCTCAGTTTTTGTAGCTTTAGGATATTTTCCCGAGACCCACGACTCTCTGACTCGCCTCCCTTCCCCCAAACAACAAAGAAAGCCATTTGTCTTGCTGTGGACAGAGAGATTTAAAGTTCTTCCTACTTTCCTCTCAGCACAGTTCATCTGCTGTGCTTTGTGGAGAACACTATTGGTTGGTGAATAAATGCTTTTGACCAACCATTCCTGGGTTCCGAGTTTGCTGTTGCGGTTTTCACGTTTGTGCGAAGTGAATTTCTCAGTCACCTCTTTGCTCCTGAGGAATTCGTGGAGTAGAAGCACACGTAGCCTGCAGGAACACAGAAACCCCCACCAGATTCTGCAGGAGCTCCTGAACTACAGCTTTCATTTCCCTTGCTGAAATAAAACTTAGCTTCCGACACAAGCTACTGTCTGTCATTTCCAATGATTTGTTTTGCATTTTTGCTCAAATGGAGCAAACTTTACTAAGTTGAGCATTGATTATTAGCCATATTGAAAAAAATATTCAATAAAAGTCCTTGTTTTGCTATGGCTGTTTTGCTAATTTTAAGCATTAAAAACAAGTCGTTTTATAATGTTTTCTTTAAACAGCTTACGGTATATTTCAGATATGTTTAACGATCTTCACCATATTTGGTTCAAAACGTTTATTTTTGTGGCAACCCCAGTGGGGGGCGTTTCTCCTTTTTTTTTCCCTGAAGAAAGACTTGGGAATCAGTTAAACCAGGTGTCCGACTTTGCAAAGTCTTAGTTTCCACTGGATCATCCGATCTTTCCAGCCCGCAGAAGCAGGTAAAGCTTTCGGTTTATGCTAATTTAATTACTCCTTTACTCGTCGACAGCAGATGCATGTGGATGTTAGAGAACACGACGTTCTGTGAAAGACGCCGATCGCTCGCGGCCGTTGTCAGGCGCACGTGCGTCTGTTCACCCGTTTAAGTTTTACTGTCAACTTTTAATGAGCATTCGCACAGTTTGTTGGGAAGATACGTTGCGCATAATACATTTAAAAGAGTTCTGGTCGCTGTTTTATTACTTAGCATTCAAGAAACAACAGTTTAGCTGGAAACGGCTAAATAAATTAATTTCGTAAAGTCACGGTTTCATAAAGTTTACGTAAGATGGCAAAAGTCGGCTAATGCGAACCAAACCTGTCCTTGACTTCCGAGAAAAGTCGCGTTTCTAAAAAAAAGATTTAACATTACACACGCCTTATCGATTTATTAAATCGTCTTTCAAGCGATTTTCCTTGGTTTTAAATGGTTTTGTAACCCGAAATGCAACATTTGTCCGTTATTGCAGTTATTTGGTGTTGATGCTTGTCTGAATGGAGTAACTTGCGAATTAGTTACAAGTTCAAACGTACACATCTAACGCAAAAGTAACGTTTAAGAGTTACACGGTTACATTTTCCTAGCAATCAGTAAAGCGCTACAATGTCACAAACGTGTGTTGCCAGCAGGGGGCGACAAACTCACTCTTATTGTATAACGTGAGAAATCCGGATCGCGCCTGACCCACACAGCAAATAAAAGTTTTTCCTTTTTACAATCGGTCGCTGTGTAGCACAACGTGTTCCAGCACACTTCAGCCCGTCGTGATTTGAAACGAGATCCCTTCCACGGCATGAAATAAATTCCGTTTTTTTTAGTAGTTTGAACCCGATCACTCTTTGATCTCTCACTCATGTGCACATGTGTCCTCTCTGGCCCCCCTCCTCCCCCTGTGCACTGTGTACACTCCCCCTCCTTCTTGCCAACTGTAACTCTCCATTGCCTCTCTTCCTCTTGCTGTCTTGCACATGCAACCACAGGAGCGCAGAGAGAAGGCAACGCTCACGCAAACCCTACGCCACAGACCATGTCGGACTCAGAGACCGCAGCTCCTGCCGAGACCCCTGTCCCAGCACCTTGTGTGGCCATCAAGGCAGATTTAGATAAATGGTAAGTGACTGGGGAAGTGTGCACGGCCCCTGGCCAGTCCCCTGTACTGTAACACCGACTTGACTTGTGAGTTTTCGTTTCGTCTTAGCCAAAAATTGTCTGTAATGCTAAACATCATGTCGGGACCAGTGCGGTTTGATAAGAGTCAAACGCCAAACGATGCTTCCTGATGGCGATTCAAAATGGACGGTGAAAGACGGGCGAACCTGACGGTGATCCGACGCTTTCTAACGAGATGCTGATCATGTTGGGAAGTTTTCTAAAGCGTTGGAATGACGTCCGGCTGCTTTCTCTTGACCGCAGAGGTGGGGTGACCGGTTTTCGCTCATTAACGTCGTTTGGGTTTTTTTTCTTTATGTCGTCAACTTCGATTCTTCCACTCGGCTGATTGGACATTGGGAATGTGTGCACGTCATAGCTTCACGCTAAATCTACACTAGCTTCTTGCCAACCCCGCATCCCCTGATTTACAACCGCTCTCTTCTGCACTTTTAATTTGTACTCCGTTGAGCGATTAATTTAAAGAAGCGCTATGACCCTACATTCTTTATTCCATCTCCCCTTCTGCTAAGTGTTTAATTCAATTAGTCCTCTGTTCTGACCTTTGACACCAGCCATTACCTGACCCGTTTTGTGACCCTAATTCCCTCCACTTGTCCACTTAGAAATGTGACAGATTTGAGTAAATGTAGTGTAGACGGCGCTGAGAACCCAGATAAGGTTGCACGTCCCCTGACCTTTCGTGTGTGCAGCACTGATATGAGCAGGGTGTGAGTAGAGGATCCCGCCTGGACATTCTAGTTAGCCAATTCGTCATGTGTCAGTGTTTCATGCCCACGGCGACACGTTTGCTGTGCCGATGCTATTTGCAGGTGAATTTTTTGCGGGGATCGCCGTGTCCGCTGACCAGTTAAAAGTTAACCGCGGTAATTTATGCCGGTTATTCATATAGACTGAGGTATTTATAGCCTTCTCATAAACGGTTACGAAGGATTGTCCTTGACGGTCCTTGTGTGAAAAGCACAAACCCTGTGATATTTTATCTTTTCATGGTGGGCTTTGAACCAGAAGAGGATTAGAGTTACGGGTTTAACGGATGGCGCTGTCAGTGAGAGTGCTGTTAAACATTACTTTCTGCTCCGTTTGCAGGCTTTTCGGTGTTGACCTAATGACCTTGAGCCGTCCATTCCGAGATGCTAATGCTAAAGCTAACGCCTCTCTGCAGCTGCAGTGATGACAGCTTAACGTTAAATCACACAACCTTGAAATATGAATGTCAAGATGCATTTGAAGAGCCATTCAATCTTTCGAGTGTCCTTGTGTGTAATAAAGAACCGTGCACATTTTGTTTTAAGCTAACTTTTAAAATGAAAGCAGCGCTTCTGTGCTTCTATGTTTTTCGCAAGCCTGTGCTTGTAGAAGTTGGAATCTGTTTTTGTGGCGTGGCAAAACCCCCAAAGGGTAAATCAACACATTCAATAGATCCATAAAGTGACGCCTTTCAGATCCCGACAGCAGACTATGCGGAATTGTCATTGAATTATGTGATAAACGTATCTATAATCGTCGTCTCTTATGTAGCTGGTATGATTTCGGATCTTTCATTTTGGCTTGAAAGCATTCCGTTCACATTTCCATACATCTACAAGTTCTTTTCATATGTAAATGTTTCAAGTTTGATTATTGGTCTGCTATTTTTTTTTTTTTTTTTCAAATTATGTAGTGATATATAACTATATTTTAATGTCACCACTGTTTCACTTTTATAGCAAACTATTAAAATATTATACACACTGTCGTCCAAAGCCCCGCCCGTTAGATTGTATGGAGTTTCATGTTAAATCAAGCGTATATTGTCACACAGAATGGAACCCGTAGCCGACGGTGTTGCAAACTCTACTGATGGGGTCAGTTCCAGATGCCACGGGTGACGTTCCTCTCGAACTGATCTGGCATTAGTAGTTGTCAGGCTGAAGACATAATCGGGGTGTAATTGGTTTTGTCCATTAGAGGGCAGCTCGTCTCACGTTGATGATGAGTGTTGTATAGTGTGAAGAGCGGACGTCACAATGGCCCATTCTCCATCTCTCCCCTCCTACACGTGCTCGCCCTCCCAATCTCTGAAGTGTTAAAATGGCCGCCTGCGAGGAGGAAATGCCCTTGGCTTGAGCTCCACCTCTCCGTCACGTGCTTGATCGAGACCAGTCTCTTGATATGTAAATGGAGCGGTTGTGTTACATCACTGATGGAGAGCGAGAGCAGGATTATGTCATGGCGAGGGATGCAGCAGATGATGGGTGGGGGAGGGAGACGGCGAATCATCGGGGGAAGTCACGACGTCTCTGCGCTGTGGATGCTCCGTCACATGGCGCTCGGATGGAATGTCCTCCATGCTCGTGCCAGTCTTTCTTTTCGCTCCGTCACTCTAATGCAGACTGTCAGTGTCTGCTGGGTCTCGGCGTGAAGGTTTAAATCAGCTCGCTCACACAAATGAACGTGTGTTCCAAAAAACAACCTTGTTTTGTGTGATAACCGTGCTGAATCTCCTCTGAAATGACGTGATGGTGTACAGTGGGTGAATGAATGGGCGGCGTAAATAATTAAAATTTGTATTTATAATTCATTGGAGTGCGAATAAGAGGAAGACCGCATCAAATCCCTTGCTTGTCTTGGGCAAACGTGGCCAGTAAAGCTGATTCTGATTCTGTCTTGTTTGTGATAGAGGAGGAAATCAAATATCGTTGATTTCGGTTAATTGCGCAATCGGAATACGTTTTAATTCCAGCTAAAGTCTCAAAACAAAACCTGTGACTCTATTTGGTTGGATATTTGGGACAAAATTGTGCTGAATTGGTACAAATTACCTGAATAAGAAATAAGAAGGGAAGGGAAGAAAACGAAGCACAAGTTTCCCGTGTTCGGCTGTAAAGTCTGTGATGGAGACGCCATGCTCGGTTTCATCAGAACAACAGTTTCCGTCTGTCGAGTAACTGGATCTGACAGATTTGGAAGAAACAGTATTATTTGTGGTGTACTGGAGTAGAAAAGCATTTTACCACCTTGTGTGGTGTATATGAGCATTGTTCGCTAAATCTGACCAGCGAGTTATTAGGAGCAAAATCATCCAGTTCAGTTTGTGTCAGTCGACAAGTTTGTATATAATCTGTGTTGGAGGACTAACTATTCTTGTGTTGTGTGCTTCAGTGTCAAGGAGAATGGAGGAGACGCGTGTAAGGAGCTGATGGAGGCTTTTGCTGCCTGTGTGAAGAGCAGTGCCGAGGCTTCATGAGGAGCTAAACATGCAGAAAAGGTAACGAATATTCGTCTCTTCATTACCTTGTTGGTTGTGTTTGTGTTTTAAAAGTAAAATATGCTGTTTGTTCCTGTAGAAACTATGGATTTTATTGTATAAATCTAAAAAAATTTTTTTACATTTGTTCGGGTGCATTTGTAGAATGCAAATTCTAATTTTATTTGTCATATACACACGAAATGTATTTTACAATTGTCCAGCATTTTAACATGCGCCGGGGGGATGCGAGAAAGAGATACCATAAAAAGATAAGAGATAAAAAAAAAAACAATAAATTACAAAATAGAGAAGCATAAATTATGAATAAAAACAAGAAAACCTAGGAAGATGGGAAAAAAGATAAAAATACAGTAAAATTTACAATATATATAATAATATTAACCATTTAATGACATTCTGACATGGATATATCAAACAGATTGTACAGTTTAAATGTGAATTGTTCTGCAGTTATTGTTATTAATAATGTCTTTGTGTGCGCAGGGGTTTCCTGCAGAGAAGTCTTCCACCTTCCGAGCATTTTCTGCAGCTCATGGCACTGGACTAGAAAATTGGGGTTTGGCAGTAGAGACAGTTTTGGTGTCTCTTCCCTTCTGTATCCCCCCTGTGAAGCTTAACGGACCCTTCCCTACATGTTTGATTGTACTGACCTGATCTGTAGACCGTTTGGGATCGTGGTTTGATGTAAAATGTTAAATGTGTCTCAGATGCTCAAAAACAAAATGGAATAAAGATTCATTAATGGTTGAATTGTACTGGATTTTGTGAACTGGTTTTTTTTGTGACGAGCGCCTTGGGCAAAATCGTATTTTGAGTGCTAACAGAAGCAAATCCCTTAGTTTATTCATAAACTGACCTTCAGGTCCAGTCTGTCAGTTCATTTGTGGTCAAGACTTGTACAGGTTTCAGTAGGTGCAGTGAAACGGATTGAGACTGGGATTAGGATGGCTGTTGTAATGAGTTTAGGTGAATTAAGAAGGGGATTACACCTTCCAATGTCAATAATACGCTAAACTTCTCAATTTGACTAATTAAGACGAATACAACACAAATCCCAAAGCTAGTTCTTTCAAAAAGGCAAACGTGCATCACAAATGAGAAAATGTCTGTTCAATCACGCACGTTTCTTAGCTGATTTGGTGCCACTTTATAGTTTGGACCAATAAAAAAAGCTCGTTTAAGGTTAGATTAACGTAAGATGGAGTGAAGATGCATGTCAGTCGTTTTTACGTTAGACATCTGCATTTTTTGATACGGACCAACAGATCAATTCCGTTGTTGAACGAATTTAAAACCCGCTTTTTGTTCACGCGCGTTTACCGTCAGGCATTTTCTCTGCCCAGAAATAGACCCTCAAGCAGATGAAGTAAGTTGGCTTATCGGTTGTTTGACACACACACGCAAGTAAGAAGCCGCTAACAACGCAAATCACGTTCGCGATAAGAAGCAAAGAGTTTTTGTGTCGCACGTGCAGATAATTGCTTTAATGAGTTTCACGCTTCTTGGTCAAGTGCAGGTGATAGTGCAGTGCTTCCTTTTGTGCAAGTGATATTTAAAATGTTTGCAAAGTTTCGAAAACACTTGATTTAAACGATCAATGTGTGATTTAATATGAAATTATTTTATAGACAAACTTTGAGAAGAGACGGAAATACGCCACCTGGTGGTGACTTAGGAGTAAGCAGGACGTAACATGCAACCATAGGTCGAATCAAAACGATACATGACAGAAATAAAAATATCATAAACAGTAAATGTATTAGTTATTATTGTAAATCTCTTAAAAACTGAATGGGGATTTGTTACGATAACTCGAAAAACGAATCCACTTTTGAGCGTCGATTTCATTCGAATCCGTTGATTTTACTGCCCTCTGATGGTCATATGGCGAACTTCCAGACTGGTGCATTGAGTTGATCAAATAGTGATTTATTTTAGGTTTTATTTTGATTAACAGCCCTTTTATGGTGTGCTGTGTTTGTATGTGTGTATACAGTGTATATATAGATATTCGTTTGTGTAATAACAAAATTATATATGCATATAATTATATACTAAGATGTAACTACGTATTCTTATTTATATATCAGAATTCTGATTCTATATAAAGATATATATATATATTTATTTATTTATGAGTGAACAATATACAGTACATACTGTTAATACACATACATAATACGTGGACTCATTGGATATTATACGTGAAATGATTCGTTGTATGCAGGTGGCAACACATGCCTTAATATCACTATGAATAATAAAAACGAGTTCTGTGGTGAGAATATACCGGATGAGCTCAATAATGTGAGGGACGAGATCTCGGCCGGAAATGGGGTGGGGGTTCTGACGAGCGTGTTCGATAGGAATCACGTATGGGAGGGGCCGCAAGCTGCGCAGAACCCGGATGCTGATGCTGCTCGTGTCGGATGGGGAGAAGCAACACAGGCAGAGTGCAAGCTGGAAAACAGAGAAAGGCCCAGCTGACGGAAGGAGCCCTATCCTGCGGGCTGAGACACAAGCCGAGCCGGAGAGTTCGGATTCCAAGCGAGCGAAACTGTGCTGGACAGGATGAGCCGGTGCGCGGTAGCCGAGGCGACGGGAGGAGAGCGAGAGAAGATGCTGTGATATGCACATAGCTGCCGCGAGAGGGAGGGAGGGGAAGGAGGCTCCTGTGTGCTAGTGGAAGATGCTTGGATTCTCACCTGGAATGTGGACAAATAAAGGATCCTGCACAAACACCGCCGCTTAAACCACCAGAGTGTGTGTGTGCGGTCGGGACGCGCGCGGTGGATGCGTCGCTGGATGCGCGTCAACGGCGCGGCTTTCTTCCGCCAACGGGTGGCTGTTCTCTCCAACACAACTCAATATTCCTCCGGATGTGAGGCCTGGAAAGCATCGTAGTTCCAAGCAGGACCGGCCGGGACCCTCGTCTGATAAACTCACGCCCTGGATTGGCGGATAGGATGGGATGCTGGGGTTCCGATGTGACCCGAGTTTTTACACAATTATGTCACGTGTGTTCGCTCAGTCTCATCCGTGTCAATCAAACTGATTCAGCGAAAATCAAGTGGCCGCCCGTTTGAAACTCTTGCCGTTCTCGCATGACTCGCGGTCGCAGTCGTACGTCCATCCGCACTCGTGTCAACTTTTTACGAGAACATTGTGGTAGTGATTGATTATGGTGAACTTTACCGGACGAGCGCTGTTCGGGACCAAGCCGCGGCTCTGACATCACCGCTCAGCATCACTGTGTCGTCGCTCCCCGTCGGTGATGTCTGAACGGCGGAGCTTCTACCTTAGCAGGACAGACACCCGCAGATACACTTTGAAAACTCATTGATTTCCCCCCCGAATTCGCGAAACCAAGCCGTTGAGATGAGCAAGGAGTTGTCGGCGAGCCAGGCTGCCCAGTACGTCGGGCCTTACCGCCTGGAAAAGACGCTGGGGAAAGGCCAGACAGGTAAGAGCTTTTGCCTTAATGCGCCGGGATATTTCTGCCCCACTTCGTCCCTCTCATTAAAGAATTAATCTTTTGAAAGGTTTAGCCGACAACAGGCCAATGTTAATTTGTTAATGCGGGGGAATTCGGCGCTTAAATGACTATTGGATGCGAAGTGAGTGTGAAGGTTTAATCCGATTTTTGGAGTTAGATTTGCCTTGAGATTTGACAGTTCTGAGAGAAAAGTGCTTTCCGTTAATGAATAAGCAAATAAAAAATAATCTTTAACATGATTGTAAACTTGTTCTTTATGAAGTGTTGAGATTAATTTTTAAATACAGTGATGGATTATTAGTTGTATCAAGTTGATTGAACCAAAGAGATTGAGTACACTGTACCCACAATTCAATTTATTGAATGGATTACTGTAACTTAAAATATTTCATCTTAACGATTATGTAGATCATACTTAAATTGTTCAGTTTACCCAACATAGTGCTTACTCGATGTTATTAAAAGACTACATCCACTTAACTTGGCAATTTCAAGTATGATCATTTAAAAACAGAACTAGACAGCAACATTTTTTATTGTTTTCTATTGGAAACAATGTCACAATTAGAGATGATTATTATTCTTAATGTCATTTTTATTAGTAATTTGATTCATTATGACAGGACTACTAATATTGTAATGGCGCTGTATATGATGGTACAGAGAATCTTCCTGGTGTGTAACTTTACCGTCTCTGTTGGACTTCCCAATGTGTTGTTATGGGAACACAAACCTCAAAACGACTTAGTCAATAGTGTATTTGAATAGTCTGTGTTTAAATATGGAACAGAGCTGTGAATCAGGAGTAATGTGTTGCAGCGTTGCGTCTCTGCTTGCTTGGGTTACTGGTGTAGTTCTCACTTAAGAAAGACTTGCTTCCGTGTTGCAGGTCTGGTGAAGTTGGGCGTTCACTGCATCACGGGACAGAAGGTGGCCATAAAGATAGTCAACCGAGAGAAACTGTCCGAGTCGGTCCTTATGAAAGTAAGTCTCTCTTATAAAAGAAACAGAGAGTTTTTACTTTCCTCCCTCTTTTCCTTTATTTCGAAACTTTCTCCCTTACGTCTTCTAAATTCATTCCTTTTTCTTTTCTTCCCTCCTTCCTTCTTTCCAGCCTTCCTTTTTCCATCATTTCTTCCTTCCTTCTTTCCATCATTTCTTCCTTCTTCCCTATTCTTCCAGCATTCCTTCCTTCCATCCTACCTTTCATCTATCCATCCATCCATTTTTCCTTCCTTCATTAGTTCCTTTCCTCTTTCCAGCCTTTATTTCTTCCACCCATTCTTCCTTCTCTCCATCATTTCTTCCTTCCTTTTTTTCTTTCTTTCTTCTTTCCAGCCTGAATTTTTTTCTTCCTTCCTTCCTTCCTTCCTTCCTTGCCTGTATTTCCTCCCTCTGTCCTTCTTTCGACCTTTCTTCCTTCTATCATTTCTTCCATTCTTTCTTCCTCCCAGCCTGCCTTCTTCCATCCTTCCGCGTTTCCGTCTTCCCCCAGAACGCAAACAAGCAAAAGCTGAAATACTTCAGTATAACATCTTTCAGTGTAAAAACTTTATAACAACACTTTCCAATCACTTCACCATGTAACTGCCATTTTTCCACTCTTTTTTACATTTTTTGCTTATAAACAACACACATATCAAATCGAATCACATTTATTGTCACATACACTTTATTTATTTATTTATTTATTTATCTATTTCAAATAAAAAAGCATGAATGTATGCTGTACAAGTATAAAAATGTCAACACAAAACCCAAATTTCTCCTGCTAACGGCTGTGGTTCTCCGCTCTCCTGATGTCTGCAGGTGGAGAGAGAGATAGCTATTCTTAAACTAATAGAGCATCCTCACGTCCTAAAGCTGCACGACGTGTACGAGAATAACAAGTATCTGTAAGTACCGCACAGCCCAGATGTGCCTGCTCCTGTGATGCGTCTCATGGCTTGGTTTGTCTCGCAGGTATCTGGTGCTGGAGCACGTGTCAGGCGGGGAACTGTTCGACTACCTAGTAAAAAAAGGCAGGTTGACCCCCAAAGAAGCTCGAAAGTTCTTCAGGCAAATCATATCTGCCCTGGACTTCTGCCACAGCCATTCTATATGGTAAAGCTGGTTTTTGGGTCATGATTTAGATAGAAAAGCATTTTTGGTCAAGTTGTCCACCAATTGAGAAGCTGAATTGTTCTTTTTCCACGTCAGCCACAGAGATCTCAAACCTGAAAACCTTCTGTTGGATGAGAAGAACAACATCAGGATTGCAGACTTCGGCATGGCCTCCCTACAGGTTGGGGACAGTCTGCTGGAGACTAGCTGCGGGTCAGTGAATTAAAACAATATTAATGCTGTGTTTTACTAAAGAACGAGTGCTAATGCTCTGCTCCGCGTTCTGCAGATCACCCCATTATGCTTGTCCTGAGGTCATCAGGGTAAGCCCGGAGCTCTTAGACGATAAACACCATATGCTTTAACGTACAAGAACAACAGCTTTAGCTCAGAAACAAGACTACATTTATCTGTGATTTAGATTTTTTTTCGTGTGCTTTTTTTCGGCAGGGGGAGAAATACGACGGACGGCGGGCAGATGTGTGGAGCTGTGGGGTTATCCTCTTTGCTCTGTTGGTGGTGAGGCTTTTGATCCGCCATTATTTTGCCTCTTATTGTGCCTGTTGCTTTTTCCCGAAAGATGGATGTAGCCGACTCCTGTTAATTGGGACGCCCATTTTCACGTGGCACAAATTTGCGTTATGAGATATAAGATAAGATAGACGTTATTAATCCCATTAAGGGGAATGTATGTGTTTTACAAAAGGAAAACAAAAAGAATGCAGTTATAACAAGGTCATTAAAAACCACCGAAAAAACACCAAAAGAAATCGATGAAATGACGACAATTATTGCAAAAATAAGTAAATAAATACAACGATAAATAGATGGCGCAAAAATACAACAATAGTGCAAAACGGTGAGTGACAAAAAGTCAATCACTGCATTTCTGTATTAAAGAGAAGGATTAGAGTTTTTATTTTTATTTTTTATTTATGATTATAGTATTATAAATATGATTTGGAATTTAGGATTCTTCCAATTAAAGAGGCTGACCAATTACCAAAAGTCGACTGTAATTATTTTCATGCGTAAATATTCCAGCCTATAGGAATACAGCATTTTGCGTCAGAAATGTAAGCGTCGTGTCACTTGACAGGGAGCGCTGCCCTTCGACCACGATAACCTGCGTCAGCTGCTGGAGAAGGTGAAGAGCGGCGTGTTCCATATGCCTCACTTCATCCCTCCAGACTGCCAGGCTCTTCTGCGTGGCATGATCGAGGTCAACCCGGAGAAACGCCTGACGGTAACGCTACACTCACACTCCTCAAGCAGTTAGCCACTAGCGTTTAATACGAAACATTTACATACCAGTATACGACTAGCGACTAGCGTTAAGTTTAGACATATACGACTAATACATAAAATACATATACTGTACACAGTGTAAGTATATAGGGACCACTACCACTAAGTTTAAACATATATAAGACTAACAATAAGATATATTCTGTAAAAAAAGCATAAAAAAAAAAATAAATATAAATTTTTATCACATTACAACTATCACTTAAAATAAACATATACAGTTAGAACAAGGTTTTTCTTCTGTATCTGTTTCTCATAATGTGTGTTCTCAATCCTCAGTTGGAAGAAATACAGAAGCATCCCTGGTATCAGTGAGTATTATGCAAAATACTCTTTTTGTTTCAATCTACAAAAATTATGCAACATGATGTTCAATGAAAACACGCAAATCAAATAAAAGTTACATGTCTTTACATTTCTCTAGGAAATCGCCATGTTGCATTTACAAATAACATTTTGATAGTATTTTACTCTTTCTATTCTTTCTTTCTTTATTTCTTTTTTTCTTTTCTTTTTTTTTTTCGTTCTTTTTTCTTTCCTTCCTATTTTCTTTCTGTCTGTATTTCTTTCTTTATTCTTTCTTTAGAATCACCAGCTTTGGTCATCAGCAATGACATTATACAAAAAAAAGTTGTTTTAAACCTGACATTTGGTTTGATATTTCATTTGAAAGCTACCAAGGCGAAACGCTCAACAACGGGTAGCGTTTGGATCAGTCTGATTCTTAAAAAAGGCTTAAAAACGTTGCAGTAAACATTTTATCGGGAAGCATTTTTCGAACGTATTTATAGCCCGACTAAATAATTCAGCAGCGTTGTCAATCCTCTCCATTTGCTGTTGTAACCTGCTTTTGTCTTTGGGTTCCAGGGGCGGCAGAAACGAGCCGTGTCCGGAGCAGCCTCCTCCCAGACGGGTGTGTGTGAAGCGGATCATGTCTTTGACGGATCTGGACCCGGATGTTCTGGAGAGCATGCACTCGCTGGGCTGCTTCCGAGACCGCGTCAAGCTCACCAGAGACCTCCAGTGTGAAGAGTGCGTCCCACACTAATCCTATTTATAGTCTTATCTTATAGACTATTTCTTAGGCCTATTATATTACTATTATATACTATTAGTTCAGTTTATTGATAAGATAATATCAATACAATTAATATTATCTTCTCTTTGCAGAGAAAACCAGGAGAAGCTGATCTACTACCTTTTACTGGACAGAAAAGAGCGGTACCCTAGTTATGAAGACGAGCATCTTCCAGCCCGCAATGATGTCGGTAAGGACGGCTGAGATTTTGCTGCGCTTGATCCTGGAGCGTCGTTTAAACCACCTCATATGAGAGGAAAGAACCACTCTTAAGTGTTTCGTGATCTAGGGCTGCACGATTAACCTTTATCGAATCGATATTGCGGTTATACCCACGATTACCAAAACGCAGGAATCTGCAGTTTTTTTTACCCTGCCTGTTAGCCAATCAAAAGTATTGCCTATTAGCCATTTATTGCCTATCAGCCAATCGAAATTGTCGAATCTCCCATGCTATAATATCATACTAATGTTTTATGTTTGGTGATTGTTCATTATTTACAATGTTTTAAGCAGTGTATTTTCCATTTTGCTTTTTTATTACATGCCATCGGAGCATTTATTTTGGTGCCAGTGAAATGTGTGCAATGCAAGTTCTATGTTTACTAAATGCCAGTAAATTGCACTATATTTATTTTGTTTTCCAGTTCACAGTAAGAGAGGTATTTTAAAATATGTTTTATTAGGATTGTTCACTATTTCATTTTTCTGCCAGTGACAAAATTGTCTGATTTAATTTCAAATAAGATAAATATTTTTTATTTTTTCGTGTTTGAGACTGTTAAATTAAAAAACAAATGACTAAATGGTTATTTTCCATTCTTATTCTTTGGTATTTAGGTTGAGGTACTGTATTTAATAATCACAAAGCATCAAACAATCTCATTACCTCAATCAATTCGTATGTAGTTTATTTAACTGTGTTGTAAAAGTAACAATATATTTTATTCATAATTTTAATTTTATGCACTTAAAAGTGCAAAAGCCGAAAATCGCATCCAAATCTCAATATTTTTCAGAAAAAACGCAATTAGGTTTTTTTCTCAAAATTGTGCAGCCCTACCGTGATCCCTTTAAGGCTCATGGTGATTTGTAAAGCGGTAACATATTGAGGCCTCGTTCCTGAAAATAAATAATTCTAGCCCAGACCAGGACTAAAAAAGGATTTCAAGGTGAGGAATAAGCATCATTATGACCTTGGAAGCTGGTCCACATTGTGTCGCCACATGGAGAAGATGAAAACATCCGACTGGGACGTCTGAATGTACACGTGAAATCTGACTCCATGACTGATGATTCCATAATTTAATTTCCATGACAACTAGTCTATACTGTAATATACTGGGTTTCTTCTAAAATAAGAAGAGCGGAGCTTAACATGCCATTAACATGTTAAGTCTCAGCCGGGAATTCCACTTTAACTCCTGTCCAGCTTATCATAGTGTGACATCACTTCTGTGATAATAACAATGATGTAATGTAAACGATCTTTATAATGTATTTCTGAGCTCGAGTAGATGCATGACTGCAGACAAAAATCGTCTGGACATGAGAATAGGTTAATTTAGCTAAGGTTAGTTATTTTATTCAGAATACATTTTAAATTCCTCTGTGTTATGACGAGATTACTTTATCCGATATACTAATTTAATATATACTTAAACGTTCTGCGTGTTCTCCGTGTGTTGTTCACACGGTTCTGCTTTGAAAAACTGAAAGTCACCGTAGATTTATCTATCGTTCATGTGTTGACTTTTAAATCATAAGCCAATTTTCAAAAGCATTACGACAAATGTATTTTTTGCATCCATATAAATTAGTTTTTGTCTCAACTTTGAATTTCAAACAAAAACGGGTTGGAAATTTTGATTGGCTCTGAAAACGAAGGACTCTTATT
Source organism: Paedocypris micromegethes (assembly GCA_028031935.1). Classification (NCBI taxonomy): domain Eukaryota; kingdom Metazoa; phylum Chordata; class Actinopteri; order Cypriniformes; genus Paedocypris; species Paedocypris micromegethes. The sequence continues at coordinate 5,165,086 of CM051506.1, forward strand.
TTCACGGTGGTTAGTATTTTTCAGCGTTTATGCATTTCCCCCCTTGTTCGTCTCTGCAGTGATGTGCCTTATATATGTATATATTTGTGTACGCATAATCTATACATATAATTAATGCATACGAACAAACCTTTGCTTTCGGTGAAAATGAAGGTTTGCCATGTCGACGTGGCGGCGTTGGTGTTACAGTGTGTGTGTGTGTGTGTGTGTGTGTGTGTGTGTGTGTGTGTCGTTGTGATTGTGTGATCAGATCCTCCCCGTAAGCGGGTGGACTCGCCCATGCTGACCCGTCATGGGCGCTGTCGCCCCGAGAGAAAGAGTCTGGAGGTTCTGAGTGTGACAGAGCAGGGCTCTCCAACGCCTCCGCGCAGGGCCCTGGATACCTCTGCACACAGCCAGAGGTACACACACGTCTTCTGTCTTCTCTGCCATCTGCACACCCGCTCTGATCTCGCAGTCTCCAAAAAAAAAGAAATGAAAAATATTCCGGGCAATATTGAATTTCTGACCCCCCACCCCCTGCACATGCCCCTCCCCCCTCCTATGAAAATGTCATCGTGTGCTTCATTTTCAAGCTGGAAGTTTGATGCTCTAGTCTGTTTTCTGTCTTGTTTTATTCTATGCTCTTGACCCCGCCCCCCTCCACCCGCAATAAATGATTTTAGGTAATGTTGGAAATATAAAAAATTAAAAAAATTATAACTAATTTAAAAATAATGAAAAATAATCTCTTCACAATGATTTTGTATGTACAAAAGTTAGAACATTTTTGTACTCCTTCGACCTTCACAGTCTAGTCATAGCGAATGATGTCAGTAGCACATACAATATTAATAATCAGAATCATCTTTAATAGCTAAGTTTGCACAGTACAGCAAGCAATTATATGTGGTCTGACTCCGTCTTTGCTCCCTTTTTATTACAGTAAGAAAGAAATACACAAAATATTTATTATTTAATTATAATTTGTTCATAATAGTAATAGTAATCTCAGTAGAATAGTAATCTGTTCTTTTAATTTCACGTTAACACAGCTGTCCATCACTTGACCACTGTGCTGTTGTTCTGACAGGTCTCGCTCGGTCAGCGGAGCTTCCACCGGTCTCTCGTCCAGTCCTCTCAGCAGCCCTCGAGTAAGTTCCTCCTCACATCTGCACTGCATCTCAGATCATGGAGTATAAAACAGCTTTTACTTCACACTAGTCTGAGGCTCTTTATGTTCATCGATCTCATACTGTCTTCATACTAAAGTCATTACTCACACCAAAGAGACACAGATTTATGTGGTTTAAAAATCATTCTATCTATCTATCTGTCTGTCTGTCTGTCTGTCTGTCTGTCTGTCTGTCTGTCTGTCTGTCTGTCTATCTATCTATCTATCTATCTATCTAACAAACAAACAAACAAACAATTTGCACAAGTGTTTAACATTTTACACGTGACTCCATAAGCTGTACTTTTGTCTTCTAACTCTCCTCAAATGTTAATTCTCTAATAATCACGAACCATATTCTCCATTAACTCTCATGAATCATTGCTGTGTCCATCTCTCCATTCCTGTTTTCCCCTCCACCCTTCTGTCCTGTCAGAGCCCGGTTTTCACGTTCAGCCAAACCGAAGTCACCTCTACCTCCACCACCCACTCCAAAGAGCCCAAAGCAGGAGGGTCCACCGCGCCCCGGGCGTCCCAGCGTGTGCCCGACCCCAAAACCCAAACCCTGCCCACCAAAGCCGCCTCCGACCGCCCACACCTGCAGTCCATGAAGTCCCTCCCCCTGCAGACTCCTCCCTCTCCCTCTCCCTCCCCTTCTCCGCTCCTGTCCCCCATCCCTCGCTTCTTCTTCCCTACTCCGTCTGTCCTGAAGTCTGTCACTAAGACCATCTATCCTAACTCTGCCCATGTGTCGCAGGTCACCCCGCAGGGTTCCCCCCTCCCCACCCCTCTGGGAACCCCTGTGCACCACCCCCAGCACCCCCCTCCCACCCCGCCCTCCTCCTCCTCCTCCTCCTCCTCCTCACGAGCTGAAGGGGGTGGCGGTGTGGGCGGGGGCTCTCTCTCCCTAACCCCACCCTCCAGCCCTGGGGGGAGTGGTGGAATGGCTGCCAGTAGTTCTGCGCATTGGAGAACACGCCTCAACTCTTTTAAGAACAACCTTCTCGGGTCGCCTCGCTTCCACCGCCGAAGGCTACAGGGTGAGATATATTGCTGATTGAGGAGGAATTCCCACTTACTTACTGTACGTATGTTTGTCAATAGTACCTACATCCGAAGACATGTCCAGTCTGACCCCAGAGTCCAGCCCAGAGTGAGTAACATGCAAAATCGATAGAACTTAATAAAACCTTCTTTTATGTGCTCATATTTCTTGTTTATTGTGTGGGCTGTAGGTTAGCAAAGAAGTCCTGGTTTGGGAATTTCATCAGCCTGGAGAGGGAAGAGCAGATCTTTGTGGTGATAAGAGATAAACCGCTGAGCTCCATCAAGGCCGACATCGTCCACGCCTTTCTATCAGTTAATACCTTTTTGGCTTTTTGACCTTCGTTTCAAACAATATATACAGTAGCTGATTCGCATCGGGACTGGATCACTTTGGATCTATTAGCTGGCTGATTTGATGTCATGTTTTCCCCATTTAGATCAGACTCACTTTACACCACACATAGTCGAGTAGTACACAGAAAGACACCACACAAAGTCAAATAGTATACAGAAGAACACCATACAGAGTCAAATAGTATACAGATAAACACAGAGTAAATGCTATTTAGAAGAACACCACTCATAGTCAAATAGTACACATAAGAACACCACACAGAGGTAAATGCTGCAAAGATTAACACCACACAGAGTCGAATAGTTCATAAAAGAACACTACACCGAGTTGAATAGTATACAGAAAAACACCACACAGTTAAACGATACACATAACACTATACAGTGTTAAATGCTACACAGATTAACACCACACAGAAGTTAAATGCTGTCTAGAGTCTAGTAGTACAAAGATAAACACCACACTTAAGTTAAATGCTACTCAGAAGAACAAGGACACCACACTGACTAGAAGGCTAAATAGAAGAGTTCATGAAGTTCCCGTATAAAGTTTATTTTATTGATTCAATGACTGAAAAGGACTGTCTTTGTGAATGAAATGTTGAATGTCTTTTTTTCCTCCAGATTCCTTCCCTGAGTCACAGTGTCATCTCTCAGACAAGTTTCCGGGCAGAGTACAAGTCCTCTGGAGGTCCGTCTGTCTTCCAGAAGCCTGTAAAATTCCAGGTCGACATTGCATTTTCTGAGGTGGAGAGAGAACGGGAGCGGGACAAAGAGAGAGAAAGAGAAGGAAGGAGGGAGACGGGCATCTACAGCGTCACCTTTACTTTATTATCAGGTCTTTATTAGTGAAGTGATCCAGAACCAAGTACAAAAAGGCTGATTTTGCTTATTTTTGTTGGGGGTTTTTTTCTTCATTTTTTTGCAGGGCCTAGTCGCAGGTTTAAACGAGTGGTGGAGACGATTCAAGCTCAGCTCCTCAGCACACACGACCAGCCTTCTGTCCAGGCACTTGCAGGTGAATTGCCAGTATTTGTCGTGTGGTTGAACCGAGCGCATTGAAGGTTTCACGTGTGGAACTGTTTCTAAAATGCGGTTTCAACTAGTAGATACTATATGATTTAGGATTTGGTTTTGCTTTCTTTTGGATGACTGTGTGGTTGGTGTTAGAAATCACCAGGATAGTGTGTTCTATTCCCATTTGATTAAATGAAGAGTTAATGTTATTACTTATTATTACAAAACAATACATAATAGCTGCACAAATAACTTTTTTAGAGCAGCGTCTGATTCTCGCAATTTCCTTAGAGATTTTCTGTTCATTTGAACAAAAAATGAGCAACAACAAAAATGAGCAAATCCATTTGAGCAAGTCATTAATGGTTTAATATGTTTGTAATAATTCAAAGTAATCTATATTTGTATAATAGTTTATTAAATTCTGTAATAATGTAATAACTTCTAAATGGATTTGAGAAATGTATGTTTTTAATAAAGGATGAGGGATTTCTTTTCTTTTATTCAAACCGGTTTTAAAACTGTAAATTGTTACTATAAACACATAATAAAAAAAGAGGAAAAGGAATGTTGGGAATTGCTAACAAGAAGCAATTTTGTTCCATCTATTGTACTCATTTACAGTTACTGTACTTTTACGAGCTTCAACATGTGTGTGCATACACTCACAAAACCCAACTTGTGTCTTGTTTTTCTTGTATCTTGTTTTATCTTTCTTAATATACTTTAATATTTCATTAAATACATTTGTAATATTCTTAGAAAACAAGTAGATAATTATTGCTCTTATTGCAGATGAAAAGAACGGCATTGCTTCTCGGCCACCCAGCACACCCACCCGCCAGAACTCTCGGCGCTCAGAGGGCGGAGCCGATCGCAGTGAGAGGGCGGAGCGAGGCGAAGGCAGCAGCATCGGTGGCAGCACTAGTGTCCTGCAGCGGAAGGGATCGGGCAAGGACAAAACCAGACTCCTTTCTTCAAACGGAACCCAGTCCCAACCTTAACTGGACCAACCTGTAGAGCGAGGGGACGAGAACCTCTGATTGCCCTCGAAAGCGATTCTCTCGTCATCCATCTGCACAAATAACGAAAGGCATTCTCATCCCCAGTTTTGACATCACTCGTGGAAGCCCTGGGATTCATCTTCAGCTGCAGGAATCTCAGGGTCCTCATGGAAGACCGCAGTCCGGTGGTCTCAACTTTGCAAATAATCATCTGAAATGCTGTCCCTTATCTGCAGAAGCAAAGAATCCTAACCAGTTTGCTGTGGTTCATTCTTGCTCTACAAAGAAACGTGGCATCTGTGATGACACCCGAAACTCTTGGAGGAACAAGCAGCAAACTGGACAGAAAAGAATGTTTCCTAGACTCCATGGTCATCGTCTTCTTCGTCGCAATCATCTTCTCAAGCTACGGTCCATTGCAATTTCCCAGTCCGATAGTAGCGAAGCAGGTAGAAGAACCTGGACGGTTTGAATCTCTTGACAGCTGGAGCACAAAAGGATTCGGAAAACACTTCTGGTCGGAGAATACGAAAATGGGATTTAAAAGAACAATTTTAAACGGAGATGCTGTTGTAGTCGTGTGGGACTATATCTTCAAGCACGGATTAGCTGAAGTGGCATGTGAAGTGTGGAGTGTGTCGTCTGAGTTAAACACGTAATGTTCAAGCCTGTGCTGTAGATCTGGAACTTAGTCAAATGTCCAACATCCAAATCGATACGTCAGATGCAGCAAAGGTTCTGTAGAGTTTTGGGAGTTATCGGAGAATCCCAGATCTATACACATTTAAACAAAGCGAAGCAAAGACTACGAGGCTTTCAGACGCTCTGAGCCATGTTCACACATCGGCCCAACAAACTGAACAAAGTAGGTTCACTTTTATTGCTTTTGTACAAAAAAAAAAGAAGAAAAAAAAAACCAGAAAGAAAAAAAGGAAAAGAAATCTCGCTTTTTTTCATGTGATGCTTGGCAGAAAGCAGTTTTTTCATTTTGAATTTTACGTTGTTTAACGGCAATAAAAGGTTTCGCATCCACACAATGGGAGAAAAAAAAGATTGTAAAAACAAAGTATTTTTTTATTAATTTATTTATTTATTCACGTATTAGTTCTCATTATTATTTATTCGTTTGATAGAATGTTAAAAGGATACCAATTGGGGTGGAAACAAGGAAATCAGATACAGCACAGGGACTGATGGAGAACCATCCTTTTGTATCGTTTCCCAGATGTTTTATATGAAAGCCTCTGAGTTTCATTCCACCATGTGAAGTCTCCTCACATCCTAATTTTTGGAAAGAAATAATAAAAAAAGCACTCACAAGATCAGCATCTTTCGGAAAACCACCCGAGCAATGATTCCCAGCCTTGGATGTTCACCACGCGGAACAGATTTCACAGCCTTCTGGATGTACAAAATAAAGACTTGAGTGAACATTACGAGCGCGGAGGAAGCGGGAAACAAGGACATTGTTGGCCCTCGGGGTTCATCTTTCAGAATGTTACACAGACAAGAGCCCAAAGTCTCGGACTCGTGTGTACCTGGCTAGCCCTTTGTACCAAACGCGAGCAGTATTATCTCTTTTTTGTTCAGGCACTGGCACAGACAGAAGACGCCGTTGGTAAAAAGACAAAGAAAAAAGATGAACGAAACGTCGGAATGCCGTCGCCTCTCTCCGTCTTCTCTGGGAAGTGCTCTCTTAAGTGCAGGCTCAGGATCAGTTGTGCGTTTTGGCTCAATAAACTCCACGCTGTTTTTTGTGAATGGGAGGAACCTGATCCGGAATATCCACTTCAAAGTTTCCCGATAGGCCCAGAATCTGCCTGCTTTTTCCCAAACCGCCTTGTCCACGAGTCCCGAAGCACTGAATGAATAGTAAAGCAAGGTTTTGCTCTGGTCCTCCCCCTGTTGACCTCCTTGAAACCGCGCACTCACTTCCACAAATAGACGTGTCACGCGGATGGTGGATGTCTGCTTGGTGTTGAATGCGTTGGACTGAGCAAAGTCGTGAATGTTTTGGAGCTCGGTAGATGTGTTAGAGGTTTGAGTTTTAGTACCACTCTAAATGCCTTAAGTCCTTATTTACGAAACGGCACGTGCACTCCGAACCATGACAGAGGAAACGCCAGAGCAAAACCCTAGTTCGGGGTGAGTAGATACAGAGGGTCCGGACACCAGCTCTGAGTGAATGTCAAACATGGTTTCTCTGCACTCGTGACACTCTCCTGCTCCGTGTCTGACCCTGGATGTGTCCGTCATGTCCGTCTCACTCGATGCACTGAATGATGTTCTGTTTTTCTCACTCACGCACACGTATCTTTAGACGTCACTTCTTTATTCTGCATACCTCTTCTGTCCAATCCCGACTCATAGTATTATACTTTAGTTCTCCTCCGTCATTATATACATATGCCCTGCCTGCCCCCCCCATGTATGCTCACCCCCTTATTACAAGCAGAACACTATATCATATCGTCATTCTTTCTCTATAGTCATCTGATTCTTGATTATCTCCGCCATCATTACTGTTCACCCCTCTCGAGATTGTAAAGCTGTACTCTTCCCCATCGCACACAGTAGGAACTTTTCTTTTCTTTTGGGTTTTTATTTTTCCCCTCAAAGTTAATGCAAGTCATTACAATTGGAGGGAAAATAATGACGAGATAATAAGTGTCTGTGTTATACTAAAAAAAAATATGAAAGTGCACTATTAATATTGCCTGTGATAAAACAATAAACAATTTAAAAAAATAATTGATTTTGCTCATTCATTGTTTTTTCTTTCTTTCTTTTTTTGTTTGTAGTTGATTGAGAAATGCATATGTATATCATGGAACAGCAATGTAATATTGCTGTTAAACCTTTATCCATGATACTTCATACGAAATCTCGGTTATACACTAAGCAGAGATATGAACAAATAGAGAACCAGTGAAAAAACTATTCTCAATAAGACAAAACGTTAAACTGATCAAATAATCAAACAGTTTGTAATATGGTCCCAGCCAGTAATTGTACCATAAATAAAGTTACACTTATTGGGAAAACAAAAGGATTTATCGTCGCTACTAAATCTAAACTCGTGGGTTACATCACACTTGTTGACATTGCGTCGGTGCTGTGTGATGTCATGACGTATGCAAAAGTGAAGCAGCGTTTAGGCCAATCACGTCAAGCGTTTGCCGCCGCTCTGTTGGTGAATGTGGGAAGTTGAGTGAAGTTTGTCTGCGGTGTTTGATAACTCTACACACAGTGACGTGTTCTCCCCAAAAACACACAGGTACGTATATTACAAACATATTTAGTGCTCTACTTTTTTTGGTCTAAAACCAAGTGAAAAACTCTCGTGTTGATTCTGATATCTATGTCTTTGTTGATATAGTTTCTGGTACACTTTTTTTCTTTCATTACCTCAGTGTGCTGGAAATTTCTAGATTATTGTGCAAGTTGGTATAAGGAACTGAATAAGAAGTGTAACCCAAAAGTGTTGTTCCTTTCGTTTGGTGTAAACTGATATATTGTGTATGTTACGTTTGTAAATATGTACCATGTGACAAAGCCTATATATAAACAACGTCAATTCGATAAAAGAGAAAGAAATTAAACGTCAAAGACGCCATAACATTCAACGTCATCAATGGGTGTACAAACGTTACCCAATTGTGTTTATATTTGAAAATAATGAAGAAAACGAAGACGGAAATGCTTCGCTGAAGTTTTAAACGTTGGAACGCTCATAACCGGTTTAATTATAGGTCTGTTAAAAAGGCTAAACTCGCTTGAACTTTCACGTACAATATCAAAGCAATATTAGGTAAAGCAAACTGTGTGCTGTACAGGATTATACATAAATATGTTTTTGTTGTACAAGTACTTTATACATTCTATATCAACTTTCACTGAAAGAAATAATGGGAAGCGTCGATTTTTGTCGCACAGACGCCCCGCCCATAAAGTTCCCATTGAACGTAACAAAATTAACGCGTCAGAGAAACCACGCCCTTGCAGTGATGTATGATCATAAACCATTTCATTGTAAACTTTAAAAGTTCTAAAGTCAATGGTTTATTAAATCTCTTTTTCTGTTCCTATTTTATTTTTAAAAATTTTATTTTTTAAAATAAAATCTTCTGAACTTTTATATATTTCATCAAATTAAACTTTTTAATCAGCTTTTCCTTTTGAATGGGAGTTGTTTTTCAGGCCTTGAAATAGAAGTTGTGTTTCGACACATTTGTCGTAGAACTATTGTGCAGATGAATATTCTCATATTCTACGTTTCATATTTTATACTTTTTTTCATATTCAACTTTTTACTCACGTAGTCAATAATTTTTATCATTTTTGTCGCATTGACTTTGAATGGAATTAATAGTTCAGCTTTCATCGCCCACTGTTAATTGTCTCTTCCTCTTCAGAAATCAACTGATATTCTACAAATCTTGTTTTTTGTGCATTTGTCATGAAGGTGCGTGGCTCATCCTTTAATAACACAGCTGAAACACAGAAAATATGAAGATTAATTTAATGGTGGTCATTTACTTGTTTATTCTCATGGTTTTGCTCATCGTCATGGTCCCCCCTCGTGTTGCTTGGAAGCAATATCAAGTGCTTTACTTTTTCATTTCTTATCAGAGTTCAACCACACGTAACTAACTCTGGTTTACAGACGTGTAATTGCTCACATTGTATAACCTGTTTCCTTCACCTTTGTTTTATATAATATCCAATTCATGTTTTCATTCCAGGTTGCTTCAACCCAACCCAACCCTTTTTGTAATGAACATTTAATACACATCTAATAATAATAATTTAATTTTCGATGTTTTACACACATATTTACAAAGAAAACACACGTAGTTAACAATGGCATGATGTCCTTTAACTTCCTTGATCCTTTGATAACTTTAGTAGCTCCACTAGAGGGCAGCAAAGTGTTAGATTTTTTTCTTTCAAAGCTTGCCTGCTATTTACATTGAGGATTTTAAACATATTGCCAACATAATTTCTTTGCGTAACTTGTTTCAGATCTCTAGTCTGAAGTGTATTGCAGCTGATCCGGCTGCTTTCATCATCCAGTGATGGCCGAGGCACACCAAGCGGTGGCTTTCCAGTTTACCGTCACTCAAGAGGGAATCAACCTGCACTTGTCCTACCAGGCTCTCAATCAAATCTACCTAGCCGGGCTGCGGTCCTGGAGGAACCGCGTAATTAGGATTAAAGTCAGTGGTCTGGGTGTTTTTTTTGTTTGTTTATTCTTGGTTGTACTTTGTAGTCCATGAATGAATGTGGCATTTCAGGATTATTCAAACCGTCAAGATCATTCAACCTGTTAATAATAATAATATTAATAATATTAATAATAATAATAATAATAGTAACAATAATAATAATAATAATAATAATAATAACAATAATATAAATAATAATATTACAGGTTTATTCAATTAAGGTGCCTCAATGTCTTCAATGTCCTTGTTTAAATTGATTTCTTAGACAGATCTAAATCCTACTGGAGTTTTTGTGTCTTAAAGCAATATATTGTGTGTATAATACTATTTTACCATTTTAATACCATTTTAGTCCATTGCACTGAAGATTAAGGAAAAAATAAATATTTTTTGTTCAAACTTATCCTATGTCTAAATGTCTACATTTTCTCCAGTGTTAAATGTAATTACCTAATGTAAATTTTCCTAGAAAATGTAAATATTTACTAGTATAAAAGTAAAATGCTATTAATAAGAAGTATGGCTCTAAACAGTTTTTTAAACAGGCTCTACACAGTTGCTTGTGTATTGAAGTTGTTTTTTCTGCTATTCAGAACCGAATCATAAAGGGTGTGTATCCAGCGAGCCTCTCCTCTTGGCTCGTCGTTGTCATAGCGACCCTGGCCACGCTGTACATGCAGTCGGACCCGTCCATGGGCCTCATTGCTAAGATACAGGAACACCTGCCACTCAGGTATCACGCCGGAAGTCGTTCACTTTTATTAGGTCTGTTGCCTTCTAATCAGTGTCCAAACAAGTGATGTTTAGGGAATCTTGAAAAACAAGACCTATTTAGTGTTCCTAAGCTGACTTCTTTCTTTTGTTGTGTCCTCACAGTCTGTCATTGAGTGCTCAGGGTCAAACAGTGCTGTCGGTGTTGCTGTTCAGCACGCTGCTGTGGTTGTCTCTCATCCTGGCTCTCAGGTTCTGTTTAAAGCTTCTCCTGTCCTACCACCAGTGGATGTTTGAGCAGCATGGTTGCCTTTCCACCAAGACCAAAGTCTGGTGGGTGAGTGTTTTACTCTCCTTAGTTAGTTTGTTTTTAAATTTGGGTAGTGCATACGTCCCACAACAAACACTTTTAGCCGCAAATTGAACCTGCAGCGTTTGCGCGTACTTAAGATTGGCCACGCCCAATGTCGGAGGTTGTCCGACAATGTCCAACCTCAAGCGTCTCAAGAGTCCCTTTCAGACTTACAAACTTTTGGAAATTTGGAAATTACTGGTAAAATGCCTGCATGCGTGAACAGACAGATGTTATTAGTCTGGAACCACTATTAATTCTAATACTTTTTTTTTTTATTATAATAATTCTAATCGAAGACATTTTTCACCACATCGAAGGAACAGTGAAAGCGTGTCGCCTGTAGATGATGTCACCGAACATGCCAGTATATTGAAAACGCTGTGTGAATAGTTCTTTACCAGTAAAATGCTGAAGCGTGTGTGTGAACGGTGTTTACCGGTAAAGTCAGTCCTGTAATTTTCCTCAATTTTACAGGCATTGCTGTGGGGCTAATGAGTCACAAAATGATTCTGAAGATAAACACCACGACTGCTCATAGTACGAGCTGAATGACGTTAGTGAAAGATTTTCAAAACCTGTTTGAGTTGTGAGTCATGTGAAGCAATCTGTGTCTAAGAAAGAGAAAACCCCATGAATATAATGGGTAGGGCTCATTATAATGGAGAAACACTCGTGTATGTATCTTATTTCATAGTCAGTAATAATCATAGCCATATTTTTTAACACCAAAAACGAATGAATAAAAAGCAACAATCCTCTTACATATGCACACGCTTTGAGACCGTTAATACTGTGCGAAGCGCCTTGCAAATGCTCAGAACTTGTTCAGGGATGCATATATACTGATCTTTTTTTTTAAATCTCTTTCTGTGTGTTACCCATCAGACCCTTGTGCGGCTGCTGTCTAGCCGAAAGCCTCTTCTCTACAGCTATCAGACGTCTTTACCTCACCTGCCTGTTCCACAAATTAAAGACACGCTGGAAAGAGTCAGTTCCTTTTTTTCCCCCCATGTTTTTTGCCAGAAAGTATTCAATGTGTATTCAACAGGTTTTCTTGATTCCAGTATCTCGAGTCTGTGAAGCCGTTGCTTAGTGAAGCAGAGTTTGAGCGAATGAAGGGAGTGACTGCGGAGTTTGAGGGAAACCTGGGTAAACGGCTCCAGAGGTACCTGAAGCTCAAAGCTTTGTGGGCCACCAACTACGTGAGGACTCCTTATTATTTAAAAAAAAACAGTTTTTGTAAAAACCGTATTTATGAGAATATAAGCACCCACATGATTTTTCCCGATACTATTTTTTCTTGTGTCTCGTATCACTTCAATGTTATTTTAACTTGAGTAATAGTTATTATTAAATATCTATTGTAGTCTTAAAAACTCCATCTTCCTCCAGTACTGTCAGACCAAAGCTAAGCTCGGTTTTGTTAAATGTAAAAATCTGAACAGTATTGTTTTGCTGTGTAACAGACAGAGCGTTTTTATTGTGTTTGACTCCGGTGTTATTTGTTTTGAACTGTTGTCTTTCTGATCCAAAGCTCTTGTGTTCTTATGGACTCGTTTTCAGGTGCTAGCTGCTAGCCGTTAGTCGTTAGCGCGTATCTACTGGTTGCAATATGGTCTGTCTTTTCAAATAGTAATGAATTAGTGTAATCTCACTTTGTCATTACAGTGTTGTTTTGTAACATGGCTAATGTTTCTTTACAAAGTAAAGTAAAAAGTTAAGTAAAAGTAAAAAATGGACGCTTAAATAATTACGGGCATATTTAAAAATATGAAATCAGCAATTGTAAGAACCCCCCACCCCCAAAGTTTTTGAGCGTTTAAAATTCGGGGAAAAAAAATGGTGCTTATATTGATGTAAATACAGTATACTTGTTCTTTTTTAAAAGTTACATTTCATGTCTATGCACATTCATTTCCAACTGTTTAATCTAATCCAGATTATGAATTCCCTCCTGATGTTTTGCTTGTTCTTAGGTTAGTGACTGGTGGGAAGAATATATTTACCTCCGTAGCCGAAGTCCCATCATGGTCAACAGTAACTATTACGGCATGGTGTGTGATTCCTTCTTTCTCTTGTGGTTTGCTTTATACAGGACTTTAAGTTTTAGCTCGTATTTCTCATCTCTAATGCATGACACCACCCATGTTTCCCACCCGCTTAATTCTGGAGATGCCGTGCCCAGTGTCTGTCCATTCGGTAGCTTATAACATAATGGAAGGATTGCTCTCAGCACAAAAAGCATAAATTAAGATTGTTTAAAGGTCGGTGTGAGCTACATAGTTGTAGTACAAAGTTCACTGTCCTTTTACTGGACACTGCTACAGGACACTGGTGCTTAAGGCCATCACAGAGGCCTTGTGAAGGCGGAGCCCTGGTAAGACACGCCTCAGGTCCAAAGTTGTTGTGATTGGCTCCAGCTCACTGTGACCCAGAAATGAAATAATGGAAAAAAGATAAAATGCTCTAAAATGGATAAAATTGTGCATCACGACAGCATTATTTGGCTTTAAGTCGTCTCAGTGTCTAACGATGGTTGATTTTGTACCCAGGATTATTTGTACGTGACGCCTACAGCTAATCAGGCAGCGCGAGCAGGAAACACCATCACAGCCTTGCTTCTGTATCGACGCAAACTCAACCGAGAGGAGATTAAACCGGTAAAGTGTTCCCTTCAATTCACACGATTGTGACACTTTATTACACTTTATACGTTTCCTTCAGCTGCAGTGGTGTGGACTTTAATTTGATAAGTCAAACTCACACATTTATAAAACACACTAAAACTAAATAAGTTTTTACATAAAATATTGGATTAAACATATAAGAATATTATTCCATAGTAGTGGATAATAATTATCCCAAATAAGTTGGAAATATGAACTTATGCTGCAAGAAAACATAAAATATAATATAATATATAATATACAATTTATAATATAAATACTGTATATATAATAAATATACAGAGCAATGCATAGTGGGATCAGTATTTTGTGTGTCATTCAAAGTTGTTATAAGTTAATAATTTATTTTAGTGCTGATATTGATACTGTACTGTTGACATGTGTGTTCATATTTCGATTAGAGTCGCATTCCGGGCACGGTGATTCCTCTGTGTGCGGCTCAGTGTGATCGGATGTTCAACACCACACGCATCCCGGGAGAGGAAACCGGTGCACACACTCATTCCACTTTAAACCTCGACAGAAGGAGGGTTATCGATTCCCTGACCGACTGTATTGACTTGCAGATGTGCTGCAGCACTGGCAGGACAGTGAGTTTGTCGCCGTGTATAATAGAGGCCGTTACTACAGGCTGTGGGTCTACAAGTCAGGACGTCTCCTGTCGCCTCGAGAGATCCAGATTCAAATTCAACGGATCCTGGACGATCCATCACCTCCATGTCCTGGGGAGGAGAAACTAGGAGCTCTGACGGCAGGAAACAGGTCAGAATACGAACTTTGACGGTCTATGCTTTTTGTGTCCACCAGAGGGCGATGTCGTTTTGGGCTAAGATGCTTCTACAACGTTTTATACTAATCCAGTATAAAATAAATACAGTATTTTGCTCAAATATAGTTATAAATAATAGTTCTCACTGCTCAACTGAGAACGTTATCAAATTGCTGATTACACTTTGCTGATTGTTTATTTTTTTTACAAAACAATCAAAAATTTAATTAGTGGATATGCCAGGTCGTTAATGTTTTCTCCTCTTTTCCTCTTTAAAAAAACGTGCATTAAAACACTAAACCCAGACTTTTCAGAACATGTTTTTTCACTAGATAAGCAGCTTGTATCAGCTCGATGAATCTCCCCTGTGCTTTTGTTCACACTTGTATCACACAAGTATTTTTAGAAAGGTTTTCTAGCAACAATGCCTTTAGTCCTTCGGCTGCAGCAGGTTGTTGCAGAACTTGTTGCAGAATCGTTTGCGGCATCTTTCACTTTTGATCTTGGGTTTATGAGTGATAACCAGGATTTTGTACTTTTGCACCTGCGCAAAGGGTTTTGTAATAGTCCAAAGTGTAATCATTCTGATTAGTTCTCTAGATCAGTGGAAATTAAGATCATTGGGAATATATTAGTATAACAAAATGCCTAAACATCACACTTTTAAGTATGGAACATTTATGCGATCTCTCATTATATATTTTATAAAGTAATTTGAGAGCTTTAATTTGTGGGCTTTTACACACATACTTCCTTGTCTAATGAGTTTCTCTGCGTTCTGGAAGTTTTACAAGATATTTGTCAAACTCAAGGTCCCAGGGTCACATCCGGTCTGGCGTACAGTTATTCCCAGTCCGTGAGACTTTTTAATATGAAGCTGTTAATAATGATATTAATGACCAAGAGCTGATAACAATCAAACTACAGGTCCCATAATGCAGTTCTTTAGCTGCCTTGCCTTGTTGTAATTGCATTATTTGTAAGACTTTATTAAAAGCATGTTTTTTGCATGTTCATTATATATCAAAAAAGGGTATGTTGTCCATCCAAATATATAACGTCTAAGTTTATTTATTATGATTTTTGTATTATATACGTATATACTTACCAACACCCCCCCCAATCCATATGTAGCAGTGCATGACACATATGCTGCATTGTCTTAAAGTAAACTATAAAACCTTACGACTTTAAATGACATTCCTGACCCGTTTGTGCTGTGTGTTCTATCAGGGTTCCCTGGGCTCGTGTCCGGAACACGTTCTTCAGCACAGGAGCTAACAAGCGATCGCTGGATTGCATCGAGAAGGCTGCTTTTTTTGTGACCCTTGATGATCAGGAAGAAGGCATGATGGGTAAAGACGCCTCTTCTAGCTTGGATCGCTACGCTAAATCCCTTCTTCACGGGAAGTGCTATGACCGGTGGGTACACAACACAGTTTGACCGTGATCGGACGAGCATCTCACACGCTATCACTCTTCACACAGGTGGTTTGATAAGTCCTTCTCGGTTGTAATCTACAAGAATGGAAAGAATGGCCTGAACGCGGAACATTCGTGGGCCGATGCTCCTACCGTGGCTCATCTGTGGGAGGTGAACCAGTGGGCTTCGGTGGTCTGCTCTGCAGCTCTCAAGAACTTCCAGTTTCACTTTTAGTCACCAACCAATTAGTTTTGACATTTAAGACATTCTCATGCAATGCAAAGTGCATGTCTGTGCTATGGGGGCTTTTTCTGTTTAGCCTGAGGGGTTTTCATATCACAATATGTGTCATTGAGCATAGAAAACTATAGCTTTAGAACAAAGATATTTCTATAGCATAGAACAAAGAGATATCGTTCATCTTTCTATTCCCCCTGTTTAGTTCACTCTTGCCACGGACAAATTTCAGCTGGGCTACAGCATGGATGGAAACTGCAAAGGCGAGATTGACGTCTTCTTGGAGCCTCCTCAGCACTTAAGATGGGACATACCACAGGAGGCAAGTCGCTACGTGTTACGTCCCAAACTGATCGCAACGTCTGTCACCCGTGTCATTCCCTAAATCACTGATTCATTTGCTTCATGTGCCCATAAAAACGTTCCTCTCCTCCCCCGTAGGTCATTAAAGATCGTTCACACATTGGCAGGTCCTTGCACATCATTCCACCAAGCTCAGTTAATTTACGCACAATTATAAATGTCTCAAATAATCGAGATGATTGGGTTTAGAAGGATGACGTGTGTGAAATTTCTGACGACACAAAGCATTTGGGCAAAAACCAGATCTTAAGACTATCTGTCATCGAGCTTCAGAAGAGATAATGTAGAAGAATTAGAGGCCTTGAGTGTGTCAAAATGAACAAACGTAACCACTTGACATACAGGTTTCCTCCCCCACAATAACGCTAAACTTAGAATCGATTGGTTTTTTAGGTAGTTTCCGCTGTGCGGTCAGTTAGTTGTCTAGTTGCTGCATTAGAAAACCGATAAGCTAAGATGTGTCTCATGATGTAAAAACCTTTTTTATAAGAGAGTCGTGGCCGAGATATACATCAGAAAGTACACAACAATACCTATCATTTCACAATTAACAAATATAAGTAAAAAAAATAAACCCATTCAGAGTATAATCATATCAAAAAGAAATGTATGTTATGGAGTCAGTCGCTCCATGGATGATGCAAAGTGGGCAAATGACCTTTTCCCCAGTTTAGTAGAGGAGAGCTCATCTCTTCTCTCTACAATAAAGTACATATGTAAGCAGGCAATAGTTTAAGCCTTGTGTATAACGATATACAGTTTACTGTGCTAATCCTTAAGTAAAAGTTGAGTTGTAGTACAAATATTTGGGTCCTGTTCCTATAATTTGTTAAAAAAATGGATACCTTTGACCCAAAGTCTTTGATATAAATAATAAATTAGGGACCTAACACAAGACCCTGTTGAACCCCATTACAATAGTTGCGCTTTCCAAATAACTGATAATTATCCTTATGTTTACTTTTGAACATCTATAGACTTGAGTTGCCCTTTTGTTTTTGCTTCTCTAGGTTCAGGGACAAATATCAGAGTCGCTCGCTGTCGCTCAAGCACTGGCCGACGACGTAGATTGCCACGTCTTTCCCTTCAGGATGTTTGGAAAAGGTCGCATTAAGAAGATGAAGATGAGTCCTGATTCGTTTGTGCAGTTGGCTCTGCAGCTTGCGTATTTCAGGGTGAGAGTTTGTCAAGTGATCGGTAAAATGCCATTTTGGATATTATTGAAGAAATAAAACACATTTTGACAACGTGTCCATCTTTTTGTTCCAGGATAGAGGAACATTCTGCCGGACTTACGAGGCTTCCATGACGCGTCTGTTCCGTGAAGGACGGACTGAGACGGTCCGGTCCTGCTCAAACCAGAGCTGTGCCTTTGTTCGGGCTTTGGAAGCTGGACAGGTGATGCCATCTCTTCCAATTGCCTCTATGAAGAACCACTCAGGAACATGCTGGCAGATATTTAACTTAGATAATCTATAATTGGGTTATGTCACTTCCTTCTTGTTTGTAAACCTGTGAATTCTGTAAACAGGACAGGGAAAGTTGCTGTAAGCTGCTTCGAAAGGCTTCTGAGAAGCACCAGAACCTGTATCGTCTCGCCATGACGGGATCTGGCATCGACCGCCACCTTTTCTGCCTCTACGTGGTCTCGAAATACCTGGGTGTCGAATCTCCTTTCCTCAGTGAGGTCAGTCTATTCACTGCAAATCAATAATGGTTCGAATTTTACAGTCAAGAAAAGGGAATAAAAACCGGTAACCTGTGAATTTGCAATAGAGGATTTTTTGGTTTTCATTAATTTTAAGCATTAGCAGAATGAAAGCAAATTATACACAGTATACCTAATCCCACTTTCTGATTTATGTCTCCTAATCTAGTGGAAAAAAAACTATATTACATTATTTAGTACATTTAATTATCCTGTTCCTGATATGCTTTCTGCCAATCAAATCCACTCTGTTTGTAAATGGAGTGTGAAAATAATGATAAAAGTAAAAGTGAAATAGCTAGTGTATTAATGCTGTCTAATGCTGGACATAATATCGCCGTTAAACACACATGAATTACATAATACTTTTACTATAATACTGTTACTCGAGAAATGTAAACCTCACTTAACTGATGAAGCATCATACAGTAGATTAGATAAATTAATGGAAAAATACTGTAAACCCACAAACAAGGAATTGCTTGAATTGATTGTAGTACAGTAGGGAAATTGGCGACTACAATATATACAGCAGCCAAGATTTTTCTGCAGATTTCGATGCTGTTTATCAGCCGCGCACTTTTCCTAGACAAAACAAAACAAAGTACAGTAGAAAGGTTGTGCAGTTATCTTTATCGTGTAGGTGTTATCAGAGCCGTGGAGACTCTCCACATCTCAGACACCCGTGCAGCAGTTGGAGCTGTTTGACTTGACCAACTACCCCGAGTTCATTTCGCTCGGAGGCGGCTTTGGACCGGTGAGCTTTGAGAAAAATAAAATCAGTCTATAAAACACTGATTTACAGTGAATTGACTTGTGCTTGATTTGCGAGATGTCTTTCCTAGGTGGCTGATGACGGCTACGGTGTGTCTTACATCATCATGGGAGAGGAAATGATCAGCTTTCATGTTTCCAGCAGGCACTCCTGTGCAGAGACCGTGAGAAACATGTCGTTTGATCTCAAACTTGTTGAATTGTTGGAATTAAATACAATTAAAATGGTGCGACTGAATAAAGTGTGCATTTTTGTTTGCAGAACTCTCATAAGTTCGGCTCTCAAATAAGGAAAGCCATGATGGATCTCATGTCTCTTCTGAGCCCAGACCTCGCAAAGCAAACCAGCCCTGATCAGCAGCCCTGAAAAGTCTGGATGTGTATTTATTCATCATAATAAGGACATTTAAAATAGGGATTTGTTTTTACATAATGAAGAAACAAGTGTAAATTTCTCTGTCTGTATCTCTCTCTTTCTCTCTCTGTGTATGTATTTCTCTCTATTTAAGGTTTCATTTAAAACTAATGTTTAATAATGTTAAATGTAACGTTAAAATGTTGTCCGTTTTGGTGCAACACATATTTGTTGTTTTACTCGTCTATTTTAATTTTTGTATGCAGCACACAAATGCCTCATTTGAATTTGCATTGTTCTAAACATTTAATCTCGAATTGTGTTAATTGTGTTACTATAAGGTCTGTTATCTGTTTTCATTAAATAAACGATGCCTTATCAGACATTGGCGCGACTTTTGACATGGGCGGGGCTTTAATGCACTGGCGTTGCAGTTGATGATGTTTCCAGATGTTGCAACTTATGATGTTACTTGCTTTTCCGCGTTGACCATCACGGCCCGAATGCGACGTCCGCGCGAGCACTTACTCTGTCACTACTAGCTCGGTAATCCAGGGGGATTCTGTATCCTCTTGGGAAGATCTCGCGAGGGTCAAATCGAAAGTAGAATGGAGTCGCGCTTTAAAAGACATGCTGTGTTAAAGAGGAACGGATTTTCTTTCCGATCAGAATCCAAGAAAAGGATCTGGGAAAATTGACTTTCAGCAACTCCTTCAAGCCCGTATGTATTCGATTTTAATCGTTTACGAGATTATAGCGACATTTTATATTAATCTCAAAAGTATTGGATGGCAGTCTGATAAAGATGAGAGAGCCACTTGGCACTTGCACATGATCAAGTCGTTTGAAGCAAAGATACCGACGAATCTGTTTTCCGCCGAGTTTATACAAGATACAATATATCAGTTGCGATAACGATGATATTTGAATGGCTCGTGCAAGACAAACCACATGCTTGTTAAACTGAGAATAATCTTACAAGTAGTCGCAAGCTGTTGGACTTTATACGACAGGTTTTACTGAGGGTTTTATTGTTTGCGTTTCTTGGACAGACTGAGCGCAAAATGTATCGAATCTGATAAAAATAAAAGAGAGACAAATAAAAAAAACTTTGGTTTTGATGCATTTAAGCAATTTTTTTTTGCACATTGCATTTTTTTGTTTTCACTTTTTCTTTCACCGGAGGTCATTCATCCATCTTCTAAACCGCTTCTTCCGTTTATAGGTTATTTAATGGAGACTGTGATGGTTAACAAGTCATGCTAAAGAGCGGATACTCCAGAATATTTATCACTGTAAGAAATCACCACTATTCATGTTATTGCACAGTATTGTAACGACCACAGTATTTGTAAGTTTAAAGAAATGTAATAGTACTAAGAGTACTAATAGTATGATCACAAACTCTTGAAATACATATTTGAAGTCTTCCAATTTTGTATTCTATTTTGTTCAGGATCTGTGATCAATGTTAATTGAGATTCCAACCTTTCTTTACAGGCATGTTTATTATTGTGTGTTCAACATGCAGAGTTCAAATGTATGGAGCAGAATATGAACCAAAGCTTTGTAAGTAACATTCGTACAAAAAGCATTCACATGCTTCTTGAAATTTGTGGACGGAAAAAAAACAATGCTTAAATAAAAATAAATAAAACATTTTGCAGCACACTCACTGCCATGCAAACCATTGAGTGCATTATTTTAATTATAATTATCAGTAAAGTTTTTAACAAGTCAGAACCAGTTGTATAAACAAGCAATAGCACAAAAATGAGTAAGGACAGTTTTAGAGCAGAATTCATTCGAAGGGGTTTCAGGTTTGGATCAAGTTTCCTTGAGCAAGATGCTGGGCCTCTTGTGTGTGTCCTTGGCTTGTTGCCGCGGAGCTTTTCAGTGTTTGTGTGTTTTAACTTCACTGTGTGTATATACGCTACACTGAAAATTACGCTTTTAATTTCACAATGAGAGATTAACAAAGTATCTAAAACTCCCCCAAAAACAATGCACAATCGTAGAAGCACATGAACGCAGTGACCGACTGGATCAGAACAATAATATAGCACAAACATTTTAACAATTAGATAACAGTCTTCAATTGTAATTGTTTAGAATTATTTTATATTACTATCATTGTGATGTTGAATTTGAAAATTAATATGTTGTTATACACTGTTTTTTCTGTCTTTGCTAAAGACTCCTAAAGTCAGGGAAAAGTTGTCTTGTGTTTAACTTTGTATTTTATGTAAATCCTCACAGTATCCACATGTGTTGGAGGATCATTTCTTTGAGATTAAGAACTTTAATTTTGAACAGGATGAAATGGTAAGACGTTTTTTTATTTGTTCATCACTGTTTTTAAGTAAATATTATTATTTAAGTAAGTTATTATTAATGACTGCAATCCATTCATTCTTT
The DNA here is from genome assembly GCA_028031935.1 of Paedocypris micromegethes. Classification (NCBI taxonomy): domain Eukaryota; kingdom Metazoa; phylum Chordata; class Actinopteri; order Cypriniformes; genus Paedocypris; species Paedocypris micromegethes. Next base: position 5,186,689 of record CM051506.1, read on the forward strand.
TGAGTTCAATTTCTGGGTCACTGGGAGCCAATTAAATACAATTTTAAAGTCAATTTAGAGGTCAAACCTGTGATCAATTTTTTTATGTTTTTCAGAAACAAAACCTACTTTCACTAACAAACACTTTGTGTTTAAACTGGAAGAAAAATAGAGAACAGGATACAGAATACAATTGTCACAAAAAAGTCATTGAATGTTTTGAGATAATGCTTTATGATGTGAGTATATTTAACATAAATTGTGTATGGACTGTAAGGCACACTGAAAATCCTAAAACGATTGTTTAATCCGGATAAAATGTGTGTACAGTATTTGAATTAAATAGATGTTTATTACTGGTGCTCCGTATATTTTGAAAAGTACAATAATGTTGTACATGTTTACTTAAAACTAGCTCTAAATTTGTCTTTCTCTTTCCAGCTATTTAATATCACTTCTAAAGAGACATCTGCTTATCAAGAAGAGATTTCAAGAACGTGTGAGAGTCTAACATGCAATGATGATTACGTCTTAAGCTATGTTAACAAATCTACTTTTGGGAATTTGTACAAAAAGTCCTGTCATGGATCAATATTAGGTATGCATTTTAGACACACACACACACACACACACACACACACACACACACACACACACACACACATATATATATATAATGAAGAAAGACAAAAGGAATTTTAGGACTGTTTTGTTATGTGTTCTTCTGATTCCTGTGGTTTGTTTTCATTTTAGATCTGAAATGTCCAAATAGGGGAAGTAAGTCATTTGACCTTTTAACCTTTAAGAATTGTACTTTTTGTTCATTCGCTCATTCATTCACTTTGTACCTGGAACAGATGTTACCAACCCTTCGACTACTGAAAGTAAGAAATTTATCTTAATATTTGTTTACTCAAACATAGTCTCATTGTTTGAAAATTCTAGTTTGTCTTGACGTAAAATCATATGTCTTGTGGAAAGCTTTTAGTGTCCATTTTCACCAATTTCCTTCTACCGTGTCTCATTTCCAAAGCAATTGACAAATGGCTAAAGTAATGTAATACTGATTGATTTACTGTTAGTGAGCTTGGGGCGTTCAAACCCTGAACAGCAGCTCATTAGAAGATTTCATAGGACGGTAGCACTGTACTGCGAGTAGTTTGACTTAAACTAGGGAATTAACTTAAAGGAGGGAATTGTAGAGAAGCACAATCGTGGCATACGTGTGACTGATCTTGCAGCGAGATGAAGTCTCTTCACCAGGCCGTCCACCTCATCCACAGTCTTTCTTATGGAATCAGATTATTGCCAAAAATATCAAATGTAAATTTTCAAGAAAATGCTTCACATTTACATTTGTTTGTTTGTTTGTTTGTTTGTTTGTTTGTTTTTGCTTGCAATTACGTATGCAATTGTGTCGTACAATCTTCATGTTTTTGTATGAAACTTTTTTAGCTTCTGATTTTTCGTTCGTTTTTTTTTTTTTCATTTGGATTTCTGGCCCAAAGTTTTGCGAGTGGGCAGCTCTTTACCACCTCTTTACCACCTGACTACAAGCTTATAAACATTTTACCTGCTGGGTTTTTACTCAGTATCTTTACTTTCTGGCTTTTAACTCGGCATGTCAAATGTGGTTGTATTAGGTTGCTTCATATATAAAGCTGGTTTGATTTGATTTACTGTACAATAATCACATCCAATATTCAAATGTGTGGTAATTTTCCAGGCAGAATTTGAGCCTGAAATAGAGTTGTCGAATTAGCTCTATTGCTACTTTAGTAAAGTAGATTTATACGAAACGTCTGTTAGCACAATTGCTACTTTGGTACAGTAGATACTGTATGTAAGAAACTTCAGTACAGTAGAAGCTAAAACTACAACTTTTTGTTTGTTTGTCGATATAACTCTAATCTCTTTCATTTCAGAGATTTTCACACAGGACACCCATACCAACATTTACATGTGGGCTTTCACTGGCTCTATGCTACTGAATTTATTCTGCGTTCTCTTCTGTATACGCATGCTTCTCAAAAAAAGGGTAATGTGTAGGAAATTACATCGTTTTTATATGTATCTGAACATCATGAAATAACAGTCCTAAACTTTCCCATTAATCCAGAGCTGTCACTGTAATGAGGAAAATACCACATCGGCTGAAGAAGAAACCACATTGAGACAAAGGTAAAACTTTCTGGGGTGCAAAATAATGACATTTCTGCCTTCCATTCCAATGTCAACACTCCTTTTGACAGTTTGGTTTGCTGGGTTTTTTTTTTGTGTCATTTAATTTAATAAGTAAAATGTATTTACATTTAATTTATACATTTTACATTTCAAATAATTTGCATCCAACTTTACAACGTTATATTGTGTTTTCACAGGGCATCCTAAATATGAACAACATTTTCTTCATCCTGCTCACCTGTCTGTCTGTGTGTGTGTGTGTGTGTGTGTGTGTGTGTGTGTGTGCGTATATTCTTGATGGTGCTAACACCAGATCTACTGATTGAGCTATAGGAAAGCATGTATGGTGTATAAATCACGTTTACCAGTAGGTTGTGGTTTTATTGATAGGTATATAACTTGCATAAACAATGTTGAATGTGTGTATTCACAAACCATTCGTCACAAAAACCTGTGGAAATTAATGAAGCACTTTTTATTCAGGAAACGCCAGTGATTTTTTAAAAATGTTTTTATTTTTTTAAAGTTACTGAATGTGTCCTTTGTTTCACCTTATTCCTCCATTTATTGAATGCGTGTGTTGAGAAAAAATAGGAAGAAAATCAATATTTAATAAAATACTTTGAACTAATCCTCCTTTGCATCTTGCATTTGTTAATATATTTTATATATGTGTACGTATACATTATATACATTAAACGTTTTATATATACATTGTGTGTGTGTGTTGTGGTTTTCCATCATGGTGTATTGTGTTTTTAAATTCAGTACCGGCTTTGCATTCGCCAGATTTTTGCGGAGGGCTTTTATTGCGTGGGGGGGGGGTGCTTTTATTTTGAAGCGATCATCGTGCACCTAACATACTTCCTGGTACCGGAATCTTCGCTCTTCACGAGTGACATCGTTTGTTCTGCACTTGTAATACTAATCTCAGGTATGTATCGAAATAAACCTAGTAATAAATATGACGTAGTGGTGGTATAATTGTCTGGATGTTCAGACATGCTCCAACAATGCTCGCGACAGCAAAGATGCAGGTTCAAAGCCTGTACAATAAAGTCAATTTGATCGATCACTGACACATTGTTTGGCTTTTAATAACCAATCAGACAATTATTTTAACTTGTTTTGTGTGTGCAACCTGCAGCCATGGAAACGGACGACACGTTGCTCCAGGTTGAACTGGAGCAGAAAAGTAAAGAAGACCTTTATCAACAAATGCTGCGCCAGGTACATAAATGAGTACCAAACAAACTTGATTATAAATATAATTTTCATACTAAGTGTAAAGTTTTTACATAATGTCCTCGAGCAAGACATGGGCCTCCACATGTGCTTAAGGCTGCCCACTACTCCCGGTTTGTGTGTGTGTCACTTCACTAGATGGTTCAGTGCAGAGCACAATTTTGAATCATATTGACAAACTCACTCGATTTTGTCACTTTTACTTCTTTTCGTTTCTCTTCATCCTTAGACCCTTGGAAAAATTCAAAGTGAGCGGTCTCCAATAGAAGAACCTCCTTCAAAAGTCATCCAGCCACAGCCAGGTTAGTTTAAACATTAGCAAAGTTCTGACTTGTGTAAAGTAATTGTACTGCTCTATGCTTTTCTTTGTGTTAGGCCTGTGCGTCAAAACCTTCTCAGTGCCAGACAAGAAGAAGATCTTTCTGAATATCTGTCGGTCAAAGGCGTTACCAGCCCCACCACATCTGTCCCAGGAAGCACTGGTGAATCTGCTGGAGTCAGAAGACCCTTCAAACTACAGAGTGCCCATGAGTCTCGGCGAGCCACACACAGAACAAGACAACAGTGAGATTCTCTAATACACACGCTATTTTTCTGTTTTATACCAGCCGTATCTTACAATAAACTATGAGAAAATTGACCATACAATAAACAAATTAATAAATATAATAAATAAAGCATGTATATATATATATATATATATATATACATACATATATATAGTAATACATACTAACCTTTAGCAATTTTGTTTCACTTAAAAGATGCTCATTTTTGATAAACATTGGTCAGTTGATTAATGTTATATATGGGTGTTGTCATATTAATAATCTATCAAAAAGTGGATTTGTTTATTATTTTAATCACTAAATCCGTTTAAAAAAATTAACTTGGATAATACATTCATTCAACACACAAAGACATTTTGAAGATTTTATCAGACGGCTAATGAAAATCAAAAATACAGTACATACAATTCTCATACAATTTGACTACAATATTTCTTTAGTTCAATACAAAGGATGAATTTTTAGGAATCTTGGCAAGATAAGAAATATGAGCATAAGCATCACTTCTACGTCAATCAGCCTGTGGCAAAGCTCAAGTGTTTCGACAGTACAACTTGTAGAATCAGAACATTTCTGAAAATAATGATCAGACATGATCATTGACGTGATCAGAACTCAAAATTGTCTTTGCTTTATAGCTAGTGATTTATTTTTAGTTGTATCATAAACCTGTTAATATAAATCAAATATGTATTGAGAAACATTAATAATAACAACCATCAACTTTTATCATTGGAGATAATTTTGTAGGACAGTTATTATTAATATTACCTTATTGTGACTGAACACCAGTTGGGTTGTTTTCCAGACTCTCAGACCTGCGTGGTGTATGATGTTGTGATCAGTGATGAATTCTTCCAGAAGTGTCAGGTAAGTGTTCCATCACATCTTGTTGTGCACTACTCCACGTTCACACCGTGTGCTTGCTCCCAGTAGCAGACAACCCTGTTCCAGCAGTTCCTGATTATGGTTTCTCTGGAGGGACTGGAAAACAAATATAATCTTCAGTTAAGCAGAGGTCAGCACTCACTTAAAAAGTAAAGCTTTTAAAAGCAATCAATAATTTAACCACGTGTCTGTCCTAGAATATAAGATTTTGAAGAACAGAAAATACATTGGTTCTGTGAAGGAACAAAATGTACGTACCAAGAGTCGGCCAGTCATCCAAGAACTCCACTCCAAGTAAGATTTGCTGTTCTTTTTTGTCCAAATTAAACACTCTATACCCGGACTGATCAATATGTTGATTGATTGATTGGTTTTTCACTATAGTTATGTGGATAGATCGTAGACTATAGAAGAACATTCACGACTTTGAAAAGTGTCTGTCCTAATTTACCAGTCATTCAACAGGAGCAGTGTGTATTTTGTATTTAGTCGTGTGTATTTTATTTCTATTAAATCTAGTTAAATTGTATAATTAAAAATGTGTTTTGCAAGTAGCCAGACAGTTTTGTCACCTTCAGCTCAAAAATCCATTTTTAAAAGCCGACAACACCATTCACGCATGGCTGGAAATCAGGATTGAATTCACATCCGGATCGAATTAAAGTTTTCCAGACAAACCAGATGATCTTGAACAAAACTATTGCGACACTAAGGTTGACACGTAAAATGCCTCTGGTGACAGTTTAGTTGCATAATAGTGCTAACTATGATTCGAACATGACATCATCAGGGTGTGTGTGAAATGTTTGAAGTGTTTGTGGCTTGACTTTTACTTGTTAAAAACTGTTACTTGTCATTCAGATTCATTCTCAGGCGTTTCCTGAATGGAAAGTGCTTCATTAATTAGAAAGTTCCAATTTTGGATGAATGGTTTGTAAATACACACCACTAAAGTCTTTCTTCCTCTTATTCGAATCTTTCTTAGATTGACATATTTAGATTGAGTTGTCTGGTTCTTCAGCTCTTGATCCCAGCAGTTGTCGACCTTCATTCTTGTTCCTGTGCTGAACACTAAAACTAACCAATGACTTTGTTTTCCGTGACAGGGAAACGGAACCTCCACCAGTCAAATGGTAAGTGGACTTATATCTAGCGAGAGAACAGTATGGCTCACCTTTTTATTATTCTTTTTCTTCTTTGTATTATGTCGTTTTTTTATGATAACTAGTCCCCATGGGGTTTGTCATTCCAACTTCCTAAACATGTCTTCCACTTTTTGTATCATCTTTTTCCGCGTCTCAGAGTCAACATTATCAAAATCACCAACATGTCCTTGTTTCTACTAGTATCTACTTTTATCCTACATAAACCTTTTTTTTTTTTATAAATAGAAACTTAGAGAATTGCTATGAGCAAGATACATTTGTAATACTGTTTTTATGTTTATTAACAATTTTAAATGTGAGTTTTTATAATTTACAAAGTCTGTAGATTGTATTATGCTGCTGATTGAACCTAAATGATGCTTTTACTTCAGCTAATGTTTGTTTTCCTGGTTTATTAATTCTAGTCCAGAGTTCAGTTTGTTGGTGGAACCCCCGAATGGACCTGCCGAGTTCCTGATCGCTGAGATTCTTCTTCCTGGTGTGGTGAGTTCTGTTCAAACCCTGGTCTCGTCCCATTAAACACACTCGTCTGAGATTAGAATCATCTCCACAGAAAACTGCACAATCCCTGGTTTTGGACTTGGGAGAAGACAGAATAGTCCTGGATGCTCGACCTTCTCTTTTCCACTTGGATATTTTCTTTCCTCTACTGGTTGATCAGGAAAACAGCGTCGCCCAGTATAACACACACTCTCAGGTGAGTTCACCCAACACAATACTGTACTTTTCTCGTCTCAAGCCAATTTGACAGAGTGTTGGAATGGTTAATCCCTGTCTTTCTTTCAGACGCTCACAGTGACCATGCCAGTAGTCCAGAGCTCTTGACTTGCCACAAGAAAATATATTTTTGTACTTAAATTATGTTTGAGTCAACGCACATCATGAATGTTCTTTCCCGTGAGATGAGGAGGGTAAATAAAATCTGTCTCCTTTTTACTTGTTTGCCACCTTTTTTTGTCCTGTTTGGTTTTTTGAGAAAATGGTAGGACTTTTAGTTTGTAACGTGCTGTTAAATATGCCTTGGGCTCCTTTTAAAACAGTGACTGTAACGAAAAGACTAAATATTAAAATGAAAACTTCACTCGTCTGTAAAACAATGTTTGCCTAGCCAAATGCGACAATGGCATGTTTGCACAGGACAAGAAATTATTTAGATTAGGTTTTGTAAGTCTATTAATAATTTCTCAGTTATACATTTTAGTTTATAAATATTAATTTAAAATATTTACACATTGGACAGTCAAGGTTATTGTTTTATTTTGAGAAGGAAGCCCTGTGTGCACAAATGTTTTTTTTTTTTTTTTTTTTTTTTTAAGAATACTGTATTAGTATTCTTACATTTCTTTTTTTTTTTTTTTTTTTTTTTTTTTTTTTTTTTAAAGACTTTGTTGTAAACATTCTCCAGTAATGTGTGTTTCTCTTAGTTTATGTGTACTGACTTCGCTAGTACTGACTGAATTTATTAGAATTAGGAAAATCCAGAATGTAAAGTTAAGTAATATGGGCCAAACTCCTCTTCTGGCAAGAACATGACTAAACCACCTACACTATTTTGGTCTTCAACTGTCCCTTTGTTTTTTCAATCTCTTTTTATATCCATGTGTTTGTTGTGTGAGGTCATCCCCCCTGTCTTCCCTAATCCCTTATGGTGGTCATCTTTCTGTCCCAGGCTTCATTTCTAATCCACCCGTGGTCCTGTGCCGAAGCTGCTAACACCCTCCATCTGTCTCTGTCCTCATATAAAAACCAGTCCTTACAGAATTCACCGCGACTCTCTTCTAATTCTTTGTGTGTCCTTTTCCTCCGTTTCGGCCTTCGACTCACCTTAACCAAAAGGTAACATTTTTCATCTTTGCATACCGTACAAACTTTTTCCTTCTTTTTTTTTTTTTTTTTTTAAAATATGGCACATGCAATAATCCAAACCAGTGTTTCCTCGAGGAAACCAGACTTCTATAAGATGCTTTAATCCTGTGTGACTGTTGCATTAAATGTGTGGTGGAGCCGGCAAATTCACTTTTCTGGCCCTGAGGGATTTCTGGCCCAAAGAGTTGAGAGATTTATCACGTCTCGGAAGTCTTGCTCTTGGAGTAAAATGCAACTGACGCCAGACCGTTATAATTATGTAATTTTCCCGTACGCGTCACATGCTTCGGAATGACTCCCACGCCATTGTCTTCTGTCGTGTCGAGAAAAGGAACATTTAATCCCTTCGCATGTTGAAACTCCTATTAACGCTTACGGCTACACGTGGAAATGTAAATAATCCAAAATTTGGAGGAGAGACATCTCGTCAAAGACTCGTGGCAGACATAGTGGATGGAAGGATGGATGGATGGACGAACGGATGGACAGAGAGATAGATGGATGGATGAATGGACGTAGAGAGGGATGTGTGATGGACGGACGGATGGATAGTTGGATGGATGGATGGATAGTATCTACCTGAAGAGCTTGTATTTGCTAGATGCAGTGGCGTATATGATAGATGGACAGACAGACAGATAAATAGATTATACTGTATAAGAAATAATAATAATAATAATAATAATAATTGAACCTTTATTAGTCCCTCATGGGGAAAATAAGATAGCTATTTCATTACTTGATAATAAGTAAGATAATTAAATGAGATAATTATTTTAAATAAAGACTAAAATCCATAATAAATACTATGTGCAAGAAACTAGAACATAACGAGATAATTGACTTTATTTGGACGTTATGACACAATTTATTTTAGTGCACTTTTTTTGTAAATTCTACACACTGCCTATATATATATATATATATATATATATATATATATATATATATATATATATTAGAAAGTGCATTACAAATGACAGTAAAACATTTTCAGTAAAGTTAGTAATCTGCTGTTATTACACGACTTTTACTAGTTATGTGCATTTACAGCTATATAGCCCGAAAATATATTTATTTATTTTATTTACATTACCCGAACCAATTTCTTACAATCTAGAATTGTAGGCGGAGTTACAGAACCGGATCTGCGGAGGGGCATCTGTCCCGGTCTTTGTCTCGGCATTCCCACCTGTTGTCACCCCATCAGTCTTCATCTGAAGCCTTCAGACGGGTGTCAGCACTTCAGGACAATGGAACAATCTAGAGCTGCTGCTACTTTGGTCTTAATTCTCTTCTTGTTTCTCAGCCTCTTTTATTATTCTAAGCCACATTAAATAAACTTGATTTATCCCTGCAGGGCAATTCATTTGAGCAGCAGTTGTATAATTACCAGTCATTTAGATAATTGAGTATTAAAATGAAAAAAAAAAAAAAAATGAAATGAAAAGAGAAAAAAACAGAGATGATGAAAACATTTAAAATTATGAAGTACAGGCAACTTGACTAATAAAAAGTTCTCATTTGACTACCTAAATGCATCTAGAGGTCATTTTCACTTTTGCTTTTATGCATAATTTTGATTTGAAAAAGTATTTTTACATGTCTACGTGCCACGTTTCTCCATAGTTCCATGATGTCTGACGTCGAGGAGGAATATGAGTGAGTATTACGTTTTACTCTTCATAAACACCAAGAAACACTTTCGGCTTTTAATTATGCTTTCTATTTATTATGATTTATTTTTGACTCAATCTTGATGTTTTGTGTCCACATGTGTCCTCTTAGGGATCAAGCAGAAGGTGAGTAGAAGAATGAAATGCTTCTGGCTCTTTTAATAATTAGAAGGCTTGCTGGTGGGTTTAGCCATTTGCAGTATAATGTCTGTCCAGAGGCCAGTTATAGTCGCCTCCTGAGGCTTTGGTCTCCCATCACGGACCCTCGTGTTTGTCACGGCCTTTTCCTGGAAGAGATATTGTTACCCGCTGATCTAATGGTTCTGTTAACAAGCGAAGCTCTGACTGACCTCATGTGCTTTTTTTCTTCACTACGTTGATGGGATTTTTCTCCACTGTGACAGTTCTGTATGTCTGTATTTGTCTTTGTAAAATGCTTCTTCTGTGTTTTTAAGAAGCTGAAGAGGAGCAGGATGCTGCAGATGAAGCAGAAACAGGTAGATCCATCAGAATTCCGCTGCTGTTATTGTTGGCCGAGGACAAAAGATGAAAGGCAAATCTTTTACTATCAAATGTAAATAAGTCTCAATCTGTTGATCTCGACTCCATCACGCGCTCTGATAAAATACTGTTTTCTCTCCCAACCGAAACTCAGATGCGGGTATTTTTCTTTTCTTTTTTTTTACTTTTATTCTCCAGTTATATTATGATATGTGTTTTTCACTTGTGTGAAGCACTTGTGTGTTTTCTTGTGAGATACAACGACAATAAAGTTCTGTTGTATTTTTTTTGTATTGTATATTTTGCCTGGTTGTTGCGTTATCAACTTAGTCTTACACATTGTTTTTGTTGATTTTGTTTACAGAGCAGCAGGAATATACTGAATATCAAGGTAAATTCTGTGTGACTTTATTTTATTTTCTGAAGTATTGTCATTTTTCTTGTGTTCGCTGGGTTTATTCCTATTTAAATGAAAGACAAAATAAAATTCCACAAATTAGTTTTAATATAGAGACAAGCGCCAGTGAAATAGTGCAATAAAGTGAATATTAATTCACCAAAATGTAAAAAAAAAAATAACAACAATACTTCAGTTACAACAAAAACGTCTGATATCAAATAAATCAGGTGACTAACGGACTGCCGCAAAGCACTCTGGGATTTGGAGGATTGAAAGAGTGAGACGACGCATACATGCCTCATTTGAATCGTTTAATATTCCTCAGACAATTTTCAACAATTCACTCAATTCTTTTCTTCCTCTTGTCACACATGATGTTCATGTTATTCTCGGTTTTATATTTTTATCAGATGAGACTCAGGAAGAAGGTAGGCAGAACATTTTAGCTGGAAATATTTCTTTAAATGTTCCCCGCCGAACCCCGAGTTATTTTTTTTTTTTTGCCTTATTAATCCATATCTATTTAATCACTAACAGTGGCTTTACACTGATATGCATGATAATAAAGTGAAATATGTTTAAAACAGTTTGTTGTCACAAAAATGAAACCTAATTGTGTATTAAAATACAGGATTACAATTAATAGTAAACCCATTAATTACAATTTATTTACAATATACAATAGTCAAACTATAGTCTACTTAGTCAAAATAAAAGATGCATAAAATATACTGGAATTATGCTTTTTAAATGCCAAAATTTTAATAGCTTCAGTTTGGTGGATCTCAAGCAATTCTTCTATTATTATTTTTTTAATGGTGAAGATCTGTATGTCTTGTTTTGTGTACGTGAATGTAACAACTCATTTCTTTGCTTCTTGTGCTTCTCATGTTCTTCTGTTGTTCAGAGGAGGAAAGACCACGACCCAAGTAAGTTTTCTCCTTCTGTTCAATACCTATTTAACTTTTAATAAGACATTTTGCTTGGTTTTTCCACTACCAAGAAGACCACTATCTCTTCTTTTTCAGGCCTATGGTTCCTCAACTCGCTCCTCCCAAGATTCCAGAGGGTGAGCGAGTAGATTTTGATGTAAGTATGATGGTGATTCAGATCTCATAGAACATCAAAATGTTTAAATGCGCAACATTAGGGGAAAAAAAACAAAAACATGTTACTTAGAATACAAATACAAATATAATATGTTCACCGTTTCACCCACCAAAATATTAAAAAGGAATAATTAATTACTTTTAGGCAAAATCATTTATTGTCTTTGTCTTAATAAAGGTTCAATTATTATTATTCATCTATCAAAGTAGTGGAATATTTTAAATACAGTAAAGTCCATTCTTGAGAATGTTCTCATCATCTGCAACATTTTAGGAACATTTTGAGTAGTCAAATTATTGCGAGTGAACTTTTTTTTCCGAACAATCCTCTCCTGTAACTGTAACTTTCAAAACAAGGTAAGAAGATCTGTTTGTTCTTTTTCACTTTATAAAAGTACGACATACAGTAAAGCCTCAAAATTTATGGGGCAATTTGTACTGAGACTACTGAGACAAAATTTGTACTGAGACAAAATATACTAACAGGATGGATGTACAAGAGGAAAAACTGTAGCTGTAAAAACAATTAGTAAAAGCATGTAATGGATGTGTGTACAAATCCATTACATATCAAGCAAAAGATTTTTCTTTCTTTGGAAATACTTTCTCTCAGGATATTCACCGCAAAAGGATGGAGAAGGACCTGCTGGAGTTACAGACGTTAATAGATGTCCACTTTGAGCAGAGGAAAAAAGAAGAAGAGGAACTGATTGGTCTGAAGGACAGAATCGTAATGCTTTGCCTTTTTTGAAAATCATTCAGATATTCCAACATGCTTTTTAAAAAGAATCATCTTCTCCACGTGGATTAGGAACGGCGGCGATCTGAACGAGCGGAGCAGCAGCGTGTCAGAGCCGAGAAGGAACGAGACAGACAAACCAGAATTGCGGTGAAGAACTGACCATGGAAACCTCTTGGCTGGAAGAACGGAATTCTAGAACGTCTCTTTTGGTCTGTTTGGTCAGGAAGAGCGTCAGAGAAAAGAGGACGAGGAGGCTAAGAAGCGAGCAGACGACGAGGCCAAGAAGAAGAAGGTGCTGTCCAACATGGGGGCAAACTTTGGGGGCTTCTTGGCCAAGGTGAGAAATGTGTGCTTGTGTTCCTGCTCCCATGAAGATGTTCATCAGAAACGCTGCTGGTTCCGTGTTGAAGGCCGAGCAGAAAAGGGGAAAGCGTTTGACCGGCAGAGAAATCAAGAGAAAGACCCTGACGGAGAGACGCGCTCCTCTCGGGATTGAAACCATGCGAGAAGATGGCCTGAGGTGACCAGCAGAACTTCACGTCCTTGGCTGGCTTTGTTTTGTTCTACAGCACAGATCTGTGTTTACAGGCAGCGAGCTCAGGAGATGTGGAACTGGATTTACCAGCTTGAGTCGGAGAAGTTTGATCTCTTGGATCAAATGAAGAGGCAGAAGTATGAGGTGTGGTGACGTTTTTTGGCTTGTAAAAACAAAAATAGCAAATTCAGGAAGTAAAACCACAAGTCAAAAGCTGTTTTTTGATTAATTCATTTATCTTATATTTATATATATTTTTATATGTTTTATATTTATAACAGATTGTTGTCCTGCTCAACAGGATTTCTCATGCACAAAAGTTGTAAGTCTTTTGAATATTTTGAGTAAATCTTACATTTTTTCATTTTCAAAAGTCAATCAAACACATATTTTGTAAAAAAAAAAAAAAAAAAAAAAACATATAATAATCTTTGTTTTTTGCAGCAAAAAAGGCCACGGGAAAGGAAAGGTTGGAGGTCGATGGAAATAATTAAAGATTATAATTATAGTATAAAAATTATAATTTTTTCTTCCTTCTGAAAATTTCTGGAAAAGTTAGGAATTATTCCTGGCTATATTTGCAATAATTACGTATAAATATATCTATCAAGTTTATTCTTAATAAATTTCTCTGCTGCATAGATGTGAGCGTTTTTGTTTATTTTCAACACGTCACCCAATTTTATTATATGCCGGCTGATATCATAATGCAAGTTTTTTTTACAAGCCTCAATTAATAGTGAGCAAATAGTGAAAAATTATTTTTCCATTTAAAAATGGAGATACAATATGTAAAATTAAGATGTGACATGATGTCGCCCTCTGCTGGCCATTTACCGCACATGCACAGTGACGTAAAATAATAGCATTAAAATCCACAATTAAAAAAAAGGACAGAAAGAGAGAGTTCTACCTTACGACGTAAGCCAATTTACAAATTGTAGCAAATTAGATCATTTTAGACATTAGTAAAGAATACAGTAATTTTTATACTAAAATGCGCACCTAAATACGGTATAAGGCTATATTAATACTAATACAATGCTTCTTCCTCGCAGCAGCACACGTAATCTGGACTAAAATTAACCTTCAGCTTCACTAGACTGACATTTGCACGCGCACCTGTGCATTCATAGTCTAAACTGTACTGAACTACGGTTTTCTTTGTCTGTTTTGTGCAATATTTAACCCAGATTTGAATTGTTACATTGACAAAAACACTCATAATATGTCCACACATAATAACGCACTGGCCTATTTCAAGTAACCTTTACTGCCATCATTTTATTATTTTTGTTACTGACAAACAAAATTCCCAATTTCTTATAATAAAACAATTCCAAAGATGTAATCATATTATTAAATATCAAACAATAAATAAATTGTGATGCATAATTATAAAAAAAAATAATGTTTGTTTTTTTAATATAAAAAATTTTTTTTTCCTGCAACCAAATTCCTAGTTTTTCATTATAATACAATTCAAACGATGTTATTCAAATGATTAAATATCCAACAATAATTATTAAATTGTGATACATAAATATTAAACAAAATAATTATACCGGTATTTGTTTTTTAAATATTTTTTTTAAATCGTTCAGATTTAAATACATTTATTAAAATGCATAATTTTCTATTATTATAACCAATTCATTTTTTATAGATCACAGTTTTTTTTCCTAAATTTATGGAGTTATAGTAGTTTCAAATTAAATTAACGCATATTGTATTACGATTTGTTTGAGCAAATTCCTTGACTTGTTTTTCTTTTTGGCGTAGAAACTAACAAATATTTGCTGCTAGTAATCCATCAGATTACATGTGTAACAAATAAATAAAAAGTATAGTTTACTTGGCAGGTTCTTGTTACTTTCACAGCTCTGTTTCATTGACTTCTAATTATTCTCTTCTTTCTCAGTCTCTGTACTGGTCACATAATCCGCGTGTCCTCGCTGGTCTTCATCCCTCGCTTCTCCCGCCCTCCTCGCCCTCTAATTCCCTGCTCACATGTCTGGCTTATTCCAGCCCTGCACTTGGAACACAGCCGGGAAGATTAATCCAGGCTTCACCTACAGCAGCGCATCTCTAACTACTACTAAACCGAGCTAGTATCTTATCTTATCTTGTTCTAAATAAACTAAAGAAATTACCCACTAATATCAATTAAGTATCAATTTTTTCATGCTTGAAAAACAAAACCACACAAAAGGTTTTATGTATTTACAATGTGTATTGTATAAATGAATGTAAACGAAATGGTAGTGTATGTGATGGTTGTATTCATAATCATCATGATTCAGATGATTCTGTTTCCAGACAGTTTCCAGACAGTTACGCACAGTTACACACGTTCAAGCATTTTAAACAACAAAGTGACAAAGAACAAAATGTACAGAACATTCAAAAATATGCATTCGCAGTCAAGAAGGGTAAAGAGGGGTTAAGGAGAAATAAGTTTCGAGCATTAAACATCGGTAGAAATGCAAAGTTGGTCATTTTCAAGGTTGGCGTTAGCGAATAGGGGCTTTAAGAGCCGCGTCTACTTCCTCTTCCGGCTGGAGCGTGTGCCACTGTGCCACAGGACGCCTGGGATTGGCCAGCATGTCTGACCAATGGCGGAGCCCCACCCCACTCGCCCCAAACCCAATCCAACACTTCCCAATTGGATCGTTGCTTCCCAGTTTATCATAGTCATAGACGGTGATCAGCACTTGAACTTTCTAAAAAGGACAGAAAGAAAATTGCAAAATAATCAGTTCTGTATTTGTTTGGCATTATTTCCATAGTTACGGCATCAGACGTACCTGTATCTGAGCGAAAGGGATTTCAAAGCTGAAGCTTTCATTGAAATATGGATTCAGCGTGTTCTGCTTGACCGTCGTCTTCTTCTTCTTTAAGCGCTTCCCATTGTGCTGCAGGACTATTTTCACAAAGGGATCTAAAGAAATAATACAACATTTAGTAATTCAGCAGTGTCACAGAGATGAAGAATCTGGAAGGAGGACGATGAAAATCTCTAGACCAACTTAAAGTTACAACACGGTAAATTCTGCAACGAACAGTGAGAAGACGAGAAGACGATGAAAAGAAGACGAGTGATGAAAGATGAACGATGAATGCCATTTAAAGTCAATAACAAAAGAATGAATGAAAAGTTGAGTGCAAGAAGTTTGAGAAAATATCGAGAAAAGAATATATGTTGAAAATATGTAACCGTGAAGATGAATGCAGGATTAGGAGGTGGAACAGCATTTCTATGATGAACGGTGACAAAGCAAGGTCAAAGGTCAATGGGAAAAAGTCTACGTAATGAAACAATTGGATCTTGAGTCGAGGTGATGGAAAAACGATAGACCGGAAAATTATTCAAGGACGCAAGCTAACAAAGTTGACAGTGATTCAATGACAAAAAGTAGAGGTCTAGTTAACAAGTAAATAACACCACATTACTAGTAACTAGTAACTAATGTGTCACTTTAGTGTATCTTCGCACCTGACAAGCCGCCGACGTCCATCTTTTTGAGGTTCTTGGCCTCCATGATGCAGACGGTCAGCTTGCCTGAGGTGGGCACGTAGCGCAGGGAAATGCAGACGTCCCCTAACTTTTCTTGCTGTGGGGACGAAAGTATAAAGAACAAAATTGAAATTTACCGGTCCAGAAATAAAGCAGTAGTTCATTTACCTCCTCTTTCTCTCCTCCGACCAGATCCTTCCATTCGTGTATGGGCTGAGCCAGGTCAACGCTGTTCATGGGGATTTCGATTTTCCCTATAACGTCGTGTTTGCCGAAGCGGTCAAAGTCAAACACTTGCAAGACGAGAGTCTGTCCGGCCAGATCATTAAAAGGAATCTACAGGGAAAAAAAACCCAAAATGGTGAATTAATAGTCGAATGAATATCTGGTCAATTTGCCAGTGTCATATAGTGTGACAAACCTTGAAAATGAAGGTCTCGTTAAAAACAGGGCTGAGATTTTTGCGCTGCACTTTGGTCTCAAACTTCTTCTTCTTGTCTGGTAGCATGTAAACTTTGACGTAAGGGTCAGATGTTCCACCCAGATCCATGGCCGGGAGGTCTTGCGCTTGCAAAATGCCGACAATGAGCTGAAGAGGAGCAGATGGAGGTCAAGAGCGAGCAGAGAATGTGTTGCGCTTTCTGGTTACATGATATATAGGTCACTGATGCTCAACCTGCGGCCCGTGGGCCACATCCGGCCTGAGAGAGTGTTAGTCACTTGTTTCTATAGTCACAGACTTATTTCGGGATTCCAGTCTATTTGGAGGAAGAAGACATGACTGCGCTAATATTAAAAAAACCTACAATCGGAGACGACCTTCAGACAATTCTGAAGGTCCAACTGCGTTTAATGCTAAACTGTCTCCAGTGAAGGATCATCATCTTCATTCGGTGCTGAGAATCAATGACAAACCTTCCAAACATTCTGGAACTGGTTTCTGAAGGAAGTTAGGCATCGAATGGTGAGTCTGGCTATTATTAGTCATTCATTTCTTCTTTCACATTTTGCCGTCTAGTTTCAAAGACCCATATTTTTAATTTCGTCTTTGTTGTGTCCCGTGAAAGTTTGACGTCCAAATGTTGTACGGTTGTGCTCCACTGATGGAGAAGAGTGATGGTGCAGACACCTGGTTTTCTGTGAAGTTGTAGTCCACCGTGTACTCCAGCTTGCCGTAGAACTCCTTCTCCCCCTCAGCTTCACCCTCTTTCGGTTGCTCCTGTGGAGATTTCGACAAAACACAGTATAACTTATTACTATTAATAAAACCTATGACAAGAATGAAAATAATGGGATAATAGACTCGGCGATTATGTTCACATTTAGGCCAGTCTTACCTCGCCGGGTTCCTCCTCGCCCTCCTTCTTCATCCTCCTGCGTCCTCCTTTTCTCTCCCGAACTTTCTTGGCTTTTTTCTTTCCTCCTAAGCACTTCTTGTAGACGCAGAAGGCCAGACAGCCAACCAGGGCCAGCACCACCACAACTATAGCTCCAATAGCCCACATGGGCACTGCGTAGGGAGGAAGAGGAGAAAAGTGGTTAAACGAATACAGTTAAAAAGCTTCTTGTGGAGGAAAAGATGGAGGGATGTAGGACTGATAGTGTCGGAAGAACTTACTTCGGATCTTATGGTCTGTTGATGGAATGGATGAGAAGACAAAATGCAGGATTTCAAAAGGGAAATGGAGGGTTAATTGATGGCCTTCTGTGTCGGACGTGTTTTGGAATGTAATAGTGTACTACTCACTAGGTAGATGGCCAAGTTCATTGAAGAATTTGTTCTTCATGTTAATATAGTTGTGTGCGTGGTGGGGGGGCGGCGGGGGGGCAGGAGGGGGGTTCTCCTCCTCTTCGGACTCGGCTGCCCTCCGCTCACGGTGCGACATGCTGACCAATCGCATGGCTGGCCAGCTTGAAGAGCACAAAAAGGGATTATGTTTGGTTCCTAATCATTTGTTCTGTTGAATGACATGCACTCTTAAAATCCTATTGGTCGGCCACCAACTGTCAAGCTCACACTCTCTTTCCTTTCCAGAGATGGCGTGACTTTTGATAGCAAACACTCTAAAGCTGAGGCCCGTCTGCTTTTAATCTCTTCAGGATTGAGAAATGCAAAACACGGCCACTGATAGTAGCCACACCGCACGTGAACACGGATTATACAGACCCAAACGGACATTTTGATGCGTGTATTGACCAGCGTACACCTGTGTTCTCCACCTGCGCTGTTCTACTCAACTGACCTCTTGCCGTTCCCAACAGATGCATAACGAGATTAATTGCCAGAGCTAATCCGCAAATCCTCGGTTTAAGCAAATTAGAAGGACGGCTCTCTTGTTTCTGCGTTCACTTTCACACTTGATCCCGCAAAATGAGCGACATTTGGTCATCAAGCGCTCAGAGGTCACTGGCACACGGATTTGATAACAGATTTTATTTTTTTTTGTAGTTTTTTCACATTTTTTTTGTACTATTTTTTTTATACAATTTTTTTCCCCAAGCCAAGTTCAGAATGATTTACTTGTAAAAAATATGTATGCATCTTTTACAGTTAAGAAATGCCAGTCTACAGACATCGTGGACTTAAATTGTGGACTTCGTTAAAACAATACATTGGCTCCACATATTGGCATCACAATAGGCTTTTTTGTCCACTGACAAGAGCTGAACTAAATCTTTTTGTATTTTATTTCCTACTTAATGTCTTTATTTCAAAATAATTTTGAATGAGGTTTAAAATAAATTATAGTTCAAGGTGATACTTTTTTATTCTTTATATCATTTTAGTTTTTATTCTCTTTTTTATGTAAGCTATTCGCTACTTGGCTTTTTTTTTTTTACTTTGAGAGCAGCAGGCAGAACTGCTGTATTTTCGGATTACCTAAATCTCACTGGACACCCTTTTTAGTCGAAAAAAATAAATAATGAAGAACACACAGCTGTTCTTCGGACTAACATATATGAACTTCAATATAAATGCATTTTTTTTTAAATAAATACAATTCTTTGTGTAATAAATAGATGTTCTCTTATGTACAAAAGTGACCGGAAACAGTTTATTTTAACTTTAAGTCATACTACCGTCATCAATATCCGTGACTTGTTTTTACAATGTCCTCTTCTGATTGGCCGATTTGAATGAACAATACGCAACTTTTTCGTTTTCGACCTTCTTTTGACTTTCATCCCAGTTTAATATCGTGTATAATCTGCCCATGAAACTGTCCAATCAACATAGTTTTAAAAACACGTGTTAAATACCAGTATAATAGTAAAGTACAAATCTACGAATATGAATATATATATAAAAAGCACAGACTTACCTGGTGATCTGCTGTTGAATAGACGGGAACGCGCGTGTCGGAGAGGTCGGTTACGCGCGCTGCCCTACACTTATCCACCTCTCTCTCTCTCTCTCTCTCTCTCTCTCTCACACACACACACACACACACCCTCTTTACCTCTTCAAAGCGCATTGAAACACCAAACCCTCTTTCACTGGGATTAATCGCTCTCTCCCTTCTGTTCGCAGTTGCATGCCCAATTTTCTGATGACAATATGATTTCATCAATCTTGTGTCGTTATAGGTTTTGCTGATTGCCATAATCCCTGGTTTTGTGTTTATCCGCGTAATAATAACCTTTAGAATTTCCATTCAGTGGCATGATGAATCCGATTATGGTTCGCCGCTGCTGACTAACTTGATATGGAACCGAACTCTGCGTCTCACTGGTTCTTCTAACTGTGTAGATCATCTTCAGCACATTTGACCAAATTGGGAATGCAGAAAATGGTGTAATAGCGCCTCCGTGTGGCATAAGCGTAACAGTACCAACTGTTACGAAGCTGGAGCAAACTCAGCATCTCCAGCATCGACCAACCAATCACAGAGCGACGCACACCGATATTTGCATCTTTCTAGAATCTGATTCTCCTGATGTTGTTGGGCCGTGAGTGAGAGACCCCGACCACGTCAACAACAAATCGACCCAGAAGTCTTTTTAATGGGCTTTTAATTTTGCAGAAGATCAATTACATTTAAGAGTATTTATTTTTTAAATACATTAGAAGATTACTTATTGAAGATCAAAAGTAGATTTATTTTTCTCCGTCCATGGTGTGCTTGTCAAACAGGTACTCTGCCATGCGGTTGTTCCCAGCATCCATCTTAGAGAGGTTGGTGATGTGGTCACCGAGCTTCTTGATGGCTTCAACCTGCTCGTTCAGGTAGTGGGTCTCCAAGAAGTCACACAGCTTTTGGAGACAGAAAATAAATGCTAGAAAAAAAATTCCTAAAATGTGTATTTTTCGAGGTGTTTAATCAGAACTTACATGAGGGTCTTTCTTCTCAGTGGCCATCTTGTGCAGATCCAGCAGAGCCTGGTTGACGTTCTTCTCCAGTTGAAGAGCACACTGCATGGCGATCAGACCATTCCCCCACATGTCACGGTCTGGTTTCTGGAATAAGATTCACATTGATTCACACAGAAATGTACAGTAATTGCATACAGGTCCTGAAGAAACGTAGTCTCGTTTCACCTTGTATTGCTTTGTGACCCTGCCACTTGTGCATTTATGTGGTTGACATGACAATAAAAGCTTCTTTGACTTTGACTCTTTGAACTGCTTTTGATTCAGATTAGAACCTCAAACGCACCTTGAGGTCCTGAAGAACAATACGTCCGCCACGCTTATTCTGAAAGTCCATGAACTTCTCGGCATGTTCTCGCTCTTCCTCACTGTTCTCCTTGAAGAACTTGGCGAAACCGGAGAGGGCCACATCATCGCGTTTGAAGTAATAAGCCTGTTAGAAGAAAATGAAGATGTGAGAGAGCTGAAAGATCTTAATTTTAAAAGCCTTTTAATATTTTTTATTGGCTGTGGAGCAAAGAGAGCAAATTAAACAATTCTGTAACCATAGCAACACATCAATGTATTGGTTCAGCATGCAGAGGCTGGTGATTGGTTGGCCACTGCTGATGGTTTCGCTTTTGCATCTTTTACCTCACACTGAAAATTATTTTTAATAATTTTTTTAACAACTTGCCATTCAATAATTAAAATTGATAAACACAGCATCATCCCAGAATCCCAGTGTTTTAAATCGAATATTTTTTCAATCAATAGGCAATTATTTAAGTTATAATACAGGGAATTATTGTTTTGAAATATGTGTGTGGCTTTTGGGTTATTTAATATATTTTTTTGCTTTGTAAATGAAGAAAGAAAAAAAAAGCCGAATGCCGCGTATGTAATCTATATTAATATATATTTTAAATTCATTATTGTGCTATACTTTGCAAGTTCTGAAAATCTTTGTCTCGTACTTCTTTCCCGCCATCATTTTAAAATCACCTGCATCAATATTTATCCAAATTTTAAATAGTCACTGTTTAACTATAAATATGTTCACAGTAAATATGTCAGATGCTCACCATGGATGTATAGGTGTAGGACGCGTAAAGCTCCAGGTTGATCATCTTGTTGATCGCAGCCTCGCAGTCGCGGTCGAAGTTCTGACGGATCTGAGAAGTCTCCATTGCAGCCTGGTTATTTATCAAAATGATTAAAATAAATAGAATAAATAGTTAGTTCCGTTCAATCACTGCTGAAGCAAGAACCTTTGCTGAGTGACCTTAGTGAGCCAAAGATGCGGCTTTTATTCTCGTACAATCCCTCGTCACCGTGACGGGCCAATCACAGCGCAGCAAAACAAAATGAAACTGCTGAACAAAAAGACGACGTCGCAGTTTGTAAGTTCAACATGACAAAGACAATCTCAATTTGACCATTGCAGGCAATTAATAAACCAAAAGCTATTTTAAAGCAACAAAGGACGGCAAGCTTCTTCCGTTTTTTCCTGAAAATAAACACTGAAAATGCAACTTCACGACTTATGTTTCAATTATTATGTTTCTTTAATGCAGATTGTTAAAAAAATTCAAAGCATCATCAAAAAAGACACACGCAAATACATTTATAAGTTTATAGGTGTTCCTGCTTACGTATTTTTCACTGTTTTTGTATTTTACTCCGGAAACAGTTCAATGTTTTTTTAATTAAACAGTGATTAAATATATTAAGGGTAATAAATTATCCGAATAATCACGTGAAAGTCCATCGAAATACTTCTTCGCATAATTGTTTTGGACAATATATTAATATCCGTCATCTTAGATCCATAATTCTCATACACTACGATTAATAAGCGTTTTCTTTGCTCGTGCAACCTCACCATGTGTCAGCTCCAAACTCCCGTGAGCTCAATTTGAACAGAGTCTCTGTGACTCAGCATTTTCTCACCTTTCCTTTAATGAAAGATGCAGGAGTGTTGTAACCTTATCAATGCCAAGGTGTGGAGACATTTAATTGTACATTTTCTTCATTTTCCGCACGCACACAAACACACACACACACACACACACACACACACACACACACACACAATTTTTGTCCATTTCACTCCATGGAGTTAACGTAATTTGTAACATCTAAATTACGTACATTAAATCGAGGAAGTTCAAATTATCCCAGTTTTCCACAGCGCCACCCAGTGGACAACAAAAACAGGAGAACATAAATAAATATAATTAAAGTGCTGTCAAAAGTAACAAACAGGCTTCTCGGAAGTTGACAAATCTGTAAAAACTTGTAACATTGCAATAGTCTAAGATTCTTTTCAAATAAACAGTATGAAATATAATGACCTAAATATGAACTCTTGTGTTCAAACCACTTTATTTCTAGTACGGTATAAGATAAATAATATCTCTCAAAGTCTCAAAGATAGTAACTGAAATGTTTTTCAGTATTCACGTGAGTTTTGAGATCTCGGGCAGCTTTATTACACACTGATCTGTGTGTAACGAATCTGACGTAGCCCAAACCAACCTAGCGCAACCTGACGCAATGTTATCTGACGCAGCGCAATCTGACGCAGCACAATCTGACACAGCGCAAACTGACAGCGCAATCTGGCACAGCACAATCTGACAGCGAAATCTGACGCTGCGCAATCTGACAGCGAAGTCTGATAAAGTGCAATCTGACGTTGCGCAATCTGACGCAGCACATTCTGACGTAGCGCAATCTGACGCAGCACAATCTGACGCAGCGCAATCTGACATAGCGCAGTCTGACGCAGGGCAATCTGACAGCGCAGTCTGACGCAGCGCAATCTGACGCAGCACAATCTGATGCAGTGCAATCTGTCGCAGTGCAATCTGACGTAGCGCAATCTGACGTAGCACAATCTGATGCTGCGCAATCTGACAGCGCAATCTGATGCAGCGTAATCTGTCACACTGCATTCTGATATAGCGCAATCTGACGCTGCACAATCTGATGCTGCGCAATCTGACAGCGCAATCTGACGCAGCGTAATCTGTCACACTGCATTCTGATATAGCGCAATCTGACGCTGCACAATCTGACGCTGCACAATCTGACGCTGCGCAATCTGACGCAGCACAATCTGACATAGCGCAATCTGACGCAGCGCAGGACAAATTAGCACAGGTTTGAGACTGGTCGGGGTCTTTCTGTGCATGTTCTCCTCCATGTCTCCAGTTTCCTCACACAGGCCAGCAAAACTGACCATAGGTGTGAGTGTGTGAAGGTGTGTGGGTGTGTTTGTTTGACCTGCTCATGTTTGGCCACCAATTCAGAGTGTGTGGCCAATTCCCACCTCAAGCCCAAAGTTGCTGAGATAGGCACCAGCTCCCTGTGACCTTGAAATGGAGTAAGTGTTAAAAAAATTGATAAATTTTCGTTTGTTTGTTTTCATATTAACAATGATAATTAAAATCTTCAAATGAGATCCAAATGTAGATTAAAATGGAGCAGTAATACTTCCTTTATATTTTATTCACGAGCCCGGTCTTATTGCAATGCACAGCGTATCACTTTACAATAGAGATCGAAGTGAAGCAATTGACATTTATGCTTTTAAAACGATTGTGTTTCTTCCTAATGACATTTTGAGGAAGCGCACAATTGACCGCTTTAACGGGCAGAAACTGAGTTTACAGTTAATAATGCTAAATAACCTCGAAAGGTTTTAGTATTGCCATTTGTCTTAGTATAGCCTCATGGATATTATTTTGTCTTAATATTGCCTTACGTCTTAGTTTATGACAAAAATGTTTTGAGTCTTAGTATTGCCTTATGTCTTAGTATAGCCTGATGATAAAAAAAATGTGTGTCTTAGTATAGCCATATGAAAACACTTATGTTTTGGTATTGCCTTTTGTCTTAGTATAGCCTTATGACAAAAGGTTTTTAATGTTTTAATATTGCCGAGTGTCTTAGTATATCCTTATGACAAATATTTTCTTTGTCTTTAGAAAATAATAATAATTAATTCAATTTTTATTTATGGCGCTTTTCTAGACACTCAAGGTCGCCTTACAGTCTTAGTATAGCCTTATGACAATTTTTTTTTCCGTTTTTTAGTTTTCATGTCTTAGTATTGCCTTATGTCTTAGTATAGCCTTATGACAATTTTTTTTTCTGTTTTTTAGTTTTCATGTCCTAGTATTGCCTTATGTCTTAGTATAGCCTTATGACAATTTTTTTCCGTTTTTTAGTTTTCATGTCTTAGTATTGCCTTATGTCTTAGTATAGCCTTATGACAATTTTTTTTCCGTTTTTTAGTTTTCATGTCTTAGTATTGCCTTATGACTTAGTATAGCCTTATGACAATTTTTTTTCTGTTTTTTAGTTTTCATGTTTTAGTATTGCCTTATGTCTTAGTATAGCCTTATGACAATTTTTTTTCCGTTTTTTAGTTTTCATGTCTTAGTATTGCCTTATGACTTAGTATAGCCTTATGACAATTTTTTTTTCCGTTTTTAGTTTTCATGTCTTAGTATTGCCTTATGACTTAGTATAGCCTTATGACAATTTTTTTTTCGTTTTTTAGTTTTCATGTCTTAGTATTGCCTTATGTCTTAGTATAGCCTTATGACAATTTTTTTCCGGTTTAGTTTTCATGTCTTAGTATTGCCTTATGACTTAGTATAGCCTTATGACAATTTTTTTCCTTTTTTAGTTTTCATGTCTTAGTATTGCCTTATGTCTTAGTATAGCCTTATGACAATTTTTTTTTCCGTTTTTTAGTTTTCATGTCTTAGTATTGCCTTATGTCTTAGTATAGCCTTATGACAATTTTTTTCCGTTTTTTAGTTTTCATGTTTTAGTATTGCCTTATGACTTAGTATAGCCTTATGACAAATTTTTTTCCGTTTTTTAGTTTTCATGTCTTAGTATTGCCTTATGACTTAGTATAGCCTTATGACAATTTTTTTTCCGTTTTTTAGTTTTCATGTCTTAGTATTGCCTTATGTCTTAGTATAGCCTTATGACAATTTTTTTTTCGTTTTTAGTTTTCATGTCTTAGTATTGCCTTATGACTTAGTATAGCCTTATGACAATTTTTTTTTCCGTTTTTTAGTTTTCATGTCTTAGTATTGCCTTATGACTTAGTATAGCCTTATGACAATTTTTTTTCCGTTTTTTAGTTTTCATGTCTTAGTATTGCCTTATGACTTAGTATAGCCTTATGACAATTTTTTTTCCGTTTTTTAGTTTTCATGTCTTAGTATTGCCTTATGTCTTAGTATAGCCTTATGACAATTTTTTTTCCGTTTTTAGTTTTCATGTCTTAGTATTGCCTTATGACTTAGTATAGCCTTATGACAATTTTTTCGTTTTTTAGTTTTCATGTCTTAGTATTGCCTTATGACTTAGTATAGCCTTATGACAATTTTTTTTCCGTTTTTTAGTTTTCATGTCTTAGTATTGCCTTATGTCTTAGTATAGCCTTATGACAATTTTTTTTCCGTTTTTTAGTTTTCATGTTTTAGTATTGCCTTATGTCTTAGTATAGCCTTATGACAATTTTTTTTCTGTTTTTAGTTTTCATGTCTTAGTATTGCCTTATGACTTAGTATAGCCTTATGACAATTTTTTTTCCGTTTTTTAGTTTTCATGTCTTAGTATTGCCTTATTCTTAGTATAGCCTTATGACAATTTTTTTTCCGTTTTTTAGTTTTCATGTCTTAGTATTGCCTTATGTCTTAGTATAGCCTTATGACAATTTTTTTTCCGTTTTTTAGTTTTCATGTCTTAGTATTGCCTTATGACTTAGTATAGCCTTATGACAATTTTTTTTCCGTTTTTAGTTTTCATGTCTTAGTATTGCCTTATGACTTAGTATAGCCTTATGACAATTTTTTTTCCTTTTTAGTTTTCATGTCTTAGTATTGCCTTATGACTTAGTATAGCCTTATGACAATTTTTTTTCCGTTTTTAGTTTTCATGTCTTAGTATGCCTTATGCACTTTTTATTCGCTAGTCTTATTAGCCTTATGACATATTGTCTTGTTAGTTTTTTTTTTTTTTATTCGTTTCTAGTATTGCCTTAATCTTAGTATAGCCTTATGACAATTTTTTTTCCTTTTTTAGTTTTCATGTCTTAGTATTGCCTTATGTCTTAGTATAGCCTTATGACAATTTTTTTTCGTTTTTTAGTTTTCATGTTAGTATTGCCTTATGTCTTAGTATAGCCTTATGACAATTTTTTTTCCGTTTTTTAGTTTTCATGTCTTAGTATTGCCTTATGTCTTAGTATAGCCTTATGACAATTTTTTTCCGTTTTTTAGTTTTCATGTCTTAGTATTGCCTTATGTCTTAGTATAGCCTTATGACAATTTTTTTTCCGTTTTTTAGTTTTCATGTCTTAGTATTGCCTTATGACTTAGTATAGCCTTATGACAATTTTTTTTCGTTTTTAGTTTCATGTCTTAGTATTGCCTTATGTCTTAGTATAGCCTTATGACAATTTTTTCCGTTTTTAGTTTTCATGTCTTAGTATTGCCTTATGACTTAGTATAGCCTTATGACAATTTTTTTTCCGTTTTTTAGTTTTCATGTCTTAGTATTGCCTTATGACTTAGTATAGCCTTATGACAATTTTTTTTTCCGTTTTTTAGTTTTCATGTCTTAGTATTGCCTTATGTCTTAGTATAGCCTTATGACAATTTTTTTTCCGTTTTTTAGTTTTCATGTCTTAGTATTGCCTTATGACTTAGTATAGCCTTATGACAATTTTTTTCCTTTTTTAGTTTTCATGTCTTAGTATTGCCTTATGTCTTAGTATAGCCTTATGACAATTTTTTTCTGTTTTAGTTTTCATGTCTTAGTATTGCCTTATGACTTAGTATAGCCTTATGACAATTTTTTTTTTCCGTTTTTTAGTTTTCATGTCTTAGTATTGCCTTATGTCTTAGTATAGCCTTATGACAATTTTTTTTCTGTTTTTTAGTTTTCATGTCTTAGTATTGCCTTATGTCTTAGTATAGCCTTATGACAATTTTTTTTCCGTTTTTAGTTTTCATGTCTTAGTATTGCCTTATGACTTAGTATAGCCTTATGACAATTTTTTTCCGTTTTTTAGTTTTCATGTCTTAGTATTGCCTTATGACTTAGTATAGCCTTATGACAATTTTTTTTCCGTTTTTTAGTTTTCATGTCTTAGTATTGCCTTATGTCTTAGTATAGCCTTATGACAATTTTTTTTTCTGTTTTTTAGTTTTCATGTTTAGTATTGCCTTATGACTTAGTATAGCCTTATGACAATTTTTTTCCGTTTTTTAGTTTTTATGTCTTAGTATTGCCTTATGACTTAGTATAGCCTTATGACAATTTTTTTCCGTTTTTTAGTTTTCATGTCTTAGTATTGCCTTATGACTTAGTATAGCCTTATGACAATTTTTTTTCCGTTTTTTAGTTTTCATGTCTTAGTATTGCCTTATGACTTAGTATAGCCTTATGACAATTTTTTTTCCGTTTTTTAGTTTTCATGTCTTAGTATTGCCTTATGACTTAGTATAGCCTTATGACAATTTTTTTCCGTTTTTTAGTTTTCATGTCTTAGTATTGCCTTATGTCTTAGTATAGCCTTATGACAATTTTTTTTTTCCGTTTTTTTTTTCATGCTTAGTATTGCCTTATGCTTAGTATAGCCTTATGACAATTTTTTTTCCGTTTTTTAGTTTTCATGTCTTAGTATTGCCTTATGTCTTAGTATAGCCTTATGACAATTTTTTTTTCGTTTTAGTTTTCATGTCTTTAGTATTGCCTTATGTCTTAGTATAGCCTTATGACAATTTTTTTTCCGTTTTTTAGTTTTCATGTCTTAGTATTGCCTTATGACTTAGTATAGCCTTATGACAATTTTTTTTCCGTTTTTAGTTTTCATGTCTTAGTATTGCCTTATGTTAGTATAGCCTTATGACAATTTTTTTTTCCGTTTTTTAGTTTTCATGTCTTAGTATTGCCTTATGCTTAGTATAGCCTTATGACAATTTTTTTCCGTTTTTTAGTTTTCATGTCTTAGTATTGCCTTATGTCTTAGTATAGCCTTATGACAATTTATTTTTCTGTTTTAGTTTTCATGTCTTAGTATTGCCTTATGTCTTAGTATAGCCTTATGACAATTTTTTTTTTCCGTTTTTTAGTTTTCATGTCTTAGTATTGCCTTATGACTTAGTATAGCCTTATGACAATTTCTTTCCTTTTTTTAGTTTTCATGTCTTAGTATTGCCTTATGTCTTAGTATAGCCTTACGACAATTTTTTTCCGTTTTTTTAGTTTTCATGTCCTAGTATTGCCTTATGTCTTAGTATAGCCTTATGACAATTTATTTTTCTGTTTTTTAGTTTTCATGTCTTAGTATTGCCTTATGTCTTAGTATAGCCTTACGACAATTTTTTTTCCGTTTTTTAGTTTTCATGTCCTAGTATTGCCTTATGCCTTATGACAATTTATTTTCCGTTTTTTAGTTTTCATGTCTTAGTATTGCCTTATGTCTTAGTATAGCCTTATGACAATTTTTTTATGTCTTACTTATGACATTTATTTTTACGTTTTGGTACTGTATTGCCTTATGTCTTAGTACGCATAGCTCTTGTGACCAAATGTTTTTATGTCTTAATATTGGCTATTGTCTTAGTATGACCTTATGACAATTTTTTTTATGTCTTAATCACACGTCAAGCAAATCCAGCACAAAATGTTTATTTGTCAAATTCAAAAGAGTCAACAAGAAACATGATGACAACACAAATGTCTCATAAAATGTCAATGCACGTTTACATACGTTAACCCTTTGTTGTTCAAACATTTAAACATTTTCCTCCAGAGCTGGTGGATTATTTCACGACTGCAAAGCTTCCGATCCTGGGCTTTGCTCGTCTGTGTTCAGCATTTAACTCAGGGTGTGCTTGTCAAACAGGTACTCGGCCATGCGGTTGTTCCCAGCATCCATCTTGGTGAGGTTGGTGATGTGGTCACCGAGCTTCTTGATGGCCTCAACCTGCTCGTTCAGGTAGTGGGTCTCCAAGAAGTCACACAGCTGTCGGAGACAGAAAACAAGCGGTGATGATGATGATGATGATGAAGATGACGACCGTAAAGCATCTTCATCACTGAAAAACATAACTCACATGAGCGTCTCCTTTCTCAGAAGAAACCTTGTGCAGATCCAGCAGAGCCTGGTTGACGTTCTTCTCCAGCTGAAGAGCAGACTGCATGGCGACCAGTCCATTCCCCCACATGTCACGGTCTGGTTTCTATAGCAACCGGAAATATAATGAGCATAATTTACTCATGAACACCAAGACCAGAATTTGTTTAGTTCATTATTTCAACAAAAACAGACAAGATGAAAATATTGCGGGTAAATCACCTTGATGTCTTGAAGAACAATGCGTCCACCCCTTTTATTCTGGAGCTCCATGAGCTTCTCGGCATGCTCTCGCTCTTCCTCGCTGTTCTCCTTGAAGAACTTGGCGAAACCGTGAAGAGCGACATCATCCCGTTTGAAGAAATGAGCCTGTTGAGTGAATAGAAAAATAGCGTGAAGATGGAAAAAACTGCCATATTAAATTGTAGGAACAAACATCCCAAAAATTATTTCCGTATTAGGAAATGTGATACTTAAAAGACCGAGAAGACAAGACAAAGCAACACAACAGAGACACTCACCATGGAAGTGTAGCAGTAGGACGCGTAAAGCTCCAGGTTGATCATCTTGTTGATCAAAGCCTCGCAGTCCAGGTGGTAGTTCTGGCGGATCTGAGAAGTCTCCATGTCTGGAAAGTTCTGGTCAAACTCTGCTGAAGCACGAGGGAGTTTGGATCTGTTTGTAGAAGTGAACTGTCAGGAGCGCGTCCGTCTTTTATACCGTGGTGACATGACCAGCCCGTGTAACTGTAACCAGCCAGTCAGGAGAAAAAACAGCTGAATAACAGCAATGATGCTGCAGATTCTGAGAGGACAACCACAACCGTTTCTCTTTTCAAAGTACAGTGACATTTAAAAAAATGTGTCAATAAAACACTTTTAAATCGTTTACAGCATTGTATTAGCATTTGTTTAATCCAATCAAATTAACTGGAGTAAGAAAGCAATAGGATTATAGTAATTTCTACAGACTGTGTATATAACTCATTGTATGTATGTGTATATAATTCATTAAAATTACATATGCACTACATATACTGTATTTAACATGTGGAATGTTTAACATCCCTTTTAATGGATAATTTACAGCTAAATATATCATTATTTTACCTTAACGGCCATATGCTTTCTTTTTCCATCGAATTGAGGGAAGTCTTGTTAACATGTGCCGTAAATAAAAACAGTGTTTAAATTCACAACATTAAAGACCAAAGTCATATTAATAATACAATGAATGGTAAGGATAACAGAATAAAAAATGGACAGTGCGCAGTTTTTTTACTGCAAAATATTTTACAGTGCAGCTAAATTGTATGTCTTAATGGAAAAAATACATTATTAATACCACAGTGGAAAGATTTAGTGATACAAGCTGCCAACATGCAACATGTAAATTCAGAATGTGACATACAGTACATTACATTTAGATAGTTATATGTACATTAATTGGATTTGTTACAGATATAGACACAATTATCATGACACACAACAGAAAAACAAATATGGGCTGATTAGATTTACTGACAAGTTTAACTCATTTTTACATTTATAATTTTTAAACATACGAATTTATTCTACCTATATCTATTCTACAACCCTGATAATCGAATATCCAAAGTCAACAGAACTGGCTTTAAAACGGAGAAGCTGACTCAGCAATTTGAATTCAGCCATAACCTGACTGTCTCTGGCTTTTCCAGCTCATCTACCAGGTGCTCAAAACTTTACTCGTGTGCTTCTTTGTGACACAGGATATGTCATATCTTATTCATTGTTATTCCCAAAACATTCATTTGAGCAAAAGCGCTGCTCTGTGTTGAGGGTGTGACTGCTTACACACGCAGTCTGAGCTTCACACTTAACACGCTGAAGATATAATCCTTTATTTTCTTGCATCTTAATTTCAGTTGGTCAGCTTTAGTGCATAAATATCTGCAATATTGTTCATTTTCAATCACAAGTGATGAGATACTGTAATATGATAATTTTAATCAATTGTTTTTTTATTTGGTAGATGTACGTTGCGTCTGATACAAAATCAAACTTTTTCGTGTTTTGTTGTCATTTAAAAACCAAACCAGCTTCAGCGGAAACTATGGAGTCTTATCAATATTCAGTTGAAACATGAACAAATTATTATAACGATTTTCCCGGATTTGAATAGACTAAATGTGTACTAAAACGTATGGCTTGTAAATGACAAATGTAAGACTCATTGGTCCAAATGACTCAATTATTCATCAGCCAATCTGATCATTTTAAGGCGGGTCCCATGATGTCATAAGCAGGTGGTGTAGTCCCTGTGAAAAATTAAATACTTGCTATGCTTTTAAACCGTTCTGCGAGGCCGTAAGACTGTCTTATTTTATTCCATGCCTCTACTTTTCAGCTTTTAGTTCAAGTTAGTTCAATCAAGTAGAGGCATGAAATAAAATAAGACAGTCTTACGGCCACGCAGAAGGGTTTAAATGCATAGCAAGTATTCAAAAGAAATCACATAACTAAAACTGTCATTAACGACACACATTTTATTGGAAAACATTGATGTTTTGATGCTTCATCCTTTTTTATAACAGATCCGGTCTTAACGCGATCTGATTGGCTGATGATTAAATTAGCTATTTGGATCATTACTAAAGCATAATGATTATCAGTCACACGTTTCGCATTTCTTAAATATTGCGTCTATAGATTTTCTATGAATGGAACACCAGGGATTTAAAATAGAGTAAATTTTAGCTATAGTCCCGAAATTGAGGTCTATAGAAACTGTTTTTCTAATAGAAATGTGCTTTATAATGGACACATGCAGGTTCATGATGGTAGAAATCATCTGATTAGTGGTTTAGGTTTTAAACGTCATGTTTATAGGTTGAACTATAAAACTTTAGTTGACCAGTCACTTGGTTTGACAATGTAAACTAAATTCCACCAGGATTGGATTTGCACAATAAAAACTGGACTTGGACAAAGCATTTCAGCCTGAAACGTTTATTCAAATTCAGATTGGAAAGCAGCAGACAAGTCATGAGATGACAAGCATTTAGAGCGAAACGAAAGATTGGATGATCTTTCGTTCTTGAAATGCAACAGGAACATTGCCAATTAACACACAGCCTGTATTTGAAGGCGTTACAGAAAGATGTTTAACTCTGCATGGTGTGCTTGTCAAACAGGTACTCGGCCATGCGGTTGTTCCCAGCATCCATCTTGGTGAGGTTGGTGATGTGGTCACCGAGCTTCTTGATGGCCTCAACCTGCTCGTTCAGGTAGTGGGTCTCCAAGAAGTCACACAGCTGTAGGGCAGAAGCAAAAAATTAGTTGTAGAGCCAATTTGAAATGTAAACATTTACATAAAAATCTCAACTTACATGAGGGTCTCCCTTCTCAGAAGCAACCTTGTGCAGATCCAGCAGAGCCTGGTTGACGTTCTTCTCAAGTTGCAGAGCAGCCTGCATGGCGACCAGTCCATTGTCCCACTCATCACGCTCGGGTTTCTGAAAAAGGAGGAAGATGAATCAATGCGCACACGACACCCAAGGCTAGACTTAAAAATCCCAAAGGAAATCCTTGTTTACGCAGATCCTATTTCACAACTCACTTTGACGTCATGAAGAACAATGCGTCCGCCCCTCTTGTTCTGAAACTCCATGAATTTCTCGGCATGCTCTCGCTCTTCCTCGCTGTTCTCCTTGAAGAACTTGGCGAAACCGGGGAGGGCCACATCATCCCGTTTGAAATAATGAGCCTATTGATGAGAAATAATTAGAGGGTTAGATGATGAAACGAAGACAACGCGGCCTTTGCACCAGACTAGTGACGTCGTTAAATAAGGAGCAAGAATACAAAAACATAAATAAAGTCTGTCAAAACAACCAAATGTAATAGAAAGCATAAAGCTAACGGTCTTACCATGGAAGTGTAGGTGTAAGAAGCGTACAGCTCCAAATTCACCATCTTGTTGATCAAACCCTCGCAGTCGCGATCGAAGTTCTGACGAATCTGAGAATCCATTTCGGCTTGTTCTTTTTGTTTTACTATCAAAACGACGATAAGAAATCAATAAATAGCAGCAGAGAGGTTTTCGAAAGAGATTCGACGAGTTAGAAGTTCCGTTCAATCACTGTTGAAGCAAGAACCCCTGGTAAGTCCTGGTAAATCTGAAGAAAAAGGGCGCTGGATTTCGGTATTTATACTCTCACAGCATGACTCGTCAATCTGATCAGCCAATCAAACAAAGAGTTGAGGGCGGAAGTGACAAACCAGCCAATAGAGATCCGGTTTCGGAAGGCAACAACGTTCAAGTTCAGACGTTTTCATATGTTTTGTCCAACTACATTTAACACATTACTTTAATAGAACAGGTAATATATTATACTTTTGCATAATTTGCCAGAGCTAAATTAATCATAAACAATTAAAGCTCCATTGTACAATTTACCTAACATTTTATAAAGCATTCATATTTCGTTATTACACAACCTTATTCAAATTAGCTGTTTTTAAATGCCAAAGTAAGTAGATTTAACGTTTAAACATAAATAATTCACAGGTTTGTCAAGAGTAGCTGACTTTAATATGGCTTTACAAAGTAATCACGTCGAACGATTACTGTTAAAAGTAAAACATGTAAAATGTTGTTATGATCGTCGATACATCTCGTTGATCTATTTAAGAAAAACATCTATTCAAAAACATTCCATAGAAATGTCGAGTTTACCGAGATTACTTGTTAACCGTCTTTGGATACAAAGGTTACGTCGAAACACGTGACCGTGACTAAGCATTTTTTCGCGTGACTCCGCATCGACACACCTCAGTCTGAATCAGCGACAAAACACATGCCAATTCACAAGACCGTTTTTCCACTGTGTCACTGTGACTCGACCTTTTCACACTCTTTTCATGACTTGACAATTGGAATCCATTCTTGAATGACTGAGGTTATGATGCGCCCTTTAAACTTGTTATTACGGAGCTTTTTTTTCCAATTCACAGGTACACCCTTGTTTTGTTGACTTTGAAAATGTGAAATCAATCGAGCTATTTAAAAGCAAAAAAGTATTACTTTTCTTAAAATATAACATTTTTAAAGGAAAAAAGTTCAGTATGTGAGTATAGGTGTTAAATTGTATGTATTGTAAAATCAATCCACACATGCACAATTTCCCTTGACTTGAAGGATTTTTATTTCCCCATTTTAAACTGTTAATACAAATAATATTTAGAATTTAGCCCTATATGTATTATTTAGCCTACATTTATCATTATTACATAGTAACATTTATCAAACAAAAATAGGAACATTTTTGAAAAGACGAAAGTGAAAATGTATTTTGACTCATTAAAATTCATATTAACTTTGCTCTGGTGTTAGTTTGCTGAACAAGTGGCATCAAGCAGTGGGAATCCACACACTCTTCCAGACTACAGCATTCCTCCAAATCTCTTCTTGAAGAGAAGGATTTGATTTTGTCCAGTTCCGACCTCCTTCACCATCGTCTTCATCGTCACAGTTTAGCCAGAGACGTTTAAGGGGACTGACGCAGGAATGTTGAAGGAATTGACAGCCCTGGAAGAGTGAAAGTAAAAATCCCTAAACATTGGGCTATGATCAACTAAATCTGACACTTTTACATTTAACCATCTCTTATTTTGAGAAGGAAAAACCCTTACCTCTTTACTTCCCCAATACCAAATGCTTTGAATCACACTATGGTTGGCAAGAGCATGGGTCAGCTGATCCCTTCCTCCGGTTATGATACTAACCAAACCCCCAGGAATATCAGACGCTCGCAGAATCTATGAGAACAAAGAGAACAAGATGTTTAAACAGAATAATAGGAATGGGAGCATAAAGAGTGATGTAGTTTAAAAGCATCCAACCTGAATAAAGTCAAGAGCTGGAAGAGGAAACTTCTCACTCGCCACTATAACGGCAGCATTGCCCGTGGCCACAGCAGCTCCCAGGACCGTCACCAGAGAAAGAAGGGGTCTGGAGTTGGGCAGAACCACACCCAGCACTCCTAACGCCTCGGGAAATGTCAAGGCCGAGCCAGACTGGGGCAGTGACTTAGAATAGAGGAACATCTCAAGTCAGTGAAATCGGCATTACAAAAAACAAACTATAAAACAATCACTAACTGGAAGTCCACCGTCCAGTTTGTCGCAACTCGCTGCCCAATCGGAAAGCCTGGAGATGCTCAGCTCAACTTCCTCGTCTGCTTCTTCAAATGAGGAAACCATCTGAGCCATGATTGACTCAGCAAACTCCTTCCTTCTCTTGTTCAGATGATCAGCAAGGGAGTAAAGAGACTGGGAGCGGACAGCAGGGCTCTTCTTCATCCATCTGGATCAAGTTACAAGAAATATATTCTTACCGTCAGTGGAGATACTGCGCCAAGTAGTGTCTGAAGATTCAGTAGTTATTTCACTAGATTTCCTTTTGATCACAGGAACGTTTTACCACCAATCAATTTTTTTTTTATTTCTATACACTATATGTTCACTGTTTCCCTTTATTTTGTCATTGTTACTAGTGGCTGTTCCGGCAATTGAATTTCCCCACTGTAGGATCAATAAAGTTCAAAGTTCATTCATTCATTCATCCATCCAGGTTGATAAAGCCACATAGGTTGGTGGAAACGATGGAAAGAACTACGAAATGTTCTTGCTGGAATTATATCCCATCTCGCGGGCCTTATCCGGCCTGTGATGATGTCACATGTATTCCGCTTTTTAATTTCTACTGTATATTAAACTTTATGGTGACATTTTCCCATTTGATGGAATTTAGAGTATCATTTTATACAAACTTTAAGTATCCAAAGTAAATTCTCATATATGTTGTGGACTGAGAAGTCTTACAGCAAGTTTGTCTTCCAACATTTTGGCTTGATAATGTTGGGCAGCACAGATCCAGGGAATGAATAATAGGATTTTAATTTAAAATCTGTCAGAAATATGAGTGAAAAAAGAAAACTACCGTCTCCACTTTTCTTACCCAGACTGGACCTTTATAGCTGCTTCTACGGCATTCCGGACATCCTTCCTTCCTCCATCCGGAGAGAAACCGAGTACAGTTCCCACAGGGTCCGACACTGACCTGGTGCAGCCAGAATCAGCTTTGCACAACTGACCACCAACATAATGTGTGTAAACACGTGGGACACTAGAATGAGAAAAGATCAGATTACTGTTTATGTCTGCAACTTAATGCTTGTACACACAGGACCAAAGGTAATCTAGGATCAACAAACAAGCATTGAAATTAAGACGAAATGTAATTGTGTACCTTGATGGATCTAATCCCTCGGGAATCAAATGTTTGGATGTAACCGAGCCAAATTTGTCATAGTTTATAGAGCTAGCAATAGAACGAGGAAGTGAAGGTGAATGCGAAGGCCGCAGGAACTGATACAGACCCTAGAGAGGAACAGGAAACAGAGAGAGACAGTAGCAAACAGCTGATCATGTGCTTTTAAAAAAATCAAGTTCACAATGTGGTCTAGAAAACAGAAGTCTTGCTCAATTATTAAGAACATTCTCATTATTATGCCATTTTTTAGTCGTTGCTAGCAAATCGCAGTTCATCTTACGAAATGTGTGCATAATTTTTTGGTCAACAATTTGTTTTGCTTGAAAAACATTTTTTTTAATCTCAAATTCAACCTCTTTCATCAATTTTTTCACACTGACACTTTTCATCACCATGTAGTGTTCTCCACCGCAAATCTCTAAAATCTACAAGGGAGGAAGATCATTTGCATACTTAGCACCCAAATTATAGAATGCTATGCCTAGTTCAATTTGAGACATCAGTGAGTCAATTTAAGTCTAGACTGAAGACGCATCTCTTCAGCGAAGCATATATTGACCTGTTATAATAACTTACAGAATAAGCTAATATAATCGTATAGAAAGGCTGCCTAGTTTAGTGTTCGGAACCAAATCACACCTGCACCTCAGAAAACAGTCAAAATCTTTAATTATGGTACTTCATGTTTTTGAATAAATAGATAAAAAGCAACAATCCACTTACATATTCACACGTACGCTTTGAGACAGTTAAAACTGAAAAGCGCCTTACAAATTCTCAGAACTTGAACTTGAACTAGTGTAGTAAAACAGTCGTGTAGTAGTGCTACAGTCGACAGCTGTGTAGTGATGTAGTGGAGCTAGATTTGTGTAGCGGTGCGGCAGTCATGGAGTAGTGATACAGTTGTAAAGTAGTGATTCAGTTGTATAATGTACCTCTCTGCCTCCATCAACACAGTTGCCACTGTCTCTTCGTCCACACAGAGGAAGCGCGGGATCCATTACAGAGTGACAATTCACCCACACTGAACCTACACAAAGACTACAAGAACAAAAAAAAGTGAGATCACAAGAGGAAAAAGACAAATTAAAAACAACCATGGGATGAAACACACACCTTTTCGCAGACTCCAGAGCCAGAGTCAGGTCTTCGGTCCAGATGGAGGCGGCTTGACCATAAGGATTGTGGTTCCCTGGAAAAATACTTCAGAAGTTTTGTTATGGACTCAATGAAAACACTTTTTGTAAAAGTGTCGTTGGCAAAAATCTGTTCTACATACCAAGTGTGACTCCTTCAGCAGAGCTCCTGAAGGAAAGAAGAGGCAGAACCGGGCCTGGAGGAGGGGAAATGACAGCATCACAGGAAGGAGCAAGTCCACATAGTACGGTAGGTGGGTAGAGACCACCAGATGAAGGAGGTGCACAGGACTGGATCAACTACAATTCAAGAAGACATCCATCATGCTGAAATGTTATTCTAACATTTCTCATCGTGCTGCATCTAGAATTGCAGTCAACCTACTGCTGCCCCCTGCTGCTTCGCCTCCTGAACTGCAGCATTAATGAGAATCCCGTCCTTCTCAGAGGCAAGGGGAACACATTTCATCCCATCCGTTCTTAGTTTCAGCTTCATCAGCACACTGTCCCAGACTGACTCCTGCACATATAGTGTCCACTGCATCTGAGAAGAAGAAGATTATTCCCAACATTATTCCAAGTTCCATGTGCTTGGTATTGGTCAGACTACCACTTAAAATACAACTTTGCATGTTTAAGGTTTAAATTTTATAATGTGAATGTCCAGCAGTAGATCAGATGCTCTTACATCTCTCTTCTTCTTGAAGGCCACCTCTATCACTCCATCCACAGCACTGTCCAAGTCTGCCGACTCAAAGATTATAAAGGGGCAGACTGAGCTGAATGAGAGAGATAAGGAAACAGGAAGTCCCAGGCCAGATGCTGCTGTAGCCAGGGCTTCTCCATCTTTTCTGCATCCACTGTAGGTCAAGAAGTTCACGTCTGGATTCTGAGCCACCTTGGTAGCCATTGACGATCCAGTCAGAACATTGAACACACCAGCAGGAAGACCAGCCTCCATCAACAGCTGAGCCAGGAGAAGAGCAGGAAGAGCTGTGATGGCTCCAGGAAGCACAATAACAGCATTGCCTGAAGATGCACAAGAAAATGTGAAGTACATGACATAATATGAGCTAATCTCTTCCTTGCTGAGCGTTGCATGCCAACGTATATGAAGTTTAGGTGAGACAAGTCCAAACGTGAGACAAGAAATAAAAAATCTGGGAGACATTTTTCTGTAATTGTGTCCATCATCTGAAGATCACCTCTGATTGCAGGTTATTCAAATACAGTTTGGTAAAATAAAAAATTAATAAAATGGGCTTCATAATAGAAAATTTAACAGAGTTAACGGAGTCATTCATAAGTGGAGGTACAGCTGTATAAGCAAACAGTCATAATCAAACAGTGTTTGAATATAGAAATAAAAGAGCCGGATACACCTTCACGAGCCGGATATGGGCCACGGGCCGCAGATTGAGCATCATCAGTTTAAGACAAATACACTCACCTAAAGCCAGCGCTGGTAGAACCTTCAGCAGAAGGAAGTAGACGGAACAATCGTCGGACACCACCACAGCAACCACACCTGCCCAAACATGGCAATATTGCAAAGTTTTGAGTCAAGTGGTCTTGATATTGTGTTCTTTCTTAACTAAATACTTAACTAACTAGAACAAAAAAATTTAGCCATATTAGTCCAGTGTTAATGTCGCTACACTGGTTACCTGTTAAATATCGCATCCAGTTTAAAATTCTCTTTATCACTTATAAAGCACTAAACGGTTTAGCTCCTCTATATCTCAGTGAGCTCATCACTTACTACGAGCCTACACGACTGCTGCGCTCTCAAAACTCCGGCCAGCTTATAATACCGCGAATCTCTAAAATCTACCAGGGAGGAAGATCCTTTTCATACTTAGCACCCAAACTATGGAATGCTCTGCCTAGTCCAATTCGAGACTCAGAATCAGTGAGTCAATTTAAGTCTAGACTGAAGACGCATCTCTTCAACGAAGCATATATTGACCTGTTATAATAACTTACAGAAAATATTAATATATCGTATAGAAAGGCTGCCTAGTTAGTGCTCGGAACCGAATTACACCTGCACCTTCAGAAAATTGTCAAAATCTTTTTTTCAAATTGCCTTGTATTTTTTTTTTTTGTTTTTTTTTTCCCTCCCTCCTCTCCTGAGCGGCAAGTGTCGTACGACCGGAATCTGCTAGAGCTTCGGAATCATCGGTGGTGCTTCCTCGACCCCTGTGGACCTGATGACGCTGTTGGCTTGGAGCAGTGGAGCCGCCTCTTTCCCCATTGAGGAGGGAAACATCGTTCCAGAATCATCATTAAAAATGACGCGGAACAACCAACGCACTGATTGTGTAGTGTTAGAATGCCGGAGGAGACTGGCACCAGTGAGCCGGGTTCGCCCTAGGGTTTTTCCTCGTTAAAGAGGTTTTTTTTACCTGGCCACTGTTGCGTATGCGCTTGCTCGCTGGTCTTTGTCTTTGTCTTGTCATAACCGCAGCCACTTAGTCAACACCAACAATCCAGACGACAAATTGAATAAAAAGCATCATTTCCCTTACATATTTACATGTGCGCTTTGAGACAGTTAAAACTGTGAAAAGCGCCTTATAAATACTCATTATTATTATTATTATTATAAATAATCAGTTCTAGTGTTAAAGGGAGATTAACTGATTTTGAGATTTCGATTGAGATGATGCTTGAATATTGTGTCCTTTTTGGTCGACTTTCATATCTGAAACTATCACGTAAAATAATGAAAATAATGTAATATTTATCAAAATATAGGGCCCATCTTCACATTTTCTCCCTCAAGCCCAAAATCACTAGTAACATTTGTGACTTTTCAATATAAAAAATAAATGATTGAACTTTTCTATCAAGACTTGCTTTTCTATCAAGACAAGTCGCTCCTCACGTACCCTGTGGACTCCACTCCTGCAGGACCGTGTCTCGTAGCTGAGCCCAGCTAGCGTAGTATTGGGCCAGTCTGATGATCGCTACAGGAGACGTGGATGATCCAGAGATCTCACACAGCTCGGACACACACTGACTCTGGGTTTGCACGACACTTGCCAACCTGCGGCACATCAGAATAGTTGGTGATGGACATGATTAAAACCGTACAGGCCGATGTTTCATTTTAGTTAACCTTGTGATGCCCAACCAGCGGCCCGCGGGCCACATCCGGCCCGGGAAGCAGCTAAATGTTTATTTTTATTTCTATTTTCACATGATACAGTGATTTAAGTCAATATGGAAGAAAAAATTAAGACTTGAATCTAATATTAGAAGAACGTTACAACTTAGATAATTCTGAATGAGACAGATTGGCCGAGTTTAATGCTGAACCTGACAAAAAAACTAACAATAAATGGCGAATATGACAATTTGTGATTTTTTTCCTGCATCTCACCATTCAAAACCAGACTATTTTCATATACATTTTCATATAATTGGCCTGAGAAATTAAACAGGAAAGTCACATCAGGGCCCTATATTAAAACAGGTTGGGCAACACAGAGTTGTATCATTATACATAGCGTGCTTTTTTTAGTACTTCCGTAACACTTTGGCCCGTTGGTAACAACTCAGTTTACTCCAGATTTTGAAGCCTTCTGACGAAGAAGAGCCCGCGGAAGAAACGTCCTCATCCTCAGCACAAACTGTAGTACAAATCACTTCTGCTGGGAAACGGACAACGTAAGGGACAATGCACAATGTGTTCAGAGAAAGACTAAATATGGCTCACCATTGCAATGAACAACATTTTGGGACTTTCTCCCAACAGGACAAGAAAACCTCCCATGGACAAAGAGGCCGAGATTACAATGGTGCGTGTCAAGCCAGGCCTGAAAGAGACAGAATCACTTAAGTCACATGCAAGACGCTTTCTCGCTGCTCACTATTATTATTATTATTATTATTATTTTTTTTTTTATGACGCTTTTGAAAGAGTTTGAATGTTCTCCCTGTGCTTGTGTCGGTTTCCTCTGGCTCTCCAGTTTCAAAAACATGAGAATCACAGGCTGAAGATTGCCTGCAGATCCTTATGATCCAGAAATGGAAAAACAGTTCAGAGGGGTTAGGAATTGGAAGGAAGTTGTCATATTCCTCCTCCCAGAAAGAACCAATGAACAATCTGCAAATGCTGTAGATCATTTATAGAGTGCAATGTTCTAATCCATGAACCAGATAACGGTTTGCTCCTAGTAAAAGTAACCCTTTGGTTTTTCGTCTAAATTATTTTAGGGAGAACGGTATTACCAGAACAGGAAATTATCAAGGACAGACAAAATAACCAGTTAATTAAATTTGCGCTTTCACTCATCACATGCTTTTGCAATGGCAGTCACATGCATACAAGTACGGTCACATGCAATAAAGATGCTCTAGTCTATAAAGTTAGGAGCGATAAGCTGTTATCTAGGTGAGACGATAACGGACTTTAAATGACTTTATCTGGGCCACAACGCTTTTCCACTTTATAAAGAAGTTTTGTTTATTACCTGTGCAGTTGCAGTGCTTGTGCTGGATGGTCCATATTCCATGGTCTGAAAGATGTCGTGCACAGTATTGGTAGAAATACCTGCCATAACAAATCAGACTAAAAAAACGACAGTGATAATGAGAAAAATGGGGTTATCTTTCAAATGTACATTGTCTGCGGATCTGCTTTTACCGATCTGAAAAGCTGATAAGTACCTCCTGCGTCAATATTTAACTAAAGACCCAGTCAGCTTCGTTCTCAAAAACCGCACGCGAGCAATTGATTCTTCCTGGTTTGAGATCGGTTGCCAGATCGTATCAAAAGACGAAATTAACCAAGACAATTACTTGGTGCTTTGATCAACCTTTTGGGTTCCTAATGTAAAACT
Source organism: Paedocypris micromegethes (assembly GCA_028031935.1). Lineage (NCBI taxonomy): Eukaryota > Metazoa > Chordata > Actinopteri > Cypriniformes > Paedocypris > Paedocypris micromegethes. The sequence continues at coordinate 5,229,898 of CM051506.1, forward strand.
TACCGAACATATACAAACTGAACACGTTTAAATCTATATATATTTAATCCATACAAAAATAAAATCAAGCTTTTGTTAGATATACTTGGCAACCCAGTGTGTGCGTCAACCGAGAAAAAAGCCCCTCCTTCAACATTTTGAGGCAAATGATGAGAGGATGAACACAAACAATGCTTGTTGTGACAGTGCCTCGTGTAGTGTTAAAACATTCATGTCATATTTATAAGAACGCATAAAAAATAATTTAGGGCGGAATTAACACGTTGAGAAGAAGGTTTCATTATGATCAGCGGTGCGTTAAAAAGCGCAGGACGACGAGCGCTGGACGATTCGAAAAGTTTAAACTAAAGCTTTGCATAGTTTTTCATATGTAGTCGCGATGCTCCTCAACTCAACAGGAAACGCTACGATTCCAGCGACTTCCTGCGGTAACGAACCCAGAGTCTCAAGACGCTTGCGGTACTTTCGGTTTTAGAGTTTTACTAACCAGCGAGACAGGCCGACGAGATGGCAGAAAACGACGCGAACGGTAAGTGATTTAGAGTATTAAAAAATAGCGACGTTTCTTTATTCTTCACATCTATTCCCAGATGATTGGATCGGAGAAGCGCTACTTATCGGGTGAGTTTCTGTTTAAACTTAACTCGATGTCTAACTAGTTTAAAGCGGTAGGGACTGTTCAAATAAGTTCTGCAGTTACTAGTAAAAGATTCGCTAAAGCCGATAAAAAATCTCAAGAGAGTAAAATAACTGACGAGAGTAAAACATCTCAAGAGAGTAAAATAACTAAAACGTGTTCTAGAACAACATGAATATTTACAAATCTAAAACATCATTATCACCATAATGATATCGAGCTAAAATGTTAACCGACAGTATTTTATTAGCACATAAATGATCTCTTATCACCTTTTTTTGATTGATTCCCTGTTGTTGTTAGTGAGTGATTTTGTCAGTATAACCACCAGGGGCAGTATTGATACCGTGCTCTTCATAACCATCCAGTGAAGTAACACGCACAAACCCGGAGCAGTGGGCAGTCTTAAGCCGTGGTGTCAGTGTCTTGTTCAAGGAGAATGGCATAAACGTATAGTGATCCATCGTTTATCGCGGTAGATACGTTCCAAGCCCGACCGCGATAGGTGAAAATCCGGGAAGTAGAGGCACAACATTTACGTATTTATTTAACACTTACTCGGACTTTTCAACCACTTTTTTCACGTAGTATTCTTTATTAAAGTAATGTTAAGAAACATCTCCCCGCAGCACGCGTCGTATAAAAGATTTGTCTTGTTTGCCGTAACAGCTTTACATACAATTAATTGAACTGTTAAAATCATTGCGATTAATAAAAAAAAAAAACCAAATAGCAGAAAACCTTCTTGTGCTATCAGTTCTATATCTGTAAATGACTGCATTCCACAGTAATGGGCGTCTTTTTTCTTTCAGTGTGGTGAGACAGGAAGTGTTTAATGTAGCACAGGAAAGACGTTTGTCGGCACCAGTGCTTCCTGAAGCTCAGCCCATTAGCAATGCCCAGGACAAGGAGCTCGTGCTGCAGTTGACACATGCCATAAAAGTCATTGGAGATGGTCTTAACCGGGAAGTGGAGTTGAATGAGTCAGTCTGGCATTTCGCATCTCTATATGTCGTGATGAACTTTACTATGAACTATTTGTCTTTTTTTATTCCCAGCATGATTGATGGATTAGCCAAAGTGGCTGATCGGGACGTCTTCATGAAACTGGTCCATCAGGTTTTTACGGACGATCAGATCAACTGGGGAAGGATCATAGTTCTGTTCTATTCGATTGGGAAGCTCTCTGCCAAAGTATTGAATGTTTCTACCATTAATTAACGCAAATATTTCAACATTGGCCCGTGCCAGTAAGTCATTCTGCTGTTCCTTCTCACTAGATGGTGATGGCGAGCTTACCCACAATGGTTACCGAGATTCTGACCTCAAGTCTGGAGTACTTTAGGGGGACTCTCTCGGGATGGATTCGCAAAATGGGAGGCTGGGTGAGGAATTCTAACGGATGTTATTAATTTATCACAAACTTCAAAACCGATTGTATTCATTTATCATGTACTCGATGGGATATTTTATATGCTGCATTTTTAGAACTATAAGGCGCCATGTATTATAAAAAAAAAAGATTATAGTGACTATTATTCCTAATTTGCCTTCATATATGTGGAGCTCCAAAGTGTTCAAAATTAAATAAATAAATACATATTTAAATACAAATAAATGACATTTGGTGTGTGTTGTGCATGCGAGGCCTGAAACTCTCTGACTGTTGGTTCTGTTACAGATTAGCAGTATTTCTGCACTGACCCGTTTCACCATAGAAAGATTTCCTGCTCCACCACTCAGTGATAATCACGCTCTCTTTCTGGGAGCAGTGGTCTCCTTCATTGGGGGGATACTGTTAGGTGGTCTCGTCGTCCTAAATTTTCATAAAACTTGAAATGGAGAAGTCATGTTTAGTGTCAGAGTTGATATTGCAATATTTAAGTTTCCTGACACTCTACTCCTAATATACAGTATGAGATATTGTTGTTAGACTTTATTTTTAATAGTTAGTGATGTACAGTGTAAAACAGTTCTTCTACAGCACTTAAATAGCATTTTTCTGTATTAAAATGTTTTCCCCAAAGTTCAACATTTTATGCTGTATGATTTTATTTAAAGAAACGGTAAATGAATCACATGACTGTATGAAAAATGCTGTTTTGATCAATTGTACACTATTTCGTTGGCTGATTTGACTCATTTAAAATATTTCTCAAAAATAAAATTAATTTTCATCAAGTTTCATTCAGGTTTGTTAAAAAAAAACGCATAAAAATACTAAGGATAAAAAAAAATCACATACGGTTTATAAAGAATAGTAAACAAAAGAATGACACTATAACCTATTTGACATGAGCGTTTAACCACAGTGCACGGAAAAATAGGTACTAATAATAATAATAATCAATTTCTTAAATAATAACAAGCAAATACACAAATGACACTAGACACACCGTAAACATTTTGGCATGAGCTTTTAACATTTTTATTGACATTTTTTTAATAACTTTCTTTTTAAACCTGATTTTTTTTCTTCTTCAAATTATTTTCAGTGTATTCCTATTCGTTGAGATTGGATCATGTAGGTTAGCATTCATTTTCAAACTTTCATACTTTTAGTAATATAGTGATTTTTACGTCTCAGTTTTCACAAACTGTTAATTCCGTATGTTTTTTTTTCTTTATACATTTCAAAAATATAAAAGGTAATTAATAAACATTCCATTGAAATATATTTTGTACAGTTCTTCATATTTTTTTGTATGACAATAAAATTTTTATCCAGCATCAATGTTAATAGCATCGAACTCATCCGTTGTTTGGGAACCTTCTCTTTCTCGCTGGCCTCTCTTTCTCTGCGTCATAACCTCAGCGGGAAGGACGTTATGAGCCGTTACTTTCTCTACACGTGAAGACAAACTCCAGCTCTTGTGATGCTGTTGTACGTCTCGAAATAAAATCCAAACAAAACAATTGCTACGGCAACTGGGCCAAGGTATAAAAAGATGTGCAAACGTAGTTTCTGCAGGGAAGTTTGGTGACAATTCCGCAACTGCTCCTGTTTGTGGAAGATCTGAATAGCTTTACTCCAACTGAAGGCCACCGATACGTTCTCGTCTCGACACAAATGCATAAACTGATAGAAAACTTAAAGACAAAGATCTACTGAACAGAATATCTCGATTAGATTATCGGAATGAATTTGTTATTTAACCATTTTTTAATACTAATATATGACTGAGGTCTAGCCTGAGACACACACACACACACACACACACACACACACACACACGTTAATTCCAGTTGAATTGCTCCAGAGAGAAAAGCATGAGAGTAGAGAGCCCAGTTGAAAGAGATGGTTACCTCATTTTGGCCATTCACAAGTTATGTCCTCGTATTCCACGCATGCATTACACTTCAAACAATATGATAGAAAAACACAAGAACAAGGGATGCAAAAGTTTCTTTTCCTCAAACGGAGAAGGGGGCGGGAACAGAGAGCGGGCCGAGAGGAGGATGCAAACAGGAAGTGGAGTGAAACGGTTTTCTGGCTTTGTTCTGCTCCTCTCTGATATGTCTTGTATTTGGGTTTCAAGTAAAGGTATGTAGGTGATGGGTGGTCAGCCGGGGGGACGCGGGTCTGGCCTATGAAGCGCTTAGAATTCGTTCTCAAACACAACCATTAATGGAACTAAATTGCCACGTTGGAAAACCGTCAGGCACACGAGGGATGAGACGAAGATGTGGTCATCTACCATTATTGCTCCTGCTATTTATTATCTGCAATACAGAACCCTGCAACACTACGGAATGACCAGGAACATCATGCGATAAGCAGTTTTAACCAAAAACCACGTACCACCTTTTGGTTACGTCAGACAAAACATCTGAGATTAATAAATGTTTCAACATATCTGTAGAACAATAAATATACATATTCTGTATATTTATATATACACACACATGTATGTGAATATGTACATATACGCACATACTGTATTTATGCGATTATAAGCACTCCCCAAGATTTTGAGGGTCTTAAATTGGAAAAGGGGTGCTTATATTTGCGTAAATATGGTAAATAATTATGCATATTTATACACATATTTACCTACACTGAAAACGCATAAGTAAATTGTAAAATGTACTTAAAAGAATTTTGTAACAATTTGTACGCTTCAATCCTATTAAATCCATTTAAATTATCCGTTAAAAATTATAAAGTAGTATAAGTAAGTTTCACTTCAAAAGGTTTTGTGCAAATTGTTACAAAGTACATTTTTTTCAGTGTGTGTGTTTGTATGTCTGTGTACATGTCAATTTATTTACATACGTCTATGTGTGTATATGCATTATATATGTATATAACACATATAAAATATATATATATATATTCAAACTCAAAAAGTGCACAAGTGTCTAGTTTCTCCATCATGCATCATAAGCACAAGACAGAGCGGATGAGAGGAAAACAGGCCTGACCAACGACAGAAACTGGAAATCAGTGCAGTGCTGAAGAAAACAGCAGCGCACATCTGCTCACGCTACCTTTAGCTGCTGCTAACGTGCTAACGGTTGATCGTCAGCTCCGCTACACACCACTGGAGTAGTGTGAGAGCTGCGTCTGTGTTACTACACACAGTACCGGTAAACAGACACCAGCCAGCTGGCCTGAACACATGGCAAGTGTGTGTGTGTGTGTGTGTGTGTGTGAGAGAGCTGCTAAGGTCTTGTTTAGGTGTTGCATAGGTAGTTACTAAACTAAGGTTTACCATTGGATGTGTAGGATTTTCGCTACTGATTTAAGGGACACAAATTGACGTCTCGGAACACAATCACGCAACTTAGGGCGTAAAATGAGGGCAAAAAGGAAGACGTCATTGGCTCAACAGTACGACCGCATTTTTTTGCTCACATGTTGCTAATATGAAGCCAATCGTTAGGGGGACGTCGTCGGCGTCCATCACATCTTCAAAATCATAGACAACTAATTGTAAAAAAAAAATAAAACAAAGCATTTCTCGAAATCACGGCACATCTCCCCAATTCTGGAAACGCCCGACACGCTACATAAAGAGTTTCGCCCTGGACCGACTCTTGAGCATCTCTGAGGACGGATGGTGGTGAGAATCCGGCTTCTGATTGGACGATTGGGTCCCACTGCCTCAACTGTTCTTTTCACTCGATGGACAAATTTATGAATAAAGCTTTGATTGGCTTTCAGGAGATAAAAACAACACCTAAACAATGATGAAGAATTGCATTACACAAGCCTTTAAGCACTTGAACCCCATGAGCAATAGAAAAAAAAGCCCTGTAGGTGTTAAATGTGTCCAGAGGGGCCGCCAAATCACCGCTGGTCCGGCGGGGGCGGGGTCAGTGAGCCAGGAGAGGGAAACGGCAGAGAAAAAGGGAAGGTTCGTCAACATTCAGCTAGACTTTGTGGGGTTTGTTTTTACCTAACAAAACTGTGTAAATCTTGCAATCCTATATATTTTTACATTATTTTTTTATTCAAAAACAAAATATAGCCTCTATTCTTTTTTTAAATATACTCTTTTTTTCCCTCTAAATTTGTAGCATTTAGCATAAACATGTATTGTATTCGTTTGATTTCGCAGTTTAGTGATTCCAAGCCCTAGTTTGGGGATTCGGGGCTTGCAGAAGTCATGCAGATCAGTCATGCTGGTAAACAAAGTGAGGAAATGCATTATTTTTTTTTTCCGATTTTTTTTCTTTTTAACTTTTGTTCAAAGTTCACCCAAGTCCACTTAAAAAAAACCTGCTGTCCTTCATCAGGTGTCATGCAATTGTCCTGTTCTTCACAGATGGAACTAAAAGACCTCTCGTCTGGGATCGCGTCCGTCATTCCAGAGAACACCCAGGTTCAGAGTTTTCATAGCTGTCCTGACAATCTCGTCTTCCTCGCGGTGTCGTATTTTTCATGCCATGCATCTCATCAACATTGGAACCCGAAATGCTTAGATGCAGAGAGCTGAAGAATTAGAGATGCTGACTTGCGGACGAACGCCGCCGTTTCACGAGCCCTGAGAAGGACGCAAAGTTAGGGAGGACGGGAAAACTGTTCAGTCGAAGGATTCGTCGAACCGATGAAGCCACTGCTGATTTTCGATAAAAGCACGTGCAAGATCTCCGAAGGAACAGGAGTGAGAATGGGAATTGTTTTAAGCGTTGGACACACTCCGCTGTGGCGTTGATTTAAACGTGTGGTTGAATTGCATAGTGCTGAAGGGCATGATGGGTATTTTTTTCCACACATTTGTTTTTGGATTGAGATCGATCAAGCTCTTGGGTTGCATTAGCTTCTGGAAGTGATGGAGGAAAAGCTTTTCCGAAAAGAAAAGAAAAAAAAATCCATCCTTTTATAATTGCGAAGGTCATTACAGGTCAAGTTTGTTACATCACTTTTTTTTTTTCATTTTTTTTACAGGAACCTGTGCCTTGTCATTTCTGGACTCATATATCTTCAGTTTATTGCACCAACGTCCGTCTGAGATAGTCTGGGGTGAAATGAGATGATCCAATGTGTTCTCCGTGCTACACTTCTGTTTTTTTATCCGCTTTTTAAACTCGTTCACTGTTTCCGAGCCGCCTTGAGTTCTCCGGTGACCCTTGCACTTTCCTCCGGACAGGTTTTGTGGTTGGGGATCTCTTCTGCAGTGAAAAAAGGGATCGTTCAGAAGCTCAGCACTGCAACAGAGAAACGTCAAGAGAGATCAGCATGGCCACGCCCACCGTCCGGCGCTCACAACATTAAAAGCTACACGCTGCGGGGGGGCTTTCGCAGATGACAGTCGACGCTCCGACTGCGCAGCTGTGAGAGCCCAAGCCAAAGAAGAAGTCATCCTTAAAACCAAAGTAATGCAACCCACCCGCTTCTAGCAAAGCCCACCTCCACATGCTCTAAAATAATCCCACACAAATGCAAACGTAATTTTTGTAGCGCTTATTAGAACACCCCTCCGCGCACACACAAAGCAGATTAGAATCCCAGTCGCCGAGGGCCACAAAATCGGAAAGCGAGGTGGTCAATTCATAAAATGTGGATTTTGTCGTCCCTCTAGGACTGACAAGCTTAGCCTCGTCACACCGGAAACACTCGCTATTCCCCAAGTGCGCTTATTTTGGGATTACCAAACAGAGCCGGTTGTGGAATAGAGAGCACAGCAACAGACACCAACAGAGCAGGAAAAGAAGTGAAAAGGGTGTCACACAAAGGAAAGAAGCGACATTAAGCACACGGTCAGGCACATGGACACAGACAGTGTGACACAGAACACCATATGCACATTCTTACACTGAGAAGCGATCAGCTCCCTTCCTCCTCTCTTTGCTTTTTCTTCCTTTCCCAAACTGTCCTCCATCTCACGAGGCCTTTCTTCGTGTGTTGAACTTCCTCTTAACACTCTTGCCCAAATACACAATCTGTCCTTCTGACCCTCATGCTTTCAGTTTGTGACTTGGTCCTGATTCCACACATACGTTTGGCAATCCATTTATGGCGAGACCGTGTTTAAAAAATAGAGATGTTTATAATTCAATTTTTTTTTACAACTTCTGGGCCGTTTGGAAAGTGTGTGTTTGTTTCGGTAGCGGTTAAGAGTTGGTTTCTGGAAATTAAAGTGGGAATGACATGACAGGTAAAACAAAAGGGATGCTGAATGGGAAGACTTGATATTTTCACCTGCGTCGGGATTACATGCAAACACGCGCTAATTCGGTCTTTCAAATGACATCATTGGAAGCACTGGTTTCTAGACAAAAATAACATGATTTACCTGAGTAGTGACAGGATAGCGTGTGCGTGTCTGACCGATTCTGGGCGATGAGGACCAACATCTTTCCGTTTTCTCTTTAATCTAATCTAATCTCCCTGTTCCCAAACCGAACTGAAATCAAACTACAGTGTCTGTGCCGTTAACTACGCATGCATTCTGTGTACAAAACGGTTATTTACATTGCTCTCACAAGTAGCATGCTTTGGATTCATGTTCAGGTCGTTTGCTAACTATGCTAACGTAGCTAGCGTATGCTAACATAGCTACCGTTTTGATCTCATTCGAAGCAACGAGGAAATGGATGGGAATCGGTGCCATCTTTCTGTCCACCGACTACTCTCACTCTACTGAGAGTTTACACACAAGATGCACAAGGATGCTAACTCTGTGTGAGAACATGCACAGCTCTGGTGAGTGTTAGCATTGCCCGCTAACCATCCTTGGGTCCAAACTTCTACTCTCCACACACGTGAGATTGGACAAAAGTTTTATCTGACTATGCCATTCAGAAAAAATATTTAACCCTATGTTTAGCAGGTAAACGTTAGAGATTAAAACTTATATTTTTTTTAAGCCTCTGAAGAGATTGAATGTTTAGCACGGATTGCTACGTCAGCTCATAAACGCCCAGTAAAACCTGCAAATGGAGCTGAGATTAACATGACAGGGTAAAAGAACAACTAACCTCGACATTGACAATGCAAAATTATGATCACACAGGACTGATGTGGTGAGGTGGATGATATGGAACTGGGAGGAAGGGTCTGGAGCTGATTCTGGTTTGGGAGGCAGGGGTCAAGCATTCATTTCGGGAATGTAATAGTGAAGGAAGAAGTCGATTCTGTTCTAGTTCACAGTTACTGCTTCTTTTTGCATATATCTGATAAGCACTGGGCTTTCAGAATAGTTCTCTGTGAAAACATGAAAAAGAATAAATCATAAAATGGTACTTTGCACGGGCGGTTGAAGTCTCACAAGAAAAATCCAGTCAAAACAAGTACAAAACCCACCACATTCAAAGGAAAAACAAAAACCTCTCTATACAATTCACAGAAAATTTTGCAGTCTTTAAAACCCAATGACATCTCGGCATGCAAACTAACACATCAACAGAACGTTAAAAATGTTTTTTTGTCCCCCATTAAGATTTAAAAACATGGACATAAACCTGTCATAGTAAAATACATGGTCTTCAATTGTTAAAACACTAGTAATGGTTCTAGTAAAACACCTTGAAAGTCTCATTTCTTAAACAACTTATCCATTAAGAGGAGATTATTTTCAACAATTAAAACGGAATCAAATCTAAAACTCAGCTGAAGAAAAAAAAGAGAACATGGATTTGCTATGGAGATGCTTATGATTAAATTTAAATATAAACATCATGCTTGAAAATGAGGAAATTTCAATGTTGTACGTACAGTAACATACTTTATATACATACAAGAAAAATCCTATGGACAAAAAGAAATCAATTTCAGATTATTTGTTCAAATGGCATTGTAGCATGAATGACAAATGAGTAAAATGAATAATCTATACAAAATATTTAAATAACTAAATCGACCAAACTGCCTTAACATGGTGCATATGTGTGTGCATGTGTGTAGTGTGTGTGTGCGTGCGTGTTTGCTTGTGTGATATTCTGTATAATTTTTTTTAAATGTCCGCTGTCGTGTGACGCTAACTGCAGAAACACAAAGCACACACACATTGCATAGACACCATACATCCAGCAGATGGCGCTCGCTCACTGTCCTGAGCTCGAAGAAGACAAAAAAAGCGTTTCTTTTTCTTCTCTTACTGACCGCTGTCAGTCCAGAATCCACTCAATCCGTCCTTCATATTGGAACGAAGGTCAGCATCCAAGAGACAGAACAGGTAAAAAAAAAACAAATAAAAAAAGGTACATAAAGAAAAGAAAGGGACTAAAGAGAAACAAACTGAACTGATTTTCTACTGCATTCAAAGTACAGGAATAACAGTAATCAGAAAACGATGATGGGGAAGTTCGATGCGGATGGCGATGGAGGTGATAGGAGGGGAAGATCACGAGGTTCAGCTAATTCGTGCCATTAGCGGAGAAACTCGGAGGCTGGTTTACCAGTGTTCGCTGATTTACAGTGAGGAGTGCAGGATCAGCTTGATATGTCTCCATATTCTTCAGAAGAAATCCACAGTTTACAGACTACGCTTGAAAACAGTTCATTCATGCACTAGAATACTGCAAAGGGTCCCGAAAAAGAACAGGAGGTCAAAGGTCCTTGACAAAATGCCCTCTGTCTCTTCAGACCACCCTGTTTTTCTTTTGTCTTTTTTTTTTAATGTCGTGGTGTTTTTGTGAGCTGGATTTGCAGAACTAGTATATACAAAAAGTGAAAACGGTACAATGCAGACGTCCATGCAAGAGCCCGAATTTCTGTCCACGCAAAATGTCAACTCGGTCTTCGAGACAAAGCTCTCCGCACAACTCTTGACCCGCTGTTGATTGCAATGTCCCAGTTCCTGGTACAAAAATAGCCTCGTTTTTTCAGTTCTCAGCTTCACTGTTCGAAATGAGTTTGAAAAATCGCAAATATTTAATCCGTAAGTTAATCTTCGGCTCCGCAGGGTCAGATGTCACTTATATAGAGATATTGCACAATGATTCCGAATTTTCTCGTCGTTAGTAAAATGCATGAGCAAAACTTGGTGACGTATGTATAAAATACTACATTGTTTACTTTTCAACGTTGTAAAATGGCGACTAAAGGTGCTTGTAGTGTTAATGTCTGTCTTTAGAATCATTCCCACTTCATGGCACTAAACGAAAACAGCCAAAAGAAGAAAAAAAAACAACACTCTAGGTGTTAAAAACAGCACTGATTCGGTGTTAAAACATCCACTAAATCCATTTCAGTTCAGAAAAGCATCTGGCTGCCATCGATCGTTCCTTTTTTTTTTTTTATTCTACTCGCCTACCTGAAATATTCTTTGCATGCTTTTAACTACTCGCATGTCTGTGAAGTATGACATTTATAATTACAAGCACGGTATTTGTGGATTTTCAAGGCCTATAATGGTGTATTAAAGGAGATCTTCGCAATGAACATGATTGCTGGATCACAGTCTTATTATTTGTTGTATATACAAAAGCTTTCAGCCAGAACCGCGGAAGATATGGAAAAGCCAACTATTATCATTCAACTACAGTAGATTTCATACAGGGTGGCTCAATGCTGCCTATGTAATAATACAGTGATTATTTTTTCACCCATTGATAAGGCATAATCGCTGTCAAAACCAGCTTTAAAATTGTATTTTAGTTGCCCGTTTGAAATATTGCCTTAAGTTTATGCAATGGAGATGTTGGAAAATGGTCACTTGATCTAGTTTCGGACTTAAAGCTCTATATCCCTAAAGAAATCCACCCGCATCCTTTGAGGCTTGACATTTTAAAAAGACTCGGTTCTGCGACCAGAGAAATGTGTGAGCGGAGGTGCAGACGCTTCCTTATTTTAAATTATTCGACTACTGAAATATGCTCGAGCGTCTTCCAGGTTTCTAAAAAAAATGTTCTTCGGGGTTGGCTACAGAATGGAGGGGATGGGGGATCGGCAGCGACGCAGGGGTCCCGGGGTCTCGTAGGGTTCAAAGGAAGGATTATTGATGGGGGTGATGGGGGTGAGGCGCAGGGGGACGCCTGTCATCCCCGAGATGTTATTGAGGCTGCGGGACTTCTCGTAGCCGGTAGCTAGAGAACAGACAATCCCCCGAATCAAGTGCATTGACGATGAAATGAGAAGATGAGTGACGGTTGATTCACACACCGGAGAAAATATAACGAAAATTTGGAAAAAAGTTGTTGATATGGAATGACAATGTGGTTAGAGTCGCATCCAAATCAATCAGAGAGGGGAAGACGACGGCATAAAGTTCCGTCAACCAAAACAATGACGAAATAAACAGATGCAAATGACATCAAAGCAGACGGACGGACAGACAGACAGAAAGACAGACAGACAGGGACAGACAGAGACAAGGACAAAACAGGAAAATGAGAGTTATGAAATGTCATCAAGTTCTGTCATCACAAGTTTTGTTTTATGGCACAGCAGTATTTACAAAAGCTCCCTCTACTTGCAGCCACATACAGTTGTCAGGGAGAAATAGAGCAAATGTGTAAAGGAGCAAGTGGATGAAGCACCTGATTGCCGACTCTGACCGAAAGGCCGGACACGAGCGCAGCATCCAGGTGCTTGACCCAGTCTCGGAAAACACTGGAACACTAGCACAGGAGCCCGACAGAGCTCCGTCTAGTCAAGCACCGCCTCGCTCAGCACCGCGGGCCATGTGACGCTTCTTCTGTCCACAAAGTCGGACCTTTACCTTCCGTTTCCACCTTTTTAGATGCTCGAGGAGCTTCTGGAAACTTCTAGGTAGTATTCTCAGCCTCACATGACCCTGAAGTGCCATAAAGCCTTCCTTCCACATAGCGTCCGTAATAACAAGTCTGTTGAATCATTGGATTTCGTCTTTTCATCAACGGAAATCAGCAAGCGATGGGAATTGAGGGAATGTGGAAGGAAAGCTGGCACGTTACATCATAGACGACTCCCTCCCGACGCGAGAACTTCCCACACAGACACAAACACAGACGTCAGAGGAACTTTTCAACAGAACAAGAGACAAGGGGAAGAAACACAGAGTGTTAAGAAGGTCCTACTGTCGTATAGTCGGCGTGTCCGATCCTGAAGCCGGATCTGGGGAGTGTGTGACCGTGTTTGGGACACTGCGTGCGGCATTGCCACTTGTCTGTGGTGGATGGGACTAAATCTCACAACCCTGGTGCGGATCAGCAAGGCCAACGGATTATTACATTGAACTCCACGTTTGAAAAAAATCTAGAAAGCTGACTGGACTGTGTTTCTTCGTAGTGTCCAACTAAATAAAACATCTTCCCAAGGTCCTTAATTCTCCTTTTCCTTCCCTGGAATCAGATTAATTACGATCAATGAAACTACAATTTATGTACAACAGCGGTAAGTAAATCGAAGCCGTTTGCAATCACGCGCTCTCTCTCTCTTTCTCGTTCCTGCTTTCTTACTTTCCCTCTCTTTGTCTGTTCGTAAACAATTAGCATGTTTTAACACAAATAGCTACATCAAGACAGTGTGCGAATGGCTACAGTAAAAGAATTGTCTTTAGACACGACCACGTGTTCGGAATCAGGCTCAAACACAAAGAGAAACAGTGGATTGAAAATGACAACAGAAGAAGAGAATATCTGATGAAAAAGAGGCAAGATTTTGAATACAACTACCATCTCTGTTATTATTAATAATTTAGCTTTTACCAAAAATGTAAAAAAAAACCAGACTGAATGATTCTTGCATGGATCTAGTGTAACACAACCAACTCACAAGCCTCACGACATGCGACAGAGCAAGGCTTTAATAAAACAACACGTATGGGAAAATGGCTAAAACGTCGACTAGGTTATATTGAAGTCTTCAACAACAAAGACTCTGTGCTCTGCTTCGTCATCTCATTATCAGAAATCTCTGATTCAAATATAATCAGTTATCCTCTGTAGTTTTACCTTCTCAGATCACAGAGTCTTGTGCATTGCCGAGCATGAAACGCACTCCTAACCTTGTTGCTTAGCACAATTAGCATATTAGCTTAGCATACGCAACTTAGCGCTTTAGCTTAGCATAATTAGCCGTATCATGCAATCCAGCCCACGGAGATGACACCGCCAGTCTTTAATCTGACAGGGCTGTGTGTACGTACCTCTTGTTAAACTTTAGTGACACTACGCGGACTGTACAAATGGCCTGAGGGTGGGATGGAAGGTGAGCGTTAGTACTCCACACAAATATTAACCGAAAGATCAAGTGTGACTCATTCGGTAGATTCTGGGAATTGCAACACCAATTGTGGGTTCAATTCCCAGGTCACATGAAGGATGTTTTAAAGATTGAATGTTAGGTAATTTAAGTTGCTTTTGATAACAGCAATTACGCGTTTTATATCACAGATGTGTAATAAAAATGTGTCTATGGAGAAAATAGTGACGTAATTACAGGAAAATAAATTCGGTTTGTTAAGTAAATGCAATATTTGTGCTCGGTTAATATTTGCAATATCCACACTTGGATATTTATTTCTTTTGAGAAACGACAAATACTGCTAGTCCCATACATACAAGATAAACGGAGTCTGCATGTATGACAGAGAAACATGACGGCAACACGACACACTGACGTTACACAATGCAAAAATAAAAGGTCTAAAATAAATTACAGGAACCACAGTGACACAGATTTGTGAAGTGACGTGAGAAGAGACAAGTTCATGATTTGACATGTATCATTCAACACGGTCAAGAGATTAAACGTCTAAATACCAGCAATCACCACAGGCTCTTTCATCAGAGACTGTAGAAAACACTACAGTGAAAAGAACAGAGCATGTGTGTACAAGTCTCTTTAAAAAATGGATTGAAAAAGAATGGGAATTGATTTACTATGGAATTTGACCAGCCTCTCAGTGAAAGCAAAATTAATAATAATAATTATTATTTTATATATATATATATATAATACAGTAAATAAAAAAAATTATATGAATAAACTATTATATATACCATAGACAGATAAAAGAAGAAAACATTGGCAATTGAACTAAAACATTTTTATCAGTGGATAGAAACCAAAAGTTTATGGAAAGGTAAATAAATCCAAGGCCTTTCGCACCCTGTTTGCACACTAAAAAAATACACTTCGTACAAGTCGCACAACAATATTTTAAAACTTTTACATTGGTTCAATAGGCTAATATGAACCAATTCTTTTTAGATTAGAATAGAACATTTTTATTGTCCTTAAACATCAAAATTGGACAAGCTCTTGTTGAATTAGAATCATAGCGGAACATATTTATTATAAACGATTTTGTGCAAATTGTTCTGAGGATTTTCGGACGTAATTTTTATGAGTTGTTGACCCTTTCCGAGGTCTTTCTATCCGCAACCCTCTCAGCCATATTCTCAAACTGAATTTTACTGCACTGCAGTCAACCTGGACCTCTGACAATTGGCTTTAAAGCCCATGTGAGAACTGCTGAACGACTCGAAAAAATAGCACGAGGAAGCAGTTGCATATTGATTTCTCCCATTTGTTTTGCAGGGTATAATTTAGATTCAGCACGGCAAATCTATTCGTAATTTATTCGAACAATAACATCACTGTACCGGAAGAATTATATACGTTGCGGTTAATCACGGCTGCAGATGGTTGTCTAATACGCATCAAGCAGTTTGATGCATCCGAATATGAAAGGACACGGAATTTAGACACGATCTGAAGCACGATATTAGGAAAATGTAAATAAATCGGTCTCGTTGGTCAAGAGAGATGCCCCGCGTTCTTCTGTTACAGTAAAGATGCAGAAGTGAGGTTAAACGGGAGCAGCGGGGAAAATCAATCAGTCTGCAGAAGGAGAAGGAAAGGGAGGATGGGTGACTGCAGCCCTGCAGTGCAGCAGTATTCCGACGCTTGGAGACAATGGCTTTCAGGGAGATGACCACTGTGCCCTCACTGACCACAACGCCACTTCCCTCATCAATCGCTCGGACCATCCACATGTCAAAGACTTCGAAAGGTAGACTAGATTTGCTCAAAGAAAAATACAAGCAAAATCATTCAAAAATGTAAAAAAAAATCATCTAAATAAAAATCACGTGTGGTGTTAAGTGTATCAGGAACCAATTGGAGGCCTGAATAGTCAGTTTTTAACCCTTTATGTTCCTATTTAGATGTTGGGCTTAGTGCTACTCTCATCCACTGTTTCCGTGGCAACAGGCTCCTGTCTGAGAGAGAGGGCAAAAGGTACATACAAAAAAGGCGGAAGTTCAAGTGTGAGGAAAGAAATACAGCTGTGGTGGATTCAGAAGAGGAAGAAACACGTGGTTCAGAAGGTTTGACTGTGTCGCGTGTTACAACACTAAGACAAATTTGGAAAATTACTCTGCTAAACCTGGTTCGGAAATATTAAACATTGGTTTACCAGCAGAAAAACACCATACACGTGATGGAAAGCCCTTCATCATCCTATTATATTAATTTCCCTCATCCAACAATAATGCTGGTGGGTCAGTTTGACCCTGGGATCGTCTGGCATGTTAATAAACGTTAATAAAACTAACAATTTTAACCATTTTTGTCTCAATTTTTAAATAACGATCATGATTCACATAAATAATACATGGGCGCAATTTTTCAACATACCGGTACACAAATTAGGCTCATTCTAAGAACATTTTAAAGTAAAATGGTTCCATAATCTGGAAAAATTACTTAATCCCAGCAGTCAAATCCCCTAAAACGATACGGTTCTGCCTTGCTTCTTCACACGTATTGCATCACAGTGTCCTCCTACTGTTCCGTGTGTGTTATTACATCAGTGTTTGTGGAGCTAGTGGCGTTTTAGGGATGTCACACATCTCATCAGATTTCTCTTGTTGTGTGTGTATCCTTGACCGGTCGGACTACAGGACTGTAGCACACATCCTAACAGCTTCAGTGTTTCAGCACGGCCATATCCGAGTTGGAAAAAGTTCCGTGGAAGTTGGGTGAGTGGGAAGAAAGGCTGTGATGAAACACTGGCCAATTGACCCCAGAGTGGAGGGCAGTTTCAGGAGAGAGAGAGAGGAAACGGAAAGTATCAAACTATAAATAAACCAGTCAATAAAACATAGACAGCAAAAACGCCTCCTTTCAGTGACCATTCATCAAAACCCCCCGTGCCATATGTCCGTGGCTTTACTTCACCACTCTCTGATGAAAACGCTGTTGAATGTGGCAATGAAAGTCTCCGCAAAGACAAAACACAGTAAACGTGGCGGGAAATAGGGCGGTTAAGCGCCATGTTTGAATAATATACACAGTAGAGTACAGTAGCTTTTTTAAGTACACAAAACCTTAGCTAAAACTATTAAAATGTTTTAAAGTAAAAATATTTTATAAAAAGTGAGATCACGTGATGACTTTGTCGTCAATGAGACTCACAGGATGTTTGAGATTGGTTACTTAGATGTGTGGGCGTGGCCAAATCTTAAGGGCACACCTCCCGGCAAAGTACTAATTTGCATATTTCACAGAGAAGCAGCTAGATTAGATTGAGGTCGGCAGGGTTATGCTGTGTTATAAACCCAAAATGTCTTAAATCTTGTCAGAAGACTATCAATTTGAAATAATTTGTGATAGAATAATATAAAATGCTTTAATAAATCCTGTGTAGAGTCCTATGTTCTGTTCTACTGTTCCATTTTGTCACGACACAAGGAACTGTAGGTATCTTAGTGTTGAGTCTAATCTGGTGTATTATAGCAGCATTTTATTCTCAACTATCACACAAATTACTGACCGGAATTAAAATTCATTATTCATATTCATCAATTATCGATCATTTTTCTTGGTTGATTTAACAAAAAGGTTTACAGTTTTGAAATAAAAAAAAAAACAAATCACAAATGCAATTGAGTTTCAAATTCCAGAATCCGTGATTTTATAAATCCAGGAATGTAGATAAAATACTGTGTTTTGCCTCTGGAATAACGTTAAACAAAACAGCAGAAATACAGAACCGAGGGGCTCACTACAAAGGTGAAAGGTCACTGTTAGGCGGTGGAGGAGGAGGAAGAAGTCACAGCAACACCAAATGGATTAAAGTGCACACGCACACACACACACACACACACGCACAACAACACACAAACAAGAAAAGACAGTGTAACGGTGTAGCAACAAGAGCTGACATACAAACGCATGACACGACACAACCTGAGGAAGGAGATAACACAACAACAGCGTGTCAGACCAGCGGACCTCAAGTCATCACAGTAGAAATATCACACATTTTTCTTCAATTTTTCACCATTTGTAACGTCAGACTGCCAACTAAAGTGTAACGCTTCCTGCCCTGAGACTTTTAAAACACATGTACAATACTCAGAATACAGTTAGACACAATCAGGATGAGAAACAATCATACCTGACAATCTATATATATTCATATATATAAATATTTGTGAAACATAAATATGTTATATATATTCGTATATATATCAACAAACAACCACTCGTCAAGACTTGAGTGACGGTCAAAGAGAGATGACACTATTATTCTTACAGTATTTTGTTAGAATATAGAATTGAGTCACAAAATGTATAAGAATTTCTTATGTGAATTAGGTTAAGTTCATTTAAGCTATCTGTTGCAATTAAAATATATATTAAAATGTATAAAATCATTGAATAATAAAATAAAAAATAATAAATTATTAATTTGTAATAGTGATCTTGCCGATACCGACTGTTCCATATTATTATAGGAAAATCCTGTGGAACTTTCTAGATCACATGAACAGCGCAATCGCCTTTGACTCACTCAAACCTCCTGCCGTGATTGTTAATACGTACATTTCTATCCGTTAGCTACAAAATAAACATGCATTTGCAAAGTCGTAAGTCTCAGAAAGTTTATATAAACCAATTTGGGGTGTAAATGAACACGGCTAGAGCAGTCAGGACACAATTAAAGAGAAAAGTGCGCCTGCAGTTCATATTTATAGGCTTCGTGAAGGTTTTATGTCAGGTGGAATAGAATCTCCATCAGTGGGGAATCAGATAGTCTAGGCTGCAGCACGGGAGACTTTTATTATGTTACCTCTGTATCACTATGGTTTGATCCAGGAAGAGGCAGAATTGGCATTGAGGTCCTGCTGAAACAGTGGCCCTTCCGACTTGAACCAATCGTCTCCTGGATGAGGGACTGGGTTGGCGGCGGTGGATTCTAGTGTTTTTGTGGGTAGGGTGGGATTTTGTTGTGTAAGGGGGTGCGTTTGGGTTTAGTGAAGGAGAAGAAGTGCAGCAGAGGAAGAGGTGTCGTACAGAAAGGAGGGCCGTAAAAATGAAACATGCAGTCGCAGAAGAGTACATACAAGGCATGGAGAGATAGAGAAAAGATAAGAGTGTGAAGAATGGAGGATGGAGGTGAGACATGGCATCCGTGGAGTCAAGGGAGGACGGAATGGATGGTTGGAAGAGTCAAATGATGGTGTGGGAGGACGGGGAGAGAAGGTAAATCAAAATCAAGTAAAACAAAAAAATGAATGATAGCGAGAAAGAGCAAAAGGAAGCATGATTACTGTAAAAAGACTGGCAGATAGACGGACAGACAGACAGACTTTCAGACAGAGAGAGAGAGTTAGACAGAGAGAGACAGACATATGAGAGAGAAGTATGTTGACGATAGACAGATAAATAGATAAATAGATAGATAGATAGATAGATAGATAGATAGATAGATAGATAGATAGATAGATAGATAGATAGATAGATAGATAGATAGATAGATAGATAGATAGACAGGTCTATGTAATCTAGAGACAGATCTAAAAAGTGAGAGAAAAACACACATACAGAAATATAGGTAGATAGATAGACAGACAGACAGACAGACAGACAGATAGATAGATAGATAGATAGAGAGCATCTGAAGAGCTTGTATATGCTAGATGCTGTGGCATGTTTCATTAATTACAGATATTGGCTTTTTTAAGTTCTAAGTTAACATTCGATCAAATATAAAGTTGTAAAGAAGTGGAATGATTGATTGCGGTGTGCGGAAGTAATGCCCTTCAGAATGATTCATGTGGAGGAGGATGAGAGCAAACGCGAGGGAGCTGAGCTGTTAGTTAGAAGCCGGTGTAGAAGAGTGTAGACGTACATGTGATGGACATATATACTGTATGTGTGGGCATGTATGACTGCCGTGACGTCATCTAGCGTAGTGTGTCATCAATGAGCCCCACTGACTGTGTTTTTGCTCCAGACTAGGATGAACTTACCTTGCGTGGTGTTGTGTGTAAAGCTCAGAGCAGTGAGAACAGACAGTGGTGTGGCGTACCTTTCCTGACATTGCTCTCTGTGGTGCGGAACTCTCCGGTGCTGAGGAGGAAGCAGGCCCTGTCGTGCGGGTACCGCTCTCGCCCCGTGCCTGTCCCCAGCCCGCCAGTCGCCGGACTCCTGTCGTCTGGACCCAGCACCTGGTCTATAGTGGGACAGTCCTCATTGGCCAGAGCAGCGTTTGCAGCATCTCCATTCTGCTTCGAGTCTGAGAGAGAGAGAGACAGAGAGAGAGAGTGAGAGAGAGTATAGGGAATGTAGAGAAGGTACAGAGAGAAAGAGGAAAGAAAGGGATTGAGAGAGGATAGGGGGATGTAGGGAAGGTAGAGAGAGAGAGAGAGAGAGAAGAGACAGGAATTGAGAGAGGATAGGGGGATGTAGGGAAGGTAGAGAGAGAGAGAGAGAGAGAGAGAGAGAGAGAGAAAGAGGAGAGACAGGGATTGAGAGAGGATAGAGGGATGTAGAGAAGGTAGAGAGATAGAGAGAGACAGTGATTGAGAGAGAAGGACGGGGATGTTGAAAAGGGAGGGAGAGGGAGAGAGAAAAGATGGGGATTCAGAGAGAAGGATAGGGGATGTTGAGAAAGAGAGAGAGAGAGAGAGAGAGAGAGAGAGATGGGCAGGGGCAAGACAGAGAAGGGAAAGACAGAGATTAAGAGAGAAAGAAAGGGAGATGTAGAAAAGAGAGATAAACAGACAAAGCAAAAGAGAGAGACAAAGATTGAAGAGAGGAAAGGAAGATTGAGAGAGAAAAATTGGTTGAGATAGAGATTGAGAAAGAAAAAAAGAAAAAGGTAGCGTGAAAGAAGAGAGAGAGATCAAATTGAAGTGAGTGAGCAAGAGAGAAGGGTGAGATAAACACAAAAGGAGAGAGAGAGGTGATAAAGAGGGGGAGGGAGAAAAAAAAAGAGGGGGGAGTGAATGGAGAGAATGGAGAATGTGAGGAAAGAAGACAAAGAGCGAGATAGAGAAAGAGAAAGGGAGTAATGGAGAAAAGAGAGAAAAAACAGTGTGAGAGAGCAGAGAGAGAAAGAGAGGAGCAGAGAAAGGAATGAAGGCAGGAAAGAAAAGAGAAATTAATTTGAGCAGTACAGATACTGTACTAAGTGTGATAATTGTGAAACAAAATGAGAAGGAAGAGAAGAGTGAGGGATAAAAGACGTGAATAAAATGAAACAGAAATAAAAACATGCCACTAAAAAAGCATCAGCATCACTCGATTAAAACGGTGCATGCAAAATAAGAGCATCTCTCTCTCTCTCTCTCTCTCTCTCTCTCTCTCTCTGTCTGTCACACACACACACACACACACACACAAAATAAAGAGTGAGAGCAAAAAAAAAAAAACTCAAACAAAGAGCTGCAGGGCGACGAGTTCTTATAGCTTCTGACACAGTCGTCAAATCGAATCTGACGTGAGTTACTGCTCAAGAATTTACAGAATAAAGCCAGAGGGCGAAGAGACGGACAGAGATAGAAAGCACACAAGCGAGGAGAGGAACGATGGACACGCTTATGCAACTGGACTTCATTAGAGGAAGCGTTCTCTGCCAGGACAGAAGTCACATTTGCGCTTTTAAAATGGAAGCGTAATGACGCGGCGGTAGAAACTCATCGTAGCAAATATGGCGGCGCTCGCTGGACTCCAAAACTACTCACTCCGCACCTCAAAGCCAAACGTCTGTCGTCGCTTATTTACAGTCATGCCTTCATAACCAAAGACATACGCTCTGTAAACAATGCACCCGACGACCCGTCAAGTCTTTCCAGTTCTATCCATTCACCTCTGATAGACTCACTCATTCATGGGAACAAAAGACAAACATGAAGTTCACACATTGTTTACATTTACATCAATGCGCTTTTTTTTTTTAAATCGTGATACGCTGAAATAACTACATGGCTTCGGGAATCAAACTCACAATGGTTGGTGTTGCTAACTCGGCTCTGCTTAGCCATCAGTTGGACATGTTCTTTATCGGAGAAGTCCAGTATTGAAGGTTAAAGGTCAATCCAAGGTCATGAAGCAAAAGATGCGCTAAGTTGGCCAGGATATCACGCGGTTTCTGATGATTCCTGGGAACGATTTTGGGAAAGCGGCCTCGGTTTTGAGTTTTCGAGGTGACTCGAGATTCGTTTTTCGTAACCGTCTCGCTGTATTATGTATGAATCTTTGCTTTTAGAATCCGTTGCCAGAATTGGCAGGAGGTGAGGCACTGCTGAGATGATTCGAAAGTCTCTGGTTTTATTAATCATCACATTTAGAATATGCTAATCTGAGGGCTTTGACTAATCTGCCTCATGTTAATCTTGGCATGGGGTGTGTATCGGTGTGTGTGACAGACGGAGATCTCTTGGCGGCGTCAACTGATCCTGAATGACACGTGTAGAAACGCTTTAATGTGGCAAACTCGTAGATTAAAAGTGTTTTTGCAGAGTAAAGTATGTGTAGAGGACGTTGTATTTTAGGACCCTTTTTTATTCCGACTATTTTTCCTAAAATATGTCAAGTATGTAGAAATGTGGAAAAAAAATATAAAGTACAGAATAATAGAATAGGGTATAGAATAATAGAATAGAATATACGTATAAGTATGTAAAATATATAAAGTATGTAGCGATAAGTACGACTATTATTCCTAAAATTCCGGGTTCATGATGTTTTAGTTAGCTGTGTTTTGAATCATGCAAGCTTCGTAGTTTCTTGCATTGTACGCCTCTAAAATGGTAGACAATAGTGAGCGATCCAGACAACAAGAGCGATCCGGACGTTCGCGAGAGGAATCAGAAATATGTTAGATTGTACGACGTTCACAAGAGAGCAAACTGTTTTAGAATTGCTTCACGGTTCTTTAGGCGGCCACACACAAATTACATCTGGATATTGAAATTAGATCCAAAAATGGAAGAAAATAAATGCCAAATGGATAAACAGCAAACTGCCCAACGCTTATTTTACTAGTGCGATGTCTGCCGTTGTTTTTCAGAAACCTCGCAAATTTGGAAAGTTCAATGGTGATAATTCAGCACAAAACTCAGAAAATTAATTTCCTATTTTGACCTTCAGAAATGATCGAAGGTCGTCTCCAATTGAAAGTTGATCATTTTTCTTTGTTTTTTTTTTTTTTTTACTTTCCCTCAAGGTACATATGTGTATGTGTGTGTGTGTGTGTGTGTGTCTGTACATTTTAAACCACAGTTGAGCCTCAATTACATAGTTTAAGACATATGGTACTTGTGGGGACCTTTGGCTGGTCCCCATAATGTTGTAAAGGGTCATTAAGGGATTTTAGGGCTGAGGTTACAAAGACAGAGAGACTTTGTGAATGTTTTAACTACTGAAATAAACATTAATTTACATTAAAAGAAAAGGGAAAGTGCAAAAGGAATTATTTGAAACGGCTTGAAGGGAAAGTGGCATGGGAATTGATTGGAGATTATTTTGGATGCGTTTTAAACCAACATTGTGGGGGTTTTCAAACCATTCGTGTGGGGCACTCGAAGCCTAATCCTACATTAAATGCACTGACACTTTGCTTTAACGTCAAGCTGAACCGTGACTGTCGAAGACGGCGCGTCGTTAATGTGTGCGGACAGAGTTATACGACAAAAAAACGCCCGGCTTTTTTAAAAACAAGGGGGCCGTTAAAAACAAACAAACCAAAAAAAGGCTTGGAAATCAAATCCCGATGCTAGAAGGATCCAATTGACAACAACAGCAATTGGACACAGAAACAGAAATACGCATGCCCTTCTAGTGCACGGTTACCTCCACTTAACACACACACACAAATAAACACGCACACATATAAAGACATGGATACACACACACGCACACACACACCTGCTCTGTTAATCTCTATGATTTCCTCCTGTGCAAGAGGACAGTCTCCTGCCATGCTTCCAGAGCCCACCATACTGCCCAGCACATTACCCATGATCCTGTGAGGCGAGGCAGTGGCCATGGCCAGGGCGTCTGGCTTACAGTAGTTGGGCGATCCCGGCTGCGGGGCGCGTGGGATGTGCTTGTTCTTTTTCTTCGGCAGCTTCTGCTTGGCCATGGCCAGAGAGTAGTACATGCCAAAGTTGTTGACGATGACGGGCACGGGCATGGCGATGGTCAGCACACCCGCCAGGGCACACAGGGCGCCCACCAGCATCCCGGACCAAGTCTCTGGATACATGTCGCCGTAGCCCAGGGTGGTCATGGTGACCACGGCCCACCAGAACCCGATGGGGATGTTCTTGAAGGCGGTGTGGGCACTGGCCGTGGGGTCGTCCGGGTCGGCTCCGATGCGCTCGGCGTAGTAGATCATGGTGGCGAAGATGAGGACTCCGAGAGCCAGGAAGATGATGAGGAGCAAGAACTCATTGGTGCTGGCGCGCAGCGTGTGTCCCAGGACCCGCAGGCCCACAAAATGGCGGGTGAGCTTGAAGATTCTCAGGATGCGGACGAAGCGCACCACGCGTAAAAAGCCCAGCACGTCTTTGGCGGCTTTGGAGGAGAGGCCGCTCAGCGCCAGCTCAAGGTAAAAGGGCATAATGGCTACAAAGTCAATGATGTTCAGCGTGCTCTTGAAAAACTCGGCCTTGTCCGGGCAGAAGATGACGCGGGCAAACACCTCGATGGTGAACCAGACGACACACACGCCCTCCACATAGTTGAGCCAGCTGTCCGTCACTACCTCAAACACCACTTCTTCCCGCGTGACGTTCCCCACCGTCACATTCTCTGTCTTATTGTAGATGGTGTTGAAGGCCTCGTGTGTCTCCAAGCAAAATGTTGAGATGGAGATGAGGATGAACAGGAGCGAGCCGAACGCCACATACTGGAAACAGAGAAGACAGAGAAAGGAAGAAACAGGAAGTCACAAATGAGAAGATGAGCACATTCATATTCAAAGGTGAACAGACAGATCACTGTTAAAGTTTTTCTATTGTTTACGGTTTCTATTGTTTACGGTTTATCGTTTATTTCACAAGAGGAATAAAAGGCCTGACACACTATATGTGCTATTAATATAGTCTATATATAATGCTTTTTTTTAATTCTTCCAATTCACACTTTTAACATCTTTAGTCAGCATTGAACACACAGTCTAACTGTACAAACAAACCACATTTAAATCCACCACATACACATGTACAGTATTTCGTTTTTTCCAACATTATTGCAAACAACAACAAAACCTGCAGTAGCATATCGTAACGTGACTTTATTTTTCCAAACGTGTGAAATTATTGATGAAAGAAGCCTGACGTAGACCCAAAGCTGCACATACAGTAATCCCGGTGTGATGCAGTGTGCACGCAAACAATAAACCACCACCACAGATAGAGGGCGCCAAACACTGCGCCTGGACCAGCAGAAAAGCGCAGGAGCCGGAGCCGGAGACGGCGTGGATGCAGTAATCTCATTGACACGCTACAGAGGAAAAGCTCCCGAGCTCAGGAGAAACTGCACAATGGAGGTAGAGATTCAAACAAGGAGTCAGGAAGCCGACATTGAGGAATTAGCAATGCAGGCCGATAGAAGGGAAGTTATGGGTGGGAAACGTCATGATGCTGAAGATGGACGATGGTTCTTGTGTCAATAGAGGAGCATTGATGGGCTAGAAACACTTTCCTCGTCCCTGGCAGTTGACATGAAATGTTTTCCGGCATCCCTACTATGATTTTTTTTAACTAATCAAGCTATTTGCTGGGAATGTGCAGATGTGTTTTGGTGTGTGCGTGAAATGCTGCTGCCATTCCGTCTCTGCAGTGCACACATTATTCTCCTCGCCCCTCCTCGCCCGACTGGGATAAACCATTCATTTTGCAGAGGAATCTCTTTCCTCCTCCTGACTGATGTGCGCTGCCAGCCTTCGGGAAGCATCACGCCCTTTCCCTTCTCCAACTATCTTCTGGCATTCTTCATTAGCGTGATTTCCACACATTTGTTCCGATAGCAAATCTGCAAACAACTGAACACGCTGGATATGATTTGATTAGCAAACTGCTTTTTTCCCCCTTTTGCGCTAGGATAAATCGCACAGTAACGTTTCCAGGCAATGTTTGGAGCATTTGCTGTTGGTGATAAGTGGATAAGAATAAGTCACTGACAGACAGATGGAAAAGAGAGACGGGTGTACGGACAGTTTGCTTTTAATTCTGCTCATAATGGAAGTCGCTTTGGATAAGTGTCAAATGACTGTTAATGAAAGTACAGCAATGAGATGGATGGATAAACAGCCAGA
The DNA here is from genome assembly GCA_028031935.1 of Paedocypris micromegethes. Lineage (NCBI taxonomy): Eukaryota > Metazoa > Chordata > Actinopteri > Cypriniformes > Paedocypris > Paedocypris micromegethes. The sequence continues at coordinate 5,256,469 of CM051506.1, forward strand.
CAGATTAATAGATAGAGAGTCAGATAGATAGATCTCTCTCTCTAGACATACATATTGATGGATGGATGGATGGATGGATGGATAGGTAGATACGTAGGTTGATAGGTAGGTAGATACGTACTGTAGGTAGGTAGGTAGATATATTGATAGATAGATCGATAGATCGGTCGATAGATAGATAGATAGATAGATAGATAGATAGATAGATAGATAGATAGATAGATAGATAGATAGATAGATAGATAGATAGATAGATGGATAGATATAGATTAAAAGAAAAAAAAAACTAAGAAATACAGATTAGGTTACATAAATAGTTGGACACACGCAAATATAGAGACCAACAGAGAGAAAGAGTAAAAAGATAGATAGATGGTTAGATGGGTATGTAGATACACATACAGACAGATAGACGGAAGTGTGAATGGAAGGATGGGTGGATTTTTGGGTGAGTGAGTGGATGTATGAGGAGACAAACTGATTTTGACCAGGAAGTGAGAAACCAGGAAACAATTACAGTTCCCTCACCGTTTGAACTCTGACACCTCTAAACCAGTTTTAAGAACATCTCTCAAATAACTGCAGTCAGGTCAGTCCTCCCATCACAGTCAAATGAAGGACTGATGCATCCTGGGAGAATAGACTAATTCCCCAACCCGATTAGCATGAACTAATTTAACGAGCCTATCTTGTCGTGCCCTCAAAATTCTGACGAGGGACCGGTTTGTGTGTCAGGCTGACACGCCACCACTGGTGATGTCACGCCCGCTCCTCACGTTCTGCTCCAGATACAGGAGACCTCGCAGCCCGAGATCTTCCTCGCGTGGCTAACGGTGCTAGCATGTTTGTTGTGTTTTTTACGTGACAGCCATGAATAAACTCACCTTGGATCAAGGACGTATAAATCTACAAGGCGCTACCAGTGTTTCCCGTAGCCCTGCAGTCCGGCTCTAGCGCGGCGGACGGAGCTCTAAGAGTGTTAGTGTTTAAAGATTTAGAGGATGAAGCTGAACTCTAGAAGGAGAGACTCTCCTGGAATGAAATAACTCTTCACCATAATGCCCTAATGCCACTCTGGGGAGTGTGGACACGCTCCTAATGGTTGTTTGCTGCCCACATTTCTGCTCCTGTTCCAGTATTCCATTACAAGGCGCACCACCTCTATGAATGTCTTCACAACCCCTTTTTTTTTTTTTTTTTTGCAAGGAAGGATTCCTGAAAGACAACCGCTTGAGATGCTCGCTGACATATTACACTCAAAGAAATTGAAACAACTCAATATATGTGACAAATGCCTTGTAAATCAAGCCTGCTGGGAACGGTTACGGTGTAAGACATGTGTAATGGGTGCCAGTGTGTGTGTACAGGCATTTAGGTCAAAGTGGGGACCTGTTTTATGGGGACAGCCACAACTTTGAAGGCCTGTTTGAAGGGTCAAGATGGGATTTTTGGCCAGAGTTTACAATAGAATTTTGGTTAAGGTTAGAGTAAAAGGTTTGGGGGAAGGGGTGTGGATAGGGATAGGAGGGAGGCAACGTAATATTTTGTATGTAAGTCAAAGATGAGTCCCCACTAAGATATAAATGCAAGAGCTGAGTTTGTTCACAAACTGAATTGTTCATGATATGAGGCAAATTAGGCTTAAAGTTTGATTTGAGGCAAAAAAGTCCATTCAGACTTGCGTTTTTCTTGTTTTCTTTTTCTCTAAAGGCAATAAGGAAAACAGCTAGTAACACATGAGGTGACTAAAACAAGACTTTCAAGGTTTTCATGGAGAGCGAGTACAGAGAAGACTTTTATTTTACAAAAATAAAAGTAAAAAGCCATGTTGGGCAAACAAAGATAACCATGAAGGCACAAACTCACCAAACCCAAACAATGTGTGAAAAGCATGTTCTGTTCCAGAAAAAGGAACTAACTCTGAGATAAAACACGGAGCCGCTATCCTCTTAAACGGCTTATTGATAGAAAAAGAATGGCATCATTTATCACTCTGCAGGACTGGTGCTCTTTGTTGGCCAATAATCGCCTTCTGCTACTCACGGTGGAGATCTTTTAGACCTTTTAAAATATCTTTTAGATCCTATTTGTGTTCCTAATCATGTTCCTAATCACAAAAAAAAAACAAAGCAGACTTTCTTCATAGTTACCAGGTTGTGTGTGAACAAACAACATTTGTGAAAGTGTGTGTATTAAGGTGCTTGTGTGTGTGTTCTGACATTTATATCACTGTTGGGTCTCAAATACTAAGTTTTTGTACTAAAGTGAAGCCCTATGGTCCAACACACACATCTTTGTTAGGACCCAACGTTGTGGGGACCTTGGGATGGATTTTAGGGCCGAAGTTACAATTTGGTTAAAATTGTTATGTAAAGATTAGAGTTAGTCAGTGATAAAAGTTAGGGAATGTACGGAATTATGTAAGTGTGTGTGTCCAATTTGCATTTGAAATACATTTGACAATTTGCACAATTACGGAATAGAACTAGTTTAACAACGTCCACTACAACAAGATAATGCAAAACTCTCCATCCTGGTCCAAAGTCAGGCTCAGGGTCAGACCGAACTAGGTCTCTGATCCACCCTTTTAAAGTGTGTATTAAACATTTTGTTTTATAAATAAAGCATTGCTGTAAATCGTTTTTCTTTTGCACTTAATATTGATGTTTCAAGAAACTTCAGGCTGAATCATCAAACACGCTTGCTGGCCATAGTCTCTGTTCTACACTTAAAGAACTTTGTGTATATTAGCACTATCATCCACTTTCTAAAAACGCTGCGAAAGCTCGAGAGAACCTTCACCGTTTCTTGGCTCCAGAAGGATGGAGTAAGTAGAGTGCACTACTCCAGTCAAACATTTAAGTGTTGCTTTTCTCCGAGATACGGTGTCAGCTCGCTGGGACACACCTGCTGGATTTCTGTAGGAAATGCCTGCGGAGCAGATCTGAAAAACATACTCAAGCAAATCTATAGCTCCAGGAGTAACTGCATCGTGTCGTATAAAAAAACAACAAAATATTGTTGTGTTGTGCAAAACACAGAAGTGCACTGCCCCGCGAAGCAGGAAAGGTCGCCCGGCCGCGCTCCCAACTCCTCACAACAATGCTTTTACTGTCCCCTGTGTGTGCACTGCACAGAAAAATCCCTGGGAGTTTACAGCAGATTACAGTTTTAGTGCATGAATTGCATCTGTTTTTGATTCAATGCATTGTGTGCAAAAATGCAGAAATCTGTTAAAAATCCCAATCCTAATGTGCCTACATTTTGGAAACCTTGACCCCCCCCGGACCCCACGGCTTAATGCTGCCCACTGCTCCGGGCGTGTGTGTCTATTCACTGTGTATGTGTAACTTCACTGAGCACTTAAAGGCCCCTAGTGGCCACATTGACAAACTCACTTTCTTTCTAAATCTACTGGCCACTGTCTGCAAAATTATTATCCATTTTTTTTTACTAAAGCTGTTTTGTTTTAGGAGCAAAGTAAACAAAAAAATAGCAACCTTGCAAAAATAAAAATAGCAAGTTAGACTGCCAGTAGATTAACACATTCTTCTCAATTTTGTTCTTGCCACTTGGAAAAAAGCATAAAAATACATATAAATAGTATTACTAAATTAAAAAGACACTACAGCGTGTTGAGATTAAACAGTACTCGTAATCTCCTCACAAGGCTTGTCAAGATGTAAAAATCACTCCACAAAGTACAAATTGAAACTACATACTGTATATATGTAGAGCGAAGTATATATATATATATATATATATACAAACAAAAAAACAGTTCCGCTTGTTTGTATTTTGTAATAGTTTGTAATATTGTAATACTTGCATATTGCGTTTTAAACCAGAAAAGTGTATACAGTCGTTTTATTTGACCAGTATAGAGTGAAAAATATAAAAATAGAGTCACGTGTGTTTGAATCAAACGGCCAAAGGTTTTTCTGCTCTTTCAGTTGTCAATCGGCTCCAGTAGCGGCTCTGACACGACTTCATGACCAATGACGAAAATGTGCACGGCTCTATAATATGCAAAGCTAAAACCTCTGCTGATCAAAGAGTTCTATTATTAATAAATCATCCACAGTTGGTGTTTATGAATATACATAGGCTGTGAGCTAAAAATAGTAGTAGGGATTTGTCTGGAGTATGTGAAACCGAAGGCAGAGACTCCGGAAAATGCAGCAGTAGGGTTTAAGGAGCAGAGGAAGATGGAAATAGATGTAATGTAATAAATAAAAACGAGTCGCATTAGCAGACTCACGTCAATGAATGTTTTTAGCTTTCTTGACAACCCCAATTGCATATTTTTTTCTCACGTTGCTCCTACACATGAGAAACTCGGATCTACTCAGAAAAGATTTCTGGACACGTCGACCTCCACCTGTCAGAAACGGAGCAAATTAATTTCATATTGTGCTTTGGTAGTGACACCACTAGACTAGAAACGTAAACATCAACAATAGACATCAACAAACCTCCAACCAAAGAAATTCTAGGCATATATGTATATATACGTCAACAAAACACAAGGAAAACAGACAAAACTCCATGACAAGCCAAACTATCATCATAACCCTGCTCCCAAACCTTACTTTACTCGCTTTTTTTTAAGTTCAAACATTAAAATCTTTAGTTATAGTCCCATTGCTACATATGATCACAGAGATGAGTGAAAAAAAACAATGACTATGCACACAAACAGATGTGCTTACAAAAGTAACAAAACATACTCTTTACTTTTTTTTTCTATAAAAATATATTTTTAAAGGTACCGTACATTATATTTTTTCCTACAAATACAAATACAAAGCAGCACAGATGTAGATGTGATTGTGAAGTGAAATTAGGACAGTCGTTCTAGCAGCAGACTAAAATAGATTATTAGCATCAACTAACTTGAATATTTATATAATAAATGTCTGCAGACAGGTCTTCATCAGCTTTGTGTTGAACATGTGACAAAACTGTGCCACGGAGAAAACAAAAAAGATCCAGTAGAACTGAACTCAAAAAGTAAGAAAGACAGAGAGAATAATACAGATGATGATACAGAAAGAGAAAGGAAAGAAAAAATTGAGAGAAAAAAGAGAGGGTTATTAGACTATTATACAAATAGAGATTGTTATACAAAAATGAGTGATAGTGAGAGAGAGAGAGAGAGAGAGTAAAGAGAGAGAAGAAAGAAGGAGAGGAAATAGAGTGAAAACGATACACAGAGAAGAGAGGCTGATAAATAAAAGGAATATGGGAGAGAAAGTGAGACACAGAGACAGAGAGAGAAAGTGACAGAGAGAAAAACACACACAAAGAGAAAGACATTTACATTTAATTTAAAGACACAACACCTATTTAGCATTAAAAGCCTCGTTGTTTCTACATGTTTTGACAGTGTTTCCGTCTCTTCTCGGCTTCGAACTCACCAAAAACCTGCCGATTGCTAATTTATTCTTTTTGCTCATTAAATATTCATGATTACCGTTGGAAAACATCATAGAAAGATTAGTCTAAACAAGAGAGAAATGGTCTCTTTATCTATTAGGAGGACGCCTTCTAGGACAAACAGCAGCCCTCCGTTTCTCAGGAGCAAGTGATGGAGGAGAAAAGAGGAAAAAAAAGGCATCCAACGCGCTGGCACACGCCGCTGCGGGCAACCCCAGTAAGCGATTGTTACAGATCTGAAGCAGCTCGGGACAATGGGATATTTAGGGCTGTGTTAGATAATGTGTATAGTGTACCCGTTTCTTTTTTTTTTTGGGTTTGCTGTTGCTCCCCGCACTCCAGAATGGTTTCTATTCATATCCATAGAGTGGGGGGTGGGGGAGAAAAGAGAGGAGGATCTTGCGCTTCTACCTAATCTGCTTAATGCCAGTGCTGCAGCAGATATACAGTGCTGCTCATTCATGCAACTGTACGCCAGCACACACACACACACACACACACACACACACACACACACTTGCAGCTATATCAAAGTGGGGTCTCATCACTGTGTAGTGGGGTCAACATATCTCCTAGACCCCATATCATGATCGTCAAAATTACAACCAAAGCTTTAACTTTAACGTAACTTCACCTTTAAAATCCCATCTTGACACTTGGGTTACTTTTTTGTAATTTTTGTATTTTATCTTTTTTTTTTTTTAACTGTATTTTAATTTTAATATTTAAGATGAATTTTATCTTCATATTGATTTGTATTTTTACTCACAATTTATATTTGTTTTTTTTTTACTGTATTTTACATCATTTCTATATTTTTGTCTTAATTTTTATTGTATTTCTTTGCTCGCCTATTTATTCTCTTTTTCAAATGCATCCCCTTCTCCCCAAACCCCCATGTTTAAATGCTGGACGATTGGAAAATACATTTCACTACATGTCGTACCCTGTATAATCTGTATGTGACAAATAAATTTGGAATTTTAACAGACCCTCAAAGGTGTAGAGCCCAGCCAAATGTCCCCACAAGTGACATAGGTCCCCACTTTACAAAAAAACCTAGTAATTGAGGCTCAGCTGAAATATAAATGCTAGAACACACACACACACAC
>CM051506.1:5263043-5276669 GCA_028031935.1 Paedocypris micromegethes
CACACACACACACACAAGTTTTGTGTTTGCCACCATCGGAACACCTGGCCACGATTCTATACCTTCAGAGACAACAATAAAGAGTAGAACTAAAAATAGCCTGGAGAAATGTGTTACAGTTCTAGACGATATTTCACACTTTCAAAAACACGAGTGCAATTGAATCTCCAAGCTCTGCATATCGGATTGAATTCCGAAATTACATTTTTGGACATTTCAACCTCAAAAAGGCGCAATTTTACTCCTTCGAAAATCGACATAATCTGGAAAAGAATTTTCCCTGATGAGCAAAAAGTGATATGCCCTATTTAATATGGTGACGAATATATACAGTGTTAATATTTACATGTATATATATCCCCTATATAAATAAGTAATGCAGAAAATACAGTATATAATTAATATATCATACCGTATTTGAAATGTAAATGTAGCACATGCTCGAGTGTTTAATCTCTCTATTTATATAACCTTGTACCACAGTGTAACAAGTGTAACACACCAAATCATTCGTTGATAGCTGTCAACAAAAAAAAACATTCAAAGAATGCATTGACAAAAATACGTTAGTAAATTAATATCCACTTCAAATGATCTGAAATGGAAACTTACTTAAGATTTCAAACGTCATTGTGGACTTCTGCGTCTTTGGAGTTGAGACTCCATAATTTTCATTCAAAATCCAGATGCGGAAGCAAAACCCCTCAGTCAGTGATCTGATCAAACGCACACACATCATGAACACACACACACACACACACACACGCCTCTCAAGGGGTAATTGGTACCACTCAGCGCTTGTGGCTGATCACTGCACTGAATCAGCACAAAAAAAATCAATACGATAATTTAAATGGAAAACAAAGAGTGGTGGAGAGGATTTAATTTTAAATCAATTGATAAAATCCATTGACTGAACGCATCTCATTTAAGAAGTCAAAAATTGGGCGTCTTTCTGCTGCATGTGTTCTGGAAGATGAGTACTGAATCACTGGAGAGACACGCAAGGACTCTAATGCAGTTTAGGACGCAAACATGTTGAGGAAAACTGGAAGGCAGAGGCAGGGAATGAGAGAGAGAGAGAGAGAGAGAGAGAAGAGAGAGAGAGAGAGAGAGAGAGAGAAGAGAGAGAGAGAGAGAGAGAAGGAGAGAGAGAGATAGAGAGATAGAGTAGGAGAGAGCTAGAGAGAAAGAGAGAGAGAGATAAGAGAGAGAGAGAGAAGAGAGAGATCATCGGAATCAGAACGAAGACAGACAGACAGACAGTTCTATTGATGAATAGCAAGGGAGAAGAGAACGAAAGAAGGACAGAGAGAGAGAGAGAGAGAGAGAGAGAGAGTAGAGCTGAAGAGAGAATTGATGAAGAACTAGTCAATACATTAAAGAGGAAGTGAGATAAAGATATAGAGAAATAGATAAGAGATTGGAATGAATAGACAGATAGATAGATAGATAGATAGATAGATAGATAGATAGATAGATAGATAGATAGATAGATAGATAGATAGATAGATAGATAGATAGATAGATACACAGATAGATAGAATGATAGAATGATATAGATTGAGAGAGAGCGAGTGAAGGAAGGCAGAGAGATAGATAGACAAGCAAACAGTGATAGATTGAGATGGGGGGCAGAAAGTGAAAAGGCAGAGATTGGGAGGGGGGCTAGATAGAAGGCAGAGAGAGAGAGAGAGGTAGATAATGTAGAAAGAGAATGAGAGAGGGGGAAAAATAGAGAGAGAGACAGAGAGAGAGAGAGAGAGAGAGAGAGAGAGAGAGAGAGAGAGGGGACGTTCTAGACTAGAGCGTCACATTAATGTATTGCCTGAAGTCCTCTCCCACTTTTGCTTTACTGCACCACATAATGACACAATCCAACGAATACCCAAGGTGGAAAATGGATGGAGGAGGGGCAGCGAAGAAACGGGTGGGAGTGAGTGAGTGAGTAAAGTGGCAGAAACGAGCGCCAGGCTGCAATGGTCGCCCTGCAAAGAGGATCTGTGGTGACGGGGAATGGGATCACAAGCCCACCCTACACACACAGAGAAAAGAACAGCGCGGCGCCATTCTAAAAATAAAAGAGTGCCACGCGGATCAGAAGCCATCATCGGGAGAACGTGGAGAGGAGAGGAGAGGAGAGGGGGATACGGCTCTTTCTGCTGTGTAAGGAGCCGCCCCGTGATTGGCTGGATATTCTGTGCAGTGGCTGGTGCGGAGCTTTGTGGGAATGACACAGACACCTGCCAGATACTCCTCCTCCTCTTCTCTGCGGCGAGGCTGAGCATCCTCAGCGAGAGCCACTGGTGCAGGGATGCTGGGAGCATCACCTCCACCGCCGCCTTAAAGGGCCAGCGCGCTATTTCTGTTTCTGCCGGATCGCCAACGCTCGAGGACGAATTTACAAAGACGTAGCGTTGAGGGGAAAAGTTGGCGTGACGCACTGGCCGGAGTTCTGTTGGGTTTCTAAGCGAGGTGTGTGACGTCACCCCCACACAGCCGATGTTCTCCCGCTATTGATCTCTCGCTGTCAGGGAAGTGCTGAGTATACATGAAGGAGATAGCGAGAGAGTCTGCGCCTATGTGACAGTGTTTGATTAGAGGGATAATGTGATTGAATGTGAAAAAGTAGATGGAAGAAGTCGGCGTGTGCGTGTTTGCGTGTGTGTGGCGGGACCGAAAGAGAGAGAGAAAGAGAGAGAGTTCTGCCGCAACAGCCATCTGGGAAGAGAGCAGGACACACTGTGCTCCACCCTGAACCTCTCTATAAGTCCGTCTGGCAGGACATCAGGAAGGAGAAGGCCAGAGCCCCGGAACCCCGAGGGACCAGCATCTGGTACACCCACCAGTCAGCAAGACCGGAAAGGGAGGAATAAAGAAAGAAAGGATTTTCTATAGATGTGACCTTTAACGGATCACACTTTTAACTGGACCACATTTGTTGCAGCATTGACCTTGACATAACCTGAAAAAAAACCTCTTCCCCGTCCCACCTTTAATCTAACCAACACAATACTGTGTAATACAAACTCAGCCCTAAAATCCCATCTTGACTCTCAAATAATTAAAAAATCTCAAAATTGTTAGGTCCTTTTGTTAGGTAAGTTGTGGGCTCCAGCCAAAGGTCCCCACAAGTGACATAGGTCCCAACTTTAAAAACCTATATCATTTGGGGCCCCACTATGACCTAAATGCTCATACGCTATAAAATAAAATACTTTCACAACATTGTCAGTATCATTGTGATATTAGTACATAGATTATATCTGATGAGACCACATTATTTTTTTAACAAAAGAGAGAATTTATCATCAGGGGTCCACAAGAGAAAAATAAAATAATGTTGTGGGAAGAACCAAAAGACTGAACTACATCCAAAAGAATCTTACTATATGTACTATATATAATATGTTTTACTATTTATAAAAAAAAAAAATAGCAACGGGTTTTGAAAGCCCAACACACGTCTTTGAAAGGCATAAATAAAACATATTAATATTGACATCTTTAACAGAACAAATTAACCAAGCTGACTTCCCCAATCCCATTAATGTTGGTGTTGCAAACATTATCCACAGGAAAACCACACACATATACGCTTTAACAATATCTGCATATCAACAAAGACAAAAAAATTCTGTTTTGTTTAACATAACGTACTTTTGATAAACATATAAAAATTCGCAAATGAACACAAAACCCTGAGGCGGAAGAAATTTTAAGGTGTCACACTTTCCAATTTTATAGCACCTATAATTTGTATTTTAAGCTTCTATAATCAAACAATCAAAAAAACTATTGGACAAAATCAATGTAATGTGCTCAAATTAGCAAAAAAAAAAGAAAAAAAAATGGTTTGAAGTTAATTCTGCATGACTCGACACAACAGAAACGCTGTCAGGTTACATCAGGAACTATCAGCACTAACACTTCTCATTCAGCAGAGCCATGAAACTATAAACCATTCAGACCAATGCAGCAGACTGAAGGCTCATAGGAGCGATAGAGATAGAGATAGAGAGAGAGAGAGAGAGAGAGAGAGAGAGAGTGTGAGAGAGAGAGAGAATCACTTAGAGAAACAAAAAAAGATGGAGAGAAAAAAACAGACACCGAGAGAGAGAGAGAGAGAGAGAGAGAGAGAGAGAGAGAGAGACAGACAGACAGACAGACAGAGTGCAACACAAACAGGCAGACAGAGAGAGAGAGAGATGCAACAGACAGACAGAAAGATGGAGAGAGAAAGAAAAACAGACACAGGCAGTGAGAGTGAGAGAGAGAGAGAGAGAGAGAGAGAGACACACACACCGACAAAAAGATTGAAAAAGACAAGAGAGAGACATACAGACAGAGGTAGACAGATTGATAAAGACCGAGATACATAAAAAACAATAAAGAGAGAGAGAGAGAGAGAGAGAGAGAGAGAGAGAGAGAGAGAGAGAGAGAGAGAGATTGAGAAAGATGCATTCAGCAGATGGTAGAGACGAGAAAGCAAGTGAAAATACAGTATATATAGAGACAGAGAGAGAGAAAGAGAGATAGATAAAGAGAGAGTGAGTGAGAGAGAGAGAGAGAGAAAGAGAGAGAGAGAGAGAGAGAGAGAAAACAGACACACCAACAGAATCAGTCGGACAGACAGACCGAGACAAACAGAGAAAGTAAGAGACAGACAGAGAGAAAGAGTGAGAGACAGACAGAGAGACTGAAAAAAAACTTCGTACTCTCCGTCGAAACATGTAAAAAATTACACAATCGTGTCTGATATAAAAGAATCTTTCTTTCAAATAGACACTATGAACATGTTTAAACTGATACTTTAATGCATTAGGCAGATAGTGAGACACGCAGAGAGACACGCAGAGAAGGATTAAAGAAGATAGAGAGAGATTGACAAAGAAGAGAGTGAAGTAAACAGATTGATGATTGACAAGACAACGTCAGTCAAACCCTTTAACTCCGTTTGCTCAGTCACCTGTTCACTTCCACGGGAAGAACAACACGCACGAGCAGACCAATGAAAAATTCAACCCAACTTGCTGAATCACTTCATTTGTGCCGCACTCGTCTTTAGGAAGCGAGAGAGAGAGGAAAGCGAGGGAATTTCTCTGCTCGTGAATGACGCATCGGTTCTCGCTGATAAAAACGGCGAGGAAAACCAGCGAGTGACTCAAGCTCCCCGCAGACCCCGCAGACCCCCTATCACTCCTACACACTGAATAGAAACATGAAAATAAACAAAGCTTACGTTCCACAAAACTTATTCTGTGGTTTGAATGAACCATTGCTTAGTTTATCTGGGATAATATAGCAAAATATTACATAATGCGTAAGATATTTATACTTATAGTATGTATAGTAGAGTATTCATAATATACACTTTGTTATACACTATATATATAATAATATACATAATGTAATTATTGAAAAATATACATAATTTTAATAAAAATTATACATAATATAAGTTTATTATAATATACCCTTTATTATGCACTCATTTATAGTATATAATATTACGCATTAAATTATTGAAAATAGTATTTTGTTAATCAATAAATTAACAGAAGAATACCGTTAAATATTCCCTTAATCAAAAATGGATTACAGTTTTTAAGTTTTTTTTAGGTCAATTACTTTCAATGTAAGCGCCAATGTAGGTAATTGTATATTTACTGTGCACACACACACACACACACACACACACACACACACACCTACACACCCACACACACAGTATATACACACAGGCTTTGTAATAAAGGTACAATCTATTAAACATAGATTTAGGGTTAGGGTTTATATACATATCAAGTTTTAAAAATGAGGTTTGCCGATAATAATTCAAACTGATACTATAAATATTGAAAGTTTTTCACCCGTTATTATCAGTTTCTCCGTTAAAGTGTGAGATCGGCAGCGAAGGTTGAACGCGGTTGTCGAGCGTCGACTCTGCGTTGTGTTTTTGATGTATTGATCGGGAATTCACATGCTGAAGCCATCAAACTCCTGACATACATAAAAAAACCACACACTGCTTCCTTTTTTTAACCACAACACACACACACACACACACACACAGTGCAGTGAGGTGAAACAGAGGAACTAAGCAGCGCAGCATTTTTTTCTGCTTAGAGTTCGATCCTGATAACTGCAGTACACAACACATTTGTCCTTGCAAAAATTCTGTCTGCCTTCCTCTGTTTATCATTCTGGCCTGTGTAATCACTTAATCTTTCTAAAACTCCTTCATCCTTGTGTGTCACTTCGTTCTCCCTGTCTGTGCGCAAACTTGGCAGTGTCGGGCTGCTCTCTGTGTTCCATGCCATTAGTCGGAATGACCGAGTGCTTTTCCCTTTGTCCTTAATCCAAGTGAGAGCTTCAGTCCAGGAGACGCTTTACTCTTCCTTCAGGTGGACAAACCATCGACTCACACACACACACATTCACATACACACACACACACACACACACACACACACACGAGTACATACATCTATGCAAACATTCACACAAACACTTTCATACATGTACATTTTAGCACACACACACTTACTTGTATGCATGGGTTTATGAAAACATAAATCCATACATAGACACACACTACACGCATACACACACACACACACCCACACATATATATACTATACATATATCCATACACACTCATACATACGCTATAGACACAGCTATATGCGCGCACACACACACACACACACACACACACATGCATTCATGTATAAAAACACACGCATTTACACGTACACGCTATTCTTTCATCCGTTAAGTTAAACAGACACGAACATATTTTCTTCATCAATAATAATAATAAATTATCATATTAATACACACGTTGCACGCTTGTCAAACATGTCAGAGACAATAACTCATTATACTTGTTTTATTAGCGCCTTTCAAGAACCTCAAGGTCACCTCAAGGTCGTCTTACTGTACAGGACATCACACACACACACACACACACACACGCGATCAAATTCACCTGAAACGATTCTCGCTAAATGTGTAATTTACGCCACATTTACGTTTCTTTACGCCTTATTTACGCCTTTCACTTCTTTACACGTTACTGTAACAAACACTTGTACTGTAACCGCACAAACACTTGCAGACATTTAGAACCTGAAGCTGATGATCATTTGCCTCCTATAGTGAGTTATAGCAGAACGACTAGAACATTCTTCTAATTAAAGTCCATCAGAAGCAGGAAGGCTGATGTTCCTTGATGCCGTGATTCAGACTGTGTTCTGCTGGCTGAGATGATCGCTTCATCTTTTTTTTTCCTCCGCCGAGCGCTCTGTCTTTACATCTACCACCCCATCTTTGCTCTCATTCAGTCTTCTTCCCTCGTTTCTCGTTTGCAATTCCCCCTCCTCTTGCTCTCTCCCTCTCTGTCTTGCTCTGTCTCTCTCTCACTCTGTTTCTTCTTCTCCCTCTCCATCTTGCTCTCTCTTTCACTCTCTGTTCAATATGACCGTCAACACAACCGCTATAATACAGAGTAATAAATACATTTAAAAATAAAAAATCTCAGGGTTTGTCATTTTCTTCCCTTCTCTCTATCTCCCTTTCTCTACTTGTCTGTCTCTCTGTCTCGCTCTCTCCCTCTCTATCTTGCTCTGGCTCTCTCACTCTGTTTCTTCTTATCTTTGCCTCTCTCTCTGTTTCTTCCTCTCTCTCTCTCTCTCTCTCTCTCTCTCTCTCTCTCTCTCTCTCTCTCTTTCTATTTTGCTCTGTCTCTCTCCCCCTCTCTTTCTTGCTCTCTCACTCTCTCTATTTCTCTATCCCCCCTCTCTATCTTGCTCTCTCTCACTGTTTTTTAAACTTTGTTTTGCGACAAGCTAAACTAGTGGTTTTATGTGAGTAGAAGTAACCGAATAACTGTGTTATTATTTACACCCTTGATGTAATTTCTATTTTACCTACTGTTAAAACAAATTTTAAGTATTCTCTTTCTTCCCTTCTCTCTATCTCCAATTCTCTACCTGTCTGTCTGACTCGCTCTCTCCCTCTCTATCTTTCTCTGTCTCTCTCTCTCTCTCTCTCTCTCCTCTCTTACTTTCTCGCTCTCTTTCTCTCTCTCTCTTCTCTCTCTTCTCTCTCTTCTCGTTCTCCTCTCTCCTCTCTCTCTTCTCTCTCTCTCTCTCTCTCTCCCTCTCTCTCTCTCTCTTCCTCTCTCTCTTTCTCGCCCTCTATTTCTGTCACCCCTCTCCATCTCTCTCTCTCTCCCCCTCTCCGTCTCTTTCTCCTTCTCTCTCTCTCGCTCGCCCTCTATCTCTGTCACCCCTCTCCGTCTCTCTGTCTTTGTCTCTCTTTCTCTCTCTATTCTCTCTCCCTTGTTTGCTCTCTCTCTCTCTCTCCCTCTCTGTCTCTCTTTCTCCTTCTTCCTCGCTCGCCCTCTATCTCTGTCACCCCTCTCTGTCTCTCTTTCTTTCTCTCCCTCGCCCTCTCTCTCTGTCACCCCTCTTTGTCTCTCCCTCGCTCGCCCTCTCTCTCTGTCACCCCTCTCTCTCTCTCTCTCTCTCTCTCTCTCTGTCTCTGTCTCCAGAATGCTGCAGTATTACCACCATCAGCAACTATGAGCAGCGCTCTTTCTCTCCTCAATTCCTGTGCACTCACACAGACCCACGAACATGCAATCAAGCCACATCCACGGGGAAAACCTTATCTGAAACTGGCAGGCAATCATGGTTAATAGTAATAGTCTGCGGTGTGTGTGTGTGTGCGTGTGTGTGTGTACTGGACTGGCAATCCTTTTATTAAGATTAACATGGCAGAACAAGGATATACTATATAAAATGTAAAAGTGCCACAATACATTACAGCAGCGCGGCTGTTCCCTTCCCCCATTCTTTTTCTTTCACCACCCCTCTCCTTTTTCCTCACTCTGTCATAGATCAGTTTCCCCTTCCGTGTGCAAAAACGAGGACTTGTGGGAGCGTGCCTGAGAAAGAGAGATTTGGTGTGAAATGGAGGGTTGTGGGCAGAGAAAGGAAATGTACAGTCGCCTCACACACTCTCTCCAGCCACGGCGTTTCTGGAAGGATCCGCCTTTTGGTTCAGAGGGATTTTTTTTTTTAATCTCAACACATACTTGTTCATTAAAAAGAATGCGGGAAATATATACACACATCCTGAAAAATTCTTTCAGCCAAAGAGGAATCAAAAACTGATATCCTTGGGTTATAAGTGTGATTACTGTACAGTATGTTTACTCCACGAATGCTTTTATCCAACGTGACTTACAGAAGAAGGAGATCAGGCTCAAGAACACTTCCGATGCGGAACCAAGCGGATCGGGATTCGAACCTGCAACATCTTGGTCACCAGCCCAACTCTTGCCCAGTCAAAATTCAACTCAACTCAACTTTATTTATCAAGCACCTTCATTTCAACATCAGAGTATTGCCCACTCAAGATGATTCAGATTTAGGCTTTACTTTTTTGATTTAGCCACATTGTGAGCAACTGGAAATCAGAATATACTGTATTCTGCAATTCCAGCACATGAAAAACACTTACTCATTCTATACAAATATATGCAACACATTGCAAAAACATTTCTTTAGTCAACTTGATGCAAACTTGGAATTTTTTTTAATTAGACAAAATGCTAAACACTTAATTTTAAATTACAGTGCTCAAGTAATGAGGATTGCAGTTTGACCTTTAAGCTACTGTACAAGTAAAGCATTTAGAGTGGCTGAAAGTACCTGAACGATTTCACCTTACCGTATCCTTTAAAGGGGCAACAGATTATAAAAATGTATGAAATATCCACCTGAATTGTCTGATCTTTTTTCTCGCAAAGCACAGTGTTTTTTATCTCAGATTATAAGGCACCTCCCCCGACAAGTTTCAAATCAATGCTAAAAACCCATCTCTTTACCTTGGCATATGACCCAGCATAAAATTTTTTTTTTTTTTTTAGTCAATTTTAGTTATTCGTTTTAGCCCTTATTATTTTTTTTTTTTGGTTCTTTTAGTAATATATCTATTCATATGTAAATGTTATTGTCATCGTGTTTTGGATTATATGTTGGTTTCTAATAAAGAAATATTTTCTATTATTGGTTTCTAATAAAGAAAAGCACTTTGGTCAGTCTGTAAAGCACTTTGGTCAGTCTGCTCTTTTAAAAGTGCTTTTATAAATAAAGGAGACTTGACTTGACTTGACTTACAGCCTGAGAAATACGACAAATACCTGGCTTTTCCCTGCCTGCTGTTTTGCTGGGCCTACAATAGAGAACACTGTCCGTTTCACACGAAAACTTGTTGATCTTTTAGAGCGGACACCTATTTATGAGCCAGGCTGCGTAAAGAGCCATACATACACACATCTCAGCAGGAAGACGAACAGAAGAACGACGAGTGAAGTGCAGCAAAGCCAAGAGAGAAAGACATTCAAGAGCAGCATTCGCACCGCAACTCCAACACACTCATTCACCTCCGAGTCGGATGAAGAAGAGATGAAATAATAAAGCACACTGCGACTGTAGATTCAAGCGCATCCGGTGCTCTGCCTCTCATTCACCGATTTATTGGTCTCAGCGTGACCGGTTCAATAAGCTTTATTATCATACGCTGCTGCTGCAACCTACAGTCTGAAGACATGTGCAATACAGATCCCAAATAAAGCCCAGCTGCTTGTTAGGGCTTTTGTGTGCAGCATTGTGTAAATTAAGATACCAGAGAGGACTGATGGAAAAGCGACTGCGTTTACAGAAGAGGCTTGGAAGCAGCGAGATCCTGTCCCACATATGTCCTCACTTTCTTACTATATTTAGAGGCCTAGTGAACGCTGGAGAAGGGAAAGAGTGGGGGAAGATTGGAGGTGCGTGAGCAGGTCCCAAAAGATGTCTAATGTGAAAAGGAGCATTCGCAGAGCAGCTGGGAAATCCATATGACAAATGCACATGATCATTACGAGGAAGAGCAACGATAACTGATAAGATTTCAGAGAAATGATTTCACGCAAGCTATGATATAGCATAACCAAGCTCAAACCAAGTCAAAGGGAAAGCAACTAAAATGGCAGTAAAAGTGTTGTGCCACAGACGGCGGCCCCCTTGGGGTTGTGCTTCAAACGTGTTTATAATAAATAAATAAAACCCTCTAAAGCCAGAAAGTGAAATTCCTTTATCAAAGCGCGCAATGAGCAAAGCACTTTCAGGCTGTTCCACCCTGAGATTTGAATGTAGGTTTGAAGTGCTCTAAAACTTCTTTAAGTTTTCAAAAATTATCAGTACAAACAATTCCATTAGTTAGATTAAGAAAATAACCTTGAAATACTGTTTCTCAATTAGCTGGAGTTAGCAACACCAAGATAACGGGTTCGTTCTAGTTATGAAGTTAAAAATGTAACGTGAATTCATGTTAAAATGTTTTGCGAATTTGTGTAAAATATAAACAATCTGGGTAAATGTATTTGATGGATGCATGCAAGTGTACAAGTGCAATTCAGCACTTCAGAACCGGACAGCTCCCGCATTACAGCACCGGACAGCTCCCGCATTACAGTGTTTTCATACATGTCCTGCCGACAGTGTAGTATTACACTTATCACAAATTGTATCAAAAAGAAGAGGACAGTGCAAAGTGGGACTATTTGGACTATAGCTGTTGCTAAGAAACACTGCCAGTGCTCTGTAGATCATTTAATATTTGTTCATCCTTAGCGAATGGGATTTTGCACGTGAATAACTATGTACCCGCAGGTTGTTATGGAACCATAGGGCTACAAACTCGAGATGCCGAACAACGACATTAAAGTCACTCCAATCATGCTGTACGCTGTTCGTTTTCTGCCCAGACGCTCATTAAAGTTGTTTAATTGTGTGTGCATGTTCTGAGTTCATTTGCTCGCAAACCACATAGAATAGTTTCAGATGTACTGTGCCAGTATGTGTTTTGTGTAACTGATAAGTTTGTTTTTTTCTCAGAATTACATGTTCTATGTGAAAATTGAAAACTTGGAGTTAATTGCCTCAAGGTTGTGGGTTCGAATTCAGGAATGTATAAAGTTGGCACAATGCCAAAGTGGCTTTGGAATAATGCATCGGCTAACTGCAAGTGTCAATAGCACTAATTTAGTAGTTAGACAACAGCACTAAAGTACTAAAGGGTACAAGTTCATTTATTCATTTCTCAACAGTCATTTGATCCAACTTGTCAGTTCCTCTTAGCCAAACTGTTTGCTTTCATCTTGTGGCTTTACAATGAAAAAAGTTTACTTGTAAATAAAAAAAAATACATACGGTATATAAATCATCAATATAAAAATAATTTTTGGTTTAAAACCCAGACTGTAGGTTTTTGGGAATCCACACGTGCGTGAAAAAGTGTTTCTCTGCTGTTTAGTTTCTCTGCAGCAGAAATCAGCGCGCAGTCAGCTAGTATGAGACGCCGCAGTGTTACGCTATAGCACAGCCAGAGAAAGGCACTCGGAGGTTGTAGGTGATGATTAGCAGTCCGGCACAATGCCCTGCACCCATACAGCAGCCCACTAATAAAACACCACGCGTGTCACGCTTGATAGAAGACCTCCGCTCAATGACGACGCAGTAAAATGATGACGCCATCTCTCCCTCCCTCGGTGAATTAACTTACAGATAGTCTGAATGCGTCCTGGGCAAATCTGCAATCAAATGAGCTCCCAAATTGCAGGGGGAAAACAATCATTACATGGAAATCTAGTCTCATTTTAAGTAAAGCTGGTCTGTATTGACTGATCCTGACTGTGATCTATTGACCCAGATTTGCCGAGGGAGATAAATATCTCAAATAACATGCCTATGCTGATAAAAGTGATAAATGGTCACGGGTTGCAGAAGACGTTCTGAGAACAACCGTTAAATTTCATGCGCCCCTGCTGGAACATCTCTCTACACACACCAGTGACTAAAACAAAGATTGTAAAACATATAACTCGGAGATTAAGAACTGAGGAATGGAGCAGTATAAATATTAATGGAATCTGCAATGCTGTGCAGCTTTTTCTTTTTTTTTATTTCAGAATGCCAAAATGAAAAAACAGCATTCTGAGTTCTTTAGCAAGTCTTCTGATGGTCTTGACTATAAGTGACGTGAACCAAACAAGCAGGTAACAGGTTCAGGTAAAAAACCCTCATGTCATGACACACACACACACACACACACACACACACACACACACACACACACACGTTTTAGGAATAAATGGGCTTTTGTGCATGTTCTGCATAAATATAGTATAACACAAAGTATAACTGACAATTGTGACTTATAGTTAATTTGTCATTTGTCTTACACACTAAGGGCAAACAACTTTGTAATCTTATTTTTCTATGTACATGTAATGAATGGTCAGTTACAGTAAGAAGATTGACAAAAGTCAGGTGAGAGCCATATACGTAGTTCATGAATACATTTACGGTAGTTAAAGTAAAGTAATAAATAAAATAAAATAAAATGAGTCAGTAAAATTAACACTTAAAATGTTTTGCTTAACACAATAGTGATGACGATTAATAACAAACTTCGAGGAAGTATAGACAGCTTTTTAGCATCACAGTTAAAAAAAAAAATGTTTGGAGCTCGTGGCGCATGTTGCGAGCTCGACACCCACAAAAAAAA
>CM051506.1:5276679-5347411 GCA_028031935.1 Paedocypris micromegethes
AAAAAAAAAAAAAAAAACGCGCGAGCTAAAGGCGACGCGTGGAATCGAAATGACACCTAAAGGATCCAACATTCAAAAACCTCTGCACAAACTTCCCAGAACTTCCACACAATGTGCATCGGGTCTTTCCTGCTCCGCGTGTGAGCAGTTTGACCCCAGACTCCCCAACACGGATATAACGGAACAGGTGAACGGGGCTTCAAGGTGAGTTTGACTTCCATGCCTCCCCGCGTGTGATGCACTAAAGCGGTTGTTTTGGGTCAGGTGTACCGTTGCGCGCCCGTACAGAGGAGACTCACTCACCCTGGCGTATTTGGAGGAGTAGGGGTCTTCAAACAGCGCCCAGATTCGGGGCTGCCACGTACTCCACCAGCTTGGGTTCCGACCGTCCTCCTGCAGACACAACCTCTTCAAGTCCCCGTCCGCGCCGCCCGTAAGCGCCGGGTCGTCCTCGGGCGGGTCGGGCTCGGGCGTCTCGAAGCTGTCCAGCGCTTCCTCGGCGTCCCGATGCTGTCGGTAGTTCATCCAGCAGCAAGCCTCCACGTCCGTCTCATCGATGCCCCAGAAAGCGAGTTCCTCCTCGAACAGAGGGCCGCACACGTCGTTCGGACAGTGCAACTTTCCCGTGCGGTAGTAGTTGAGGATGAAGGCGAACGTGTTGGGGTGCCGGTCAAAGAAGAACTCGTCGGATTTGGGGTCATAGTCAAAGTTGCTGAAGGCGTCCGGCTCAGTCAGCCACGACAAGCGCGTCCCCGGTAACGTCTTGAGTGTGCTGCGGTAAGTCTCGTGCCGAACCCCCCCGCAGTTTATCACTATTTTCTCGCTGTCTGACGGACAAGTCATGTCTGCGCTGTAACATGCTTTGTTGGACGACTTGTTCCCACCCTTGCGCCCTTTGAAAGAGGAGACACACACCGAACTGAGCATAGAGGAGCAGGGGGAGGGAGAGGAGGCGAGAGAACGGCAGGAGGAGGGGGAGAGGAGGAGCCTGCGGTGAGAGAGAGTGGAAGAAAAGACAGAATTAGTAATGGAGCTACTTGTGTGTATCACCAAGTTGGGGGAAATAACTTCAGTTTAGCCTGAAAGCAGTGGCGTGGTTTTGTGTTTATTATGGCTTGAGCATGCTGGTGCAGAGCTGGTGGAAAGGGTCATTTTAGCAGAGGGATAATACAAGGCTCATTTTAACCACGTTAGGGGAGCTAATTGAGTGAGTGCGAAAATAACGAGAGAAAAACAAAAAACAGGAGGGTTTTGGTTCTTGTCTGCACGTGGGTGGGTGCACACATGTGAGCTAAAGCATATGAATGAATCGACAACAGAAGTCACGTGAGTAAAAGCAGATCATGACAAAAGTATGATAAAAAAAAAAAAATCAATGTTACATAATAAAGCCGAGATGACAACGCATTCATTCTTCCTTTTCCTGGCCTGAGCATCACTCAGCTCACATGTCCCTCAATTCACTAAAACACTCTCCTCAATTACAGTAAAGGGGGATGAAAACGACTGGATCTTTCACAGACGCCCCCTCCCCGCACCGTGTTCCCATTGTATCCAATAGAAAGAGGCAGAAGAACGGAACAAGGGAGAAGGGTGGGAGGAAGAGGGAGAAAAGCTAAAGGCAGAACGATTATTTGCTGAGCTACACAAAATAGGGAGAAAACACTGCAGAGCATTAACTCTACACTATCTCTCACTTACCCTTCGTCTCTTTCAGCAGAGGGATAATCTAATGCAGACCATTCAGATCAGTTCCTAACAACACACCACTGCGCTTTATTTGCTATCATGTCTCAGCCGGTGTGGACGAGATTTCTCTTTACATTCAGTACGAGACTTCTCTCAGTATTTTACTGGGTCATCGATTCAGCACATTCCTGAGCACATTATTCATTCCATAGAAACTCACAAGCCTCTGCATGTTTGTCTGTCCTGCAAGTCTCCATATAATTCCATCAATGGTCATCACTTTGTCTGTAACTAACAGTTAGAAAGTGAAATTATAATGGCCTGAAAGTTGCAGTAAAGGTTGAAAAGCAACATATGGCACAGGCGAAACTCGCGTCAGCACCATGGACAGCGCCTTTTGCACTGTCAAATTAGCTGCTGAATTGTGTGCTTTTATTTATTTAAAAAAAAATAGAATGACAAGACAAACAAAAGACCTTGTATTTTTGTATACGCTTATCAATTTGGGCATTTAATGAACAATCAGATTCTAGTGACGTGCTTTAAACAAGAACCTTGCTGCAGAAAACCAAAAAGAAATGCGTTTCACCAACACATGAAACTAATTAAAAAACAGGAAAATGCATAACATTGTGCCCTGACAAAGAATAATGGCTCCCACTAAATAGGGGAATCATTGTTAAGTGTGTGTGAAGATAAAGCGAGAACATTAAGTGTGCAAGTCCACTGGGATGGGGGTTGGTTGTAAGAACAGATACGGTTTTAACAGACAACGGCACTGAAGGCGACACAGAGAGAGGAGAAAGCCGAAAAACAGAGAATGCTTTACGACATCCGTGGAGAAAATCACCGAGGACATGGGAATGGCTGCAGTGAAGGTAAATGAAGGCTACATTCATGAATTATTCAAGCGGCAGAAACAATGCAAAAGAGAGTGGCTTCATGCACCTTTATGGGAGTATAAAAAAAAACGAAAGAAAGAAAAAGCAAAGCAGTTGACGATTATATTTGGTTGTATTTTACATTCTGTCGATTTTCTGCATCTAACTCCAACTGCATTTCTCACTAACTGGTGCAGTGTATGTTCTTTGAATGTTTCTTTTTATCCCACTGCAGTTGAGGCTGTGTGGTGCTCAAAGGCCACCTAGAGGACACAGTGGGGAACTGCACACCACAAAATACTGCAGTACCCCCTCCTCCTTTCTATCTTCCTGTGTGAGGTATGGATTCCTCATGCACACCATCTGCACTTCAGTCAACACATTACACGCAGGGTCACTTTTTACATCCCGTTGAACGACAGCTAATTTCACAAAATCAATCAGATCACGCGGATTTGGAACGAAGCAGGTCTGATTTCACATTGGTGGAGCTGCAGCAGAATTCCAGAGACTTGGGCTTGATCTTTTTCTGTTTTTGTGCATTAAGCTCCTCTCAGCTGCGCTGCCCCTTGTGGAGAGCCACAAATGAACATCCACATGAAAGGAGACAAATTAACACCTTCAGATTGCTCACACCCACAAACACACACAAAATCCCAGCGACATATAATGATCTTTCTACGCACAAGCTTGGACTCACTTCTCCATCAAGCATCATCCACCATCAACATCTCAGAACGTCATCAGGCAGACATTGAGATTAAAAGTAATGTGGCTCCTTTGCACCACCCCGCCCCCAAACTATGATTTCTCTTACTTTCATTTGAAAGAAGGAAAGCGATGGAGTAAAGGAGCTTAGAGGGAGTGAGATGTGCACAACTCTATCCTCATATCTTGCACTAACAATGTTCTTAAGATAGTTATAACCCACTCCCTCCCTTCATTCTCAGCTCTCGTTAAAACCTAATTAATAAAAGTGCCCTCTTCGGTTAATTACCATCCCTTTATAGTCCCCGTTTAGTACTCAGGGAATGAAGTTGAAGTGAGAAGGGATATAATTGTGTTAAGCCAAATCACACATGAACTTGATTGAAACTATTCTTAGCGATGAGAAAGAATCGAGTTGTTTGACAAAAAAAAGATAATGGAAAGGGAAAAACACAGAGGACGAAGAAGGTGAACGGAGGAGTCCTTGCATGTGGCTTGTGAAAGGTCACCGTGAGAAGATCAGGCTTGTACGTTTCTAAACCACCAAAGGTCTCAGCAGGAGGAACCTAATAAATGGGGATTGAACACGCTGCTGGTTGTAGGATGTAAGTGGGAGAAGGAGGCGGGAGAAAGGGAGGGACCAGAAGCGGAGCCAGATAAACAGATAGAAACAGGTTTACTTGCACATGTCCAATCTGAACGTGAAAAGCAAAATGGTGCAATTAAGCACGGGTGAAATTCAATAGTGACTGAACATATTTTGACAAAAAAAAAGTGCCATTCAAAAGAAAACATTTTTTTATTTATCTAAAGTAACATGTTCACATAAATCTGCTGAGAAGCACAATGTGTCGGAAAGAGGAAATGAACGAGACCAATGACAACACTGGATAATATTTTAAAAAAAAAAAGGAAAAGGGGAATTTTCTGGAATTCTGGTTGGAATAACAGATTGAGGGATGTGCTTCAGTGAACAGCTGGAAATAAAGTGCACTGGTGGTGAGGGACTGGAAAATAACAGAATATTCTACAGGCCCGAGTCTTGAACATGAAAATTTAATTTGTCAATCAAAATTGACAGGTTGACACCACTTTTGACGGAAACCACCAGATGATTCTAAACTACACACTGAAGCTTCAACACACTGTGACTCCACTTTTGTGCTTCATCCGACACCTTTGTCCAGGTATAAAACCGACGCGTCTGATAAAATGATAAAAGGAAAGGTGTACATCCACACACATGCATGCATGCAAAATCTCGCTTTGATCGGCGTGATGTGGCTCGAGTGGCTGGACCACGGCTACTTGTTGAGTTTGTGACTGACAGCAGGTCTGCTCAGCATCAGCACCGGGAACACACACAAGAACCATCAACTACAGCGCGATGTCGTCCACTGTACACAACACCACGACACAGACACCACAAACACCTACGTTAAATACTTACTCGCTTTGGGTATGGCTCTGTTCGCGTGCGTGCAGTGTGCGTGTTACTGAACACACACACATGAACACAACGTGCATATAAACGCTACGTGAAATTTACTGGGTTTTTTTTTCTGTTTTTGTTCTGACGGGAAAAAATCCGGTCGGCGTTTGGTCCAGCTGAACGTGCAGAAGAACTAGCGCGGAAATTCGGTTCAATTAAACGACGACAATGTGATTAACATCCAACGCATCGATTGGATCAACACTATGCAACTTGCTACGTGAGCGATAGAAAGCGCTAGGAAAAAAATATATATGTTACAAAAATCGATTGCTTTAATCCCCCTTGTTGATACCTGTGTTTCAGTCTGGTTCTAGAGATGGAATTTACGTGCTTCTGCCTTGAAATAGATTCGACCGAGCGAAACGATCAACGGGAAAAGACCTTTCGTGAAATTTAAGCACTCACTCCATAAAGTCTATCTCTTTCTTCTCAGTTTTATCATCCTTTCTTCCGTTTCTCTTCACCTGCTCCAGTTGTCCGGTATTATAATTACAATCACGTCTTTTAGTAGCAGACTGACGTGTCTGATTTAAATGATTTAAGACGAACAAGCACCATGTCGGACCCGAATTGCATCGTTAATCCTGAAACTGTCTTATTTCGTCCGCTCGTCTTCCCCTCTTTCTTATTTTGCCTGTCGACGCTTTTGTTTAACCAATCAGTATTTCCACACAAAAATTAGTCCTTAATCTAGTGATGACATGGGATCCCTCTGTGTTTTTTCCCTCTCTACGGCTCTTTAAAGGAAAAGGTGGCAGCTGGTGCCCCCTCCCCAAACCCCACCCTGTGTCATTTAACCATCTGCACGCCAAAACCCAAACACGCCAGTGACGTCACTCGCGACCAAATTTAGAACATCGGAGTCGGACGACAAATGTAATTGGCTGTGCGATAGTTGGTTTTCCTGACACCGACGCCTTAATAAAATAACAGTAGCAATAAATGAAACAATTAATCAATCAATTATGAAACCCTTAACTGCCACAGTTAACAAAACGGCTTAATTTAAAACGCATTAATACGTAACAATTATCACAATTAACGATTTTAACGAATTCATAGAAATGATCAAACGTGTATTGTGCATTTAAAAAAAAAAAACAGTTCGCTTTAATATAAAATATGAATGGCCTCTATTTCAAACTTAACAATTTAAAATCAAGCTATTTGAAAAAAAAAATATATTAGCAGGGTTTCCAGGAGTCATAAATTACTTGAGTTTGGCCACCATTCCACCCAGACATTTTGTCCTTGAGGATTCAACAAACAACACATGCAGTTTGTATTTCTGTTAATGAAATAGAACAGCCATAGATACATAATGGATTTCTTTGGTTGTGATGGCTGCTAAAACCAACAAATTGAAAAAAGTGCTTGTTGAAATATATGGGAAATCCTGGTGCATGCCAATAAAATGTACCGTCATTGTGTTTTTATCGTTCCATGATTTTTTCAATCCTCCCTTTCCTGTTCATCACCTGTTTCAGATTTTTTTTTCCCATTTCAGCTTCCATAAAAGGCTTTAAATCAGTTGGGTGGCATATTGCTGGGGGAGGAGAAGGAAGATGCCTGAGGAGCAAGTAGGCAGAATTTAAAAAAAAAACCTAAAAGGGAGGAGTGACAAAATTAAGGTTTATTTTTTACAATAATAAATAAAATTTCATTTTTTCTTTACATTTACTCTTACATTACTCTTCTTTACTCTCTCTCTCTCTCTCTCTCTCTCTCTCTCTCTCTCTCTCTCTCTCTCTCTCTATCACAGTAACAATAGTAAAAAGCCATGTGACATCACACTCATTCTGCAGGTTAAGGCCGGACACAACATACACACCCATGAACACAGACGATAGATCAATACATCAATAAAGTCTCAAACAATCCATCAGTCTTAACATCTCTTTGTTCTGTGGTTATTACTGATCCTCTGAGTGACAACAGAAATAAAGCAAAACTCAACAGCATCGATGTTTCGATTACAGACACTTTTTAAGTTTGAGCGAAATCACTTTCATTTTACATTTGTCTCACAAGTAAAACTGTTTTTGTTCAAGTAAATGAGTGCAGTATCATGCTTTAAGGGTGTAAAGTATCTAAAACGTTATACTGTATAGTGTTTTTTTAAGGGTGTAAAGTACCATACATGCTATATGCTGTTTAAATAATACCGTAAACACCAAGCATTGTTTAAATAAAGGAGTATAGTATTGTAAAAGCTGTATAGTGTTTAAATAAGGGTGTATATGATTGTATGGCTTTTCAGTGTGTAAAAAAGGGGTGTAAAGTGTCGTGCCTGCTACATAGAGGTTATATAAGGTTGTATTAGAATAAAAACACGCTTTAAGTTTGAGGACTTTCACTGT
Source organism: Paedocypris micromegethes (assembly GCA_028031935.1). Taxonomy (NCBI): domain Eukaryota; kingdom Metazoa; phylum Chordata; class Actinopteri; order Cypriniformes; genus Paedocypris; species Paedocypris micromegethes. The sequence goes on from CM051506.1 coordinate 5,283,813, forward strand.
TCACCTGTTTTCTCTCATCTTAATGTTTTTATTCCTTATGCTAATTCATGAGTGCTATATGTATGGATGAATATCCGGTGAAAAGCCTTTTGTGCTGTGTGTTTGGTGCATTACCAGGGAAGTGCTGGGGCAATAAAACTATCCATATAGCAAGTTGTTTTAGCGAAGAGAACTTCCGTAATAGACAGGATATTGAAAGAATAAGACAGGATGCAGGAACTGGTTGTAAAGCTTCCATAAAGGCAGCTTCGTCAATGATACGTTTGTTTAAAGCAGCCTAAAAAAGAAGCTTATCAAAATCTTCAGAGCAATTGTGAGAAGACAATCAACGCAGTTTAATATTACAACAAGTCCCGTATGTGAATAATAAAACACTATTCGTAAAGTAGTTTCAAATTGTGAGTTTTGGACCAGTTGCAGTGTGAATGTGTGTGTGTGTGTGTGTGTGTGTGTGTGTGTGTCTTCTTGCTTCTTAATTAAATTGATGTTTAATACCCAAGAGGTGAAAGAAGCTGCATAAAAAGACAGACAGACCTTTCAGTGATTATTTAGGGGATCATGCCTGACTTCCTGTGAGTAGACATGTGAATCAGTGTAAAAATGTGTTTGCGACCTTGCTGCCTTCAGTGCTGCCCACCAATCAAAATCTGACACGGTTCAAGAGGCCAGAAGGTGAGATGAGCTACGGTTCGCTAAATCAATTCAGTCTGCTAACACCACACACACACACACACACACACACACACACTCACACAATAGAATAATGAATACATCTATCATAGAAATATATTAGGTTATTAACCATATTCTGTATCTGTAAAAAGTTACCGTATATATACAATATTGCAAATATAGACCATGTTACTAAATCAACAATATAAGCATAAATATAACGGTGTTTTATTTTATAAATGCAGTAAATTAACCTTTAAATTCTTAATATACGTATATACAGTACTTTATACGTACATAAGATGCACAGACACGTTTACTCACTACTGCAATTCACGAGTCTTTGCTGCCACCTAGTGTCCACTTACCTGCTAAAGCGCCTGATGTCCAGCTGATAGATTGGTCAGTGCCTGAATAAATCCAGAGAAGAATGATTTGCTCTATTCGACCAGGCTCCTGTGTGGAAATAATATGGCGTTATATGAACCCATACTTGGCATTTCAAAACTTCAATCGCATTAGAAAGCGTTATAATCACCTGCATTGTGTAATCTCTACAGTTTAAACAACCACACGCATGCTGTTCAGTATTAGCGTGTATAGCATCATCTTTTAGGCCCAGCACTGACAACATGACCACTCGAAAATTTGCTCTTCATTTAAGCCTGTTAAAGTGTGAACGCACATATAGGACACACACAAACCAGGAGCAGTACGCACGCGCATGAGAACAAGTGATGAAGTTCAGTTGTGGAATCTTTTCCGGACCGGAACTCGAACCTGCCACGCCCGGGTCGCCAGCACAACTTGGTCTCGTGCTGAAGGTGATTCTGTGCTGGGACGTTTCAAGCAGAGATCACGCAATCGACGCCAGCAAGCTATTTCTCGTTTTGTGTCGACTAATTGAAAGTCAATTCACACAATCCTAATTTTTTTGTGTTGTTATTTTCTTCATGATGTATTTGCTATGAGAACAGATTTAGTGGTTTATATATTATTTTGTTGACTTTTATTCTGGAAAACGTAATGGGTGGAATGGCTAACTAAGTGTGGTTTTGAAATAAAGTGGATGTGCTAGTATTATAGATTCCGTGGATGCCCGTTTCTTCTCAAGAACTGACCCCGACAATTCAGTAATCACCAACTGAAATAATAATGTGTGTTTAATTCTTAGTTTTTGTGACATTTCACAGCGCAATAAAGTTTATACAATACCTACATAAAAAAAGTATTACTTTTTTTTTTTTATCATATAAATGTTCTGTGGTTATTGTATAATCTCATCTAAACTTTGTATCAATAGCACACTTACAAATTTCCTCACTGATGAAAGTGTGAAATACAGCATTTTCCTCGCTGTAAATGGCATTAAAGCACAGTAAGCATAAACATGAATGTCACAGTAATGGACTTAACAGCCCGTACTGGATGTTCGTCTGTATAAAAAGTATTATTTAAATTCATTATTGTTGAAAGACAGTGGTACCTCTCTTTAGGAAATTAATTCTTCCTAAGAGCAGTTTTGTAAGGCGACAATTCAAGTAGAGACACAATTAACATGTAATTGACCTAATCCATTCCAAGCCAGCGTAAAAAAATGTATTAACTGTAAAATATTGGTACTAATAATATAAATTAATAATTAACATGAAAAATACTTGCTTAATCTTGTTGTTACAAAATTTTGCCAGTTGTATTGTGAAACAATTTTGTAACGAGAGACAATATAATCTCGAAGTAGCACTACATAACTCGTTTGTAGGGAAATTTGTAAGTCAAGGTACTACTGTATTACAAAAATGTGGAATAACAAGTTCATATCTTAATTTAATATTTGTTTAAAATCATCACATCTCTTGATATTGCCAATCTGGAATGATTTTTATTGTTGATCCAAGATCCAAAGCTCCAATATGATGCCTTTATAATGAAGCGTCTTGATAAGAGTCGACGTGCCTCCATGTTTTTTTTTTTTTTTACAATAGTGCGTTTCTGAAGTCAAGAAATTGCCCGTGCGCTAGTTCGTCCAACTCATCTCATAAATACCATTTAGCATCTCATTGTCACAGATGCCGGTTGCCAAATAACTGAAATGAAACTATAGACTATAACATAGCACGAAAACAAAACATGGATTACCAAAAACGTAGACGTAAGAATCTCAAAACCTGAAATGTGGAGGTAACGTTAATATTCGGCAGCCAGTTAGTCACCAGCAACCTGCTGGAGCGGAGTCAGTGTGACACTCATAATTACAACTTACTGTGTAATAATTACTGTCAAACGGTAAACTCACAGAATAAATGAATACATAAATCATGAAATTAGTGAATAAATGTTACAGAACACTGTAATTTTATTAAAGCAATAGTCCAATAAAACGAGAAGATACAATGATGGCACAACGTGACTTTGGCGCGATGCAACTATTGTGTTTGTCTTGTTTTCTCTGCAACATGGGAAAAATTATGAAATATTATTCACCGTTGTGAATGGCATTGAGATTACTTAGACCTTTTTTGCTTGAGAAACTCATTTCAAACACGAGAGGGGTTTCTCACTAGTGTGAGTTCTCATGTGACACTTCAGGTTTTTTTTGTTAAGAAAAACTCTTCTCAAACTGAGGATAATGGAAAGGTTTCTCACCAGTGTGAATTCTGATGTGACTCTTTAGGTTTTCCTTAACTCTAAGGACATTTCACCAGGACGACGTTGTTTCGAACAGTTTCTATCATGAGCCACAGTGTCATCATGAGGGGAAGAGCCACCACACTTTACTGTGGTGGCAGGACATAACGTTCGTCTCTACCTTCACCAATGACTTTGTAATGTTAGCATGCCAGAGGAGACTGGCACCAGAGAGTCGGGTTCTCCCTATGTTTTTTCCTCTCACTCTGCCAGAGGTTTTGTTTTCCTAGCCACTGTCGCGCTCTAGCTTGCTCTTCTGATCATAGCCCATAGCCTGAACAACAATGGGCATATTTTTCCTTTTCAACTGATTCTTTTTTCCCCAAATCTCTGAACTCGCATAAAGAAGGACATTTTTCTTTTTAAAGTCTTTTTCACATAGCGTCTTTGCGTTGGTCTTGGACTAAGAAAAGCGCTATAAAAATAAACTTGAACTTGAACATTTGAAAGTTTTCTCACCAGTGTGAATTCTGATGTGACTCTTTAGGTTTTCCTTCAGTGAAAAACTCTTCTCACACTGGAGACATTTGAAAGGTTTCTCACAAGTGTGAATTCTGATGTGACCCTTTAGGCTTTGCTTACGAGAAAAACTCTTCTCACACTGAGGACATTTGAAAGGTTTCTCACCAGTGTGAATTCTGATGTGACACTTTAGGCTTTCCTTACGAGAAAAAGTCTTCTCACACTGAGGACATTTGAAAGGTTTCTCACCAGTGTGAATTCTGATGTGACTCCTTAGGCTTTGCTTACGAGAAAAACTCCTCTCACACTGAGGACACGTGAAAGGTTTCTCACCAGTGTGAATTCTGATGTGACTCTTTAGGTTTTCCTTCAGAGAAAAACTGCTCTCACACTGAGGACACGTGAAAGGTTTCTCACCAGTGTGAATTCTGATGTGACACTTTAGGTTTCCCTTCAGAGAAAAACTCTTCTCACACTGAGGACATTTGAAAGGTTTCTCACCAGTGTGAATTCTGATATGAATCTTTAGGCTTTCCTTCAGTGAAAAACTCTTCTCACACTGAGGACATTTGAAAGGTTTCTCACCAGTGTGAATTCTGATATGAATCTTTAGGCTTTCCTTCAGAGAAAAACTCTTCTCACACTGAGGACATTTGAAAGGTTTTTCACCAGTGTGAATTCTGATGTGACACTTTAGGCTTTCCTTCAGAGGAAAACTCTTCTCACACGGAGGACATTTGAAAGGTTTCACCTTGACACTGGAGACTTTCTTTACTAGTGAACGTCTGATCACAGTGATGGCAGGGTAAAGGTTTCCCTCCAGTGTGGGTTCGTGGAGAACTGTTGTTGAGCAAAACACTGGTTTATCCACTGGGGTTTGGTCTGAGGAACTGTCTGTGTTTACACAACTAATAGAGACGTGTTCAGTCACACTGCCGAAAAGCTCCTGTTGTTTATTCTCCAATTCACTTGTTTCTTCTCGTTCCTCCTTCACTGGCTTCAGGTCTGGAAATAAAAAAACAATGAAAACATGTTATTTAGTAAGACAGACAATGCAGACAATATTTTCCAGCAATAAAAGGCAATGCAGTATTAATTCATAACATTTTATTAAGTCTCAAGTTAGTAACATTTTTATACTATTAAACTGCTCCTTCAAATAACTTCTGACAATGATAAATACTTGCGTCTCCAGCGGAAGTGAACAGGTAACTAACGAAACTATAAACGAACATTTTGTTCCTATAAGCAACAGGTTGCCATTGATGCTAATACAACACAATATTACGCTTGCATAGTGTTCAATTAGTGCTCAACAAATTAAATAAACCTTATTGATCATCAAACCATGTAATCTCATTAATTGTGGAAAATATAGAGCAGTAGAAAACACACAATATACATGAAAAATAATACATAGAATTATTAATGAAACACACAATCTTATATAGGATATTTCTTGCAATGATCATTTTACAAACCTGCTGCAACAATAACGATATAACAATATTAAAAACCTATTTAAAACATAGGTTTGCATAATCAATAAAGATATAAAATATTTATAAAACGCGACGAACATAGTGAAGAACAGCGACCTGGTTTCTCCTCAGCGTGTTGATCGGTGATTCCGGACGCTTCATATTCTCCCGCGTCTTCTCTTTCCTCTTTAATAACGCGCATCTTTACAGTCTCACCAGGTGAAGCTCAGCAAAAGTGAGTCCGTTAGTCTTTAAAAACTCCGTTAGTCACGGATCCAGAAGCGCTTTGTCATTCAAACTTCTAATACTTCCAGTCGCCGCAACGTTTAAATTGCGTCACGGATGTGGGTGGGGAAAATCAATACAAGCGTCAATACTGAAGATCGAAACAAAATGCTTAAATGCTGTTTCTACTCTGAGCCTAGAGGTTGTGTAGTGTAACCCAAACTTCTATTAGACTCCATGATTTTAACTGGTGTTATGGTGTGTTCAGGGCATATATATTCACTCCGCTTAATTGGGCCACCAGTCGGGCCAGCCGCTTTTTTAGACCAAATCCTAAGGTTCCAAAACAAAGCGTATCTCAACGCAAATCTGAGACGCATTATTGGGGCAAATTTGAGGAAGAATGAGAAAATGTTGCCATAAACTTCCCGTGTTTAACGAAGAGGAAAAGAATGACTCCCACAGCGACACCTTGTGTCTGTTTGACTGTGTTTTGTGGGAAAGTGTGCGTATTGAGTTGGCGACTTGTGTTGGTGTTAAATTAATTTTAAAATAATTTGGATAAAATTGAATATTAAATACCGTGGGTCCAATCGGACACCTGAAAAATGTCAGAAAATCACTGAAATGAAATGCAATCTATTTTGTAATACATTTGCCGAAATGTTGGACTTCGTTCTTGTTCTTCAATTATAAAATGTGCATTATCCGTTACTGTAATAGGCCTTTTAGGCTCTCTGCTTTAAATACACCACAAATTAAATACACCACAGAAAAACCACCAAGTAACACCGCTCCAACTCTGAATGGTACTTAATCGGCATATGATTTATACTCAATTAGAGATCCTGTGCAAGAGCTGATAGATGAGACGGCCGATATTCCCTGTGAAAGGTTTGATCGACTTTACTTTACCGCACTCCCGTGACGATTTGAGTTATTCTAATTCTGAAATTAAAAGCGTGGTAGAATAGCAATCTAAACAAACCTCAAAAGTTCTACTAGGAAACTAAAACTTTCAACAGCGTAATCTCCTGCTTAACATAGTTAAGCGTTGTTTAAGCATTGTTTGCTGCTGTATTTACATACGTATAAGTGTGGATGAACATAATAAAAAAACGAAATTAATCAATACAAAAAAATGAATTTAAAAGATAAAAATGGGATTGGAAATATATAATTATTATATCCGTAAGTAATGAAAGTTATTGGGTCAAGAACAAAAATCAACAGTGTTCTCCAGTATCTTGTTGGTTTAATGCAGGAATAGATCAATAAATCGACATTGTACATAGGCACGATGACTGGCATCTCTCAGCAGCATCTCTTCATGCCAAGAACAAGGCAAACTTCCCGCGAGAAGCTTCTTTTTAGCAATATAACTCTAACAGGACTCAAGACACGACTGTATATAGAAATGAGATGCATAGATTTAACTCTAGTCAAAGCATTTTTGGAAAATTCCGACAAGGACCGTGTTCAAACCAGGAGTTATAAAGACGCAGCCCCTAGACATGTAGGCACAGACCATGTACTATTGGCAACAGTTTGCTAAAAACACACACATACACATACATACACACACACACACACACACACAAATCCACCAGCGTTTCACAGGGTATCTTCATATGGATAAGATGGAGACTCGGACCGGATGCTCAGCTGTCTCTTCCCCCCGCGGGAAAACGGAATCTCGAGGTTAATTCTTGAAACTGGACAGTAACATCTAGGGGAAGATGGGTAAATTCTACATCCATCTCCGTTGATGGTCTTCTGTCGTCCTACGGGTACAGGAAGGGTGGGAGAAGGATTCAGCAGGTCGGTCTAGAGTCGCTGCTTAACCTCTGGATTCCAAAGACCTGGCGAAGAAAGAATACATTTCTACAACAATTTACAAAAGCTAGCAGGCTGATGTGCTAACAGATAAGTTATACACATTTTCTGCTCACTCAGAATTTGTGTGATGTTCCAAATGCAGTGGTGTAAAGTACTTGAGTAAATGGAGTTTGTTACTAAGTATTTTTTGTTTTATTATTTTGTACTTTAATATCGTGAATGCAAATTAGCAGTTGCACTTTTTCGTGTTTTTCCATGTTTCTTGGTGTTTTTCAGGCCTAAATTCAGTACGAATAAAATACTTCTTTTACAAGTTCTTTTAAAATTAGAAAGTCTTCATGGAATTGGTGACTTTTTTTCTTGTAACAGAGGCATTTTTACAGTATGGTAGTACTTCTACTCAAGTATAACTTTCAGGTACTTTTTACACTTCTGTCCAAATGTCAGACGATTGATTAATAAATCACTTAAAATGACTGCTAGGGCCAGAAACCTCCATTTTCACCGATATAAAGATTTGTACTTTACAACACAGGGTTTAAGAACTATAAATGGAAAAGAGGAAAAACAAACTTCCTGGCTTTCTTCATCATTTCAAAAGGCTGATAGCTACTTCAGGGCCGAACCCCTCAGAATGTGGCACTCACGAGTAGCTGGTATGTTGCTGACGTCTCCTTGCACTTCTCATCTTCTCAAACCTGGCCTCCATCTCTTCAAGAACCTTGGGGGTGTAGCGCACCACCAGCTTGACCGAGCCCTGTGCGGCCTTCAGCAGCTCCACCGCTTTCTCGTGGTGCTCGCCCTCAACGCTCTAAAAGAAGGAAAGAATCTCATAACTGGGGAGGAAAAAACCCATCAGAACATTCTCTCAGATGTTTGTGACCCACCACTCCATTAACAGACAGGAGCTGGTCCCCTCGCTTCAGACCACCCTGCCGGTCAGCAACCCCCCCTGGAATGACCCTGGAGATGTAGATGGGAGAGTTTTGCTCCTTGCCCCCCATGATGTTAAAGCCAAGACCCTCGTCAGTTTTGGGCAGCTCCACGACTCTTGGATGCGCATGGCCTTCACTGGCTGCGAACGCTGCTACGGTTGCCTTAGAAACAGGACACGGAACATGAAATACCTACAGTAATGCTCATCTTTTTTGACCATATTTCTGAAATGTTGTGCACCTTGGCAGTGGCTTGAGCTCGAACCTCTGGCCCACCTACAATATCTAGTGTGTCATACAGCTGCTCATACACCTGAAGAGAAAGAGTTCATCAAATTATTAAAATCTGCTTCAATTGCAATGCGAATAATGTCACATTTACTACTTTTAAGTGCACCACTCACTCTGCATGTAATCTATTCAATCAAAGCATTTAGTTTTTTTTCTCCATTGCCTTTATTATCAATCTCAATTATTATGAGATCAATGCTTTTAGCAGTCTACTTCTCATCATCATTAGATGTTTCTAAATCTGGAGAGAAGGTCAGTGGTAGGGAATAGAACTTTACTCCAAGAGGTTGCAAGTTCGAATCCCACTCCCTCTGGTTCTACAATGGTGTGTCCTGAGCAAGACACCGAACCCCACCACCATGGCTTAAGGCTGCCCACGGCTCCGGTGTGTGAATCCGAAAAGTTTTCCCATATAGATGAACTCTCTCACTTTCACTGAGATTGGAACAGTGTCTTTACCTCTCTGATGGCGGCACAGAACTTGCTCTGAAGAACTCGTTGCAGAGCCTGAAGCTTTGGCGGCGGCAGCTCTCCGCTTCTCTGCAGTCGATCCAACAATTCAATTACTCTGCAAATATCTGAGACAAAAGAGATGCATTCTCTGCAAATTTGTCAAATATGAGACTGTGAAAGAATGAATGAGACTTTATTTATCCCACCAGGGTCAAAGTTTCTGTTTTACAGCAGAAATACTGAACGGTACAAAAGCAACAAAAAAAACAGCAACGACAAGGTTAAAAAAAGAATAGTAAAAAAATTGTGCAAGAGAAATAAGATGCAAATTAATGGTACATAAAAAAAAAACTAAACCTATAAGCAGTACACGTATATTGTGCAACTGTGATGTGATGCGTGTATGATTAAGTTCATGCATCTCTGTAGTATTTATTATATGTAAATATAAAAACACAGGTTTGTCCTGTGAATATGACCGCAGGAATAAAACATAACGCCGCGGTTTAAAGAAAAATCGAATCCCACCAGCACCACCTACTGGCGTAATGACGCATTACACCAATGGTCCTCGATGCTTTGATGGCAGCTCCACCTGTGTTACGTGTGGATGGCGTAACCGTAAAGAATTAAAAAAAAAAAAGCGATTTCTAAAATGAGTCGCGATTAAAAGACAAATTACCTCGTTCCAAGCAGAGCGGCTCGCTCAACGCGGCCATATCCATGTCTTTCCCCGTGTGGTAGTACGATGACATTATTGAGGCGGTCGGCTGCGGAAAACCACCCGGCTTCAGAAAACGGTTTAGGCAAAACGCTCCAGCAACTATCGCGTAAAAAACGCCTTTCAATCGCAACGTCGCTCGGAAAACGCAGCGTTTGAACAGCGGCTGGAGACGCACGGGTGTCTGCTCGCACGCAGCGCAATCCGAACGACGTCAGAGCTACGTCACAGGCGCGGACGGAGACGTTTGATATAACATTAATGACGCTCTACGGCACTCAAACGATAATAATAAACAAGGCCGAATCGATTTCTATCAATACACTTTTATTAAGAATGAAAAGCAGAAACAGTAGAAAGACAAATCGTAATGAAAAAAAAAAAAAATTAAGAGCAACGTGTGTGAGAACTCAAACGAATCGAATTTAAAAACATGCCAAATTCAAAGAATGTTCTATAAAATCAGTCGCACAACTTATACATGATCCAATGTTTAAAAAAAAAAAAAAAAAAAAAAAAAAAAAACTGCAAAATAACAGGTCAGGTAATGTCTTTCCGGCATCAGATGCTGAAAAATTCAAGAAACTAGGGACTAACAGTAGTTGAAACCATTCCAGTTGCTTGTAAACGTGGGATGTCTGACTCAATAAAAATATAAATGAATATCAAGTGTCAATTCATAAAAAAATGAATCATTCACAGCTACAAAAAAAAAAAAAATGAACACTACCTGCTTGTTGAACAGTATAATTCTCAGACGATGGACCAGTGCGGGCAAACATGGATATTAAATATCAGCTAAGGGATTGGTTTTAGAATTGGTGTGGGGACAAAAAAACAAACAAAAAGCACTTTACACCTGGTCAGCCACTGGCCACTTACACCAGCCGTGGCACTCTCAGTACCCATCAGCCTGCACCTCCATTTTATAACCATTTTCATTGGAGGCGTATCCTTCTCCTGACTGCATGGAATCCTGATCCAGCATCAATCCGTCTTGCGAAACCTCTTCTGACTGGGGCGGCGCTGGCTCCTCCCCCTCCTCGCCTCCATTCCCCAAACTATTCTCCTGCTCGACTGTGGACGGGCCGTGCTTGTCTTCCCTGCGCTCGCCCCTCTCTCGCTCGCCCCGGTCTCGTTTATGCTCGCGGTCTCTATCTCGATCTCGCCTCCTCTCGCGATCCCTGTCTCGGTCTTTATCTCTGTGACTACGCTTCCTGTCCCGGTCCCGCTCTCGGTCTTTATCCCGGTCCCTTCCTCTCTCCTCAACCTCCGGCCCACCGTCCTCCCCCCGCCCCGCCTCGCCACTAACAGACTCGTCCAATCCGCCTTCGGGAAGCCCACCGTCCAGCTGGCTGGCCACGCCCTCCTCTGCTGCCTCCGCCCCCCTGCCCCTCTCTCGGTCTCTCTTCCTCTCCCTGCTTCTGCTCCTGCGCTTCCTCTCTCTGTCTCTGTCGCGGTCTCGACTCTCTCTGGTCTCGGGACCCCCGGCTCGCTCTCGCTCTCGTTCTCGGCGCCGGCCTCCGCCCCCTCCTCCTCCTCCTCCTCCACTTGGCTCTTCACCAGCCGCGGGAACTCTTTCACGCTCGCGAGACCGCGTGCGTCTGCGTCTCTCTCTGGACCGCGAGCGCCGCCGCTCACCGCCGCGCTCCTTGTCGCGGTCACGCTCGCGCTCACGACTGCGCTCCCTGCGTTCACCTCGGTCCCGATCACTGCAAGACATTTAAAAATAAAAAAGTGTGAGTGCGATGTAGAGCTGCAGGATTAATCATTAAAGATCGCTTCCATTCTTCCCCTGCACGATCTTAATTAAGCAAATATTTTCAGCCAAACTCACTCAGAAACCAGCGGTTTCTGTCAGACCGCTCGTCCGCATCCAGCAAAACTTGATTTACATATTATAAAAAGAAATATGTTCTAGTATTATTTCTGTCGGGTTTTATGTGACGGACACCCGCAGTAACAATACGCTAATAACCTGCAGAATGTGAGTCGAGCAAATATCATCTCCCACATTTTACTACCGGAAAAAGTATTTTATTCTTATATAAGTTTTATTCACATAAGTGTGTGTGTGTGTGTGTGCGTGTGTGTTTACTGCGGTTTCAAACCAGAAGATGACACTCAGCAAACCACATACATCAAACACCTACAGTTTAGGATTAAACTATTAGTTTATTATAGACTATTTAGTCCCGCCTACAAATTAATCATTGTTTGATATAGTATTTCAAAAGTGCTTTTAAACTGAGCTAATAATTTTGTCCTCAGCTATACGTAATACTGTACGTTGGAATGTTTATTTTTAAGTTTAATGGTGATTTTTCTTTACATTACATTATGTGTTTCATTCAATGTATTTACAGTTGAAGAATTATAAGTAACAAGTGGTATGTTGCTTTTTGACAACCTGATTTTCAGGGTTGAAGATTTAAAATAATAAAATATCCAGAAAGAATTGTGATCTTAATTAAGCAAAAAAAAAATTGTGATTCTCGTTTTATCCAGAATCGCGCAGCTCTAGTGCGATGTAAATTCTGACAACAGCACGAGTCACATCTCACCTCCCGATTGGTCGATCATCATAACGCGAGGTGTCGTCTCGGCCAGAGTGCTTGATGTTTACATCGGCTCCGCCTCTACGTGTCCCACCAAGACCACCACCTGAAGAGCAAAGCACATCGATAACCCAAGTCCACGACGACATAACGAAGCAGGCGTGAGATTTACCAAGACGCCGCGGACGCCATCCTTTCACCGTGCGCCCTCTTTCCACGTCGACAAGCACTCGCCGTCCATCGATCTTTTTGCCGTCGGCGTGTTTGTAGGCAGCTGAAGGGTTTGATAGACGAGCGAGAGAAAAGGAGTAGAGGGAATAAGCAGAAGACAGAGAAGAGATGAGCATCTGGGACGCACACAACAGTAATCCTGCTACAAACCTTCAAATCGGGGCAAAATCCAAGGTATTTTGCGCATATGGCACACGCTTACCTCAGAACAAGACACCAGGACTGATAAACTTCTGACAAGTTCACTAAAATTTTTTTTACTTCTAGTCGACACTCGGACTGGTGTGGCACATGGGCAAAAAAAAGTCCAGGAAAAGTGCAGTGGCCATCAGATAGTGTGTGTTGTCAGAGACGACTGATAGCAAAAATATAAATATGCCCTTGAAAAATGAATCCCAAAACTTCCCTACTACCAAATTAATTAGGCTTTAACATCAATTTGAAAAGGTTAAAAACTAAAAATGTGAAGAAAATATCCATGCAACCGATGCATCTCAGACGATTACATTATGAACAGGAACTTTAGTTATTTAAAAAGAAACTAAATCAAACAAACATCATAAACGACAAACCCAATTTTGTGGTTAGCGTATTTGATATAGTTTGATATCAGAATGTCGTTTTTAATAAGCAAATTTGTTTACAAAGTGAGTTTAGAAAAAAAAAGTGACAGAAAAAAAACAACAGTGAAGTCTTTTTATAGTTTATTGCTAGTGATTGCCATTCTCTGCTTTACAAAATTGAGGAAAGAAGCGGACCGAAAAACAAGCAACTATTAAATAAAAGTAATATATTAATATTACACATAAAATAAGCTGCAAATTGAACTCAATAGATAAAATACAAATCAATAAATGTGCGGTAAAAAAAAAAACTCACTCAAATTTCTCGTTCGCTCAATTTCACCACAACTTCCTAGTAGAGCATTCGTCACCGTCACTCACAGCAAACACAAGCCAAGAGTAAAAACAGAAGGTAAATGAACGTCGAGCGTTTGGTTGTCTTAACGCACGCAAATGTTCCCACAACGTCGCCAGTAAACCATCGCCTTCAGCGACAACAGATCCTCAACTAGTTCGCCATTATCTCTTACCACGTTACCTGGAGATGCTATCTTACCATCACACCTGGCCAAGGATGGAAGTCCTTGATGGAAAAGCCCATGGACACGTAGCCTTGCGATTCCAGTGGATTTGAATCGAAAAGTTCTTTGTATTCAATATAAAAAGGGAAAAAAAGCCCAGGATAACGTTGAAGAGCATCGGATCCGATCCTTCAACAAGGACACGCTGGAATCCATGAAGCTACTCTGGTCTGCACTGTGACGGCGTCCACTGCCCACATCTGCCCTGACATGGCAACACGAGGGCCTTACCCAAAACCCTCAGACCACCAAACAAGAGGGGCTTACCAACCACCCTCAACGGTTCAATCCAGCAAGATGGCCTTACCAACCACCCTCAATTACACTAAAAACAGAGGGCCTTACCACAACCCTCAGCAGATCCCCGAGGGCCTTACCCACCACCCTCAGAAACCCCTCGCTCACATCCGACAAAGATTTTTTGGGGACCTAGAAAATTGGCATATGTGCTGATTTGCATACTGGCTCTAATCGTATTATTAAAAAAACCTCACTGCGAGTGAATAAAACGAGTTTGACGTTTTTCGCTTTGTTGAGTTTGTTTGCCAAGTGCGCATTTAAAAACAAAAACAGCAAAGACCTCGGTTAATCAAATCTATTAAAGCCAATTTTAGCGCCAAATCGTCACCCAATCCCTGTCTGATCTTCCCATTACAAATGGCTTTTTGGGGGAAATATTTGAACTTCTTTGGGTCATTTAATGGTTTCCTTTCATGGTCCAAAGTCAAACGCTGAAGTAAAAGGTATGAGTTTATTCGTCTCTCCTTGCTCGAGTCAACCACTTACTCATGCTGAGTTCTGCCCTCAGCCCAGAAACACTGGGATCGGTTTACGGACACGACATATCTTAAGAAAAAAAAAGTCCTCGATAAAAGCGTGGTGGCTTTAATAGAAAAGATTACATTTTCTATTAAAATTCGGACTAAAACTGGCCCAAGCAAGAGTCGCCGGCACATGTCCGTCCTTTAAACCACGGCGGAACGCTTGGCGGATATTTAAGTCTAGAGTTACGTGTACACCTATCGACCTAGAATTAGATGAGGGTGTAAAGAAATCTTACCCATCATACAAACCCATCATACCAACCATATACTGAGCTGTGGTAGTAGGGTGTAGATGTATCAAAACCATCATCATGATCTGCAAGCCAGCTCTGGCCAATAGCCATCAGAGATAGGCGGCTGCAGTAGCAATGAAAACAACACACAATTAATTTAAAGCATTGACTTGCTCTGCAACACTTCAATCAAAATCAGAAAATGAATCAATTAAAAAAAAAAAAGCCCCCGGTGAAGTTGGATAAGCACAGATTGGAAGTTAACGTCTGTGTGGGGTGTGTAGTATTCGGGTCACCTTTTCGCTACAGATTAGCCTTTAGCTTACCAACAGCGCTCCAGCCGGAAACACACTGCTATGTCACACTTCCTAAACATTGCAGAGATGCCATAGAGTGGCGTTCGTGAGAATGTGTTGGCTAACGCAGAGCCACGTTTCGCTCTCCCACCACAAGTGCCACACATCCACACCAGATGCCACAAACACATATGGGGTAAGAGACAGAAATATACTACGGACACAGACTGAAAGGTTTGACAGGCTCTCTCTCACACACACACACACACACACACACACACACTCGCACATATGACATTTAAAAAAAAAAACTTCTTGATCATGTCACACTTTAGCACTAATTTTAACTGTTTGGCTACTTGAAATGAAAACATACTTTCCATTATATGATATTGATTTTTACATTTAAAACAACATATTTTCTATGAGTGGCTAAAAACATTTGCGCTAGAGCTGAATACAGCAGTCGGATGTAGTGTAAAGCCCGAGATGATGCTTCGGCTACTCACAGTGCATGTCTCTCTCGTGCTCATACTCAATGAATGCGTATCCCCTCGGCTTGCCGGACTTCTTGTTGTACACGATATAGATCTAATCAAACAGAAACGGATCCATGAACAAATGCAAAAAGGACAGAACGACGTCATTTGTTCCTCATTCACTCGGAACTTACACGCTTGATTGGACCGTAGACTTCAAATTCACGGCGCAGCTTGGATTCTGTGGTGTCGTAGTTCTGCATAAACGGAACAAAAGTGGTGAGATTTGCTCTTGGGATGATTTCAAAGACAAATAGAGAAATACTCACAATTCTGGCCACGAATAAAGTCTTAAAGGCATCGCCCTGTGCGTTCGGGTCGTTGTGTGGATCCCCTGGAGATAAGATAGTAGAGGTCAACGCGACTCGGACCAGAACATCCGCAGCACATTACACATCAGTGCTACTACTTAATTTCATTTTTATTTTATCTTTTAAGTGGTAAAACATTTCACATTTAGTGCGGAAGTAGACTCTCTAAGTAGGTTTTATGTAATATTCTTAATGCTCGTTTTAGCAAAATAACTTAAGATTTACTCAAGATTTCAAAAAAATAAAGTGTCAAAATAAATGAACAATATAACATTTGCAGTGTATCCTCATAATTGTTGATTAACTTTGCTTAAGACGGCCAGTTTCTTACAGATTAAAGAACTACAAGATTTATACAGCTAAATATAAAGATTCTTGCCTGAACTAAATAAATTTGTATCATCTGCAAATGTTTATATATCAGACACAGCACAAAGATCATTTGAATCTAAAATAAAAACTTACATTGCTTCAGCTCTCCTTCCACAACAACTTGCCTCCTTTCCATCTTTTCTCGTCTCTACAAATCAAACAAGAGTGATAAAAAAAAAACATTCAGAACTGAAAAAAACATGAATTAATTAACAAAGAGATTGTGTATACGCTGTACAAAAAGAAAATACAAACAAGTTGAAAAAACTGTTGAATTACAAAACATAATATATAGCTTTTTCTCAAAGTCACAGAAGGTCATCTGTAGTCTTCTCACCTTCCTTTCCAACCTCTCCTCCCTCGTCTCTGCTCTGGTGGGTGGCGGCGCATCTCGAGGATCCTGAAATTAAAACAGTTAGAAACCTTCCCATCATCCCTTGTGCTTTCCAACAATAAGACCTAGTGAAGGTGCAGTCATGCTTAACTCTGAGACGTTCAACTAATTGACATTGATTAATGATGTTGTCAGCATTTTAATAATTAATTGTTTGTGACCATTTTTTTTACATGAAAAACACAACACATACCCTGAAAGTAAGACTCAGTGATACAAAAAAATAACATGACATCTCACATATCAACTGTACAATTTATCTTCTCTGCTGTAAAGTTATAGGTCTGTATTACATTGTATCAGATGTAATTTTTGTACTGTATTTATTACTGCATGTTGCACTGTATAGAAAGATGCTATGGTTTCATTGTACATGAGTATAACTTAAATGGATTATGTGCACAGTTACAATAAAGGCCATTCTATTCTGCAAGAACATATTCAAATGACCATGGCTTGGTTTAAGTAGATAACCTGCTTTGGTTCGGACATTATGATTTTATTCAGCGGTGTAACAACGCACTTGATGTTTGTGTTGCATTACAGTTTTTATATTGTGCTTTATACATTTATTTTATATTTTACTTATTAATATTGCGTTGAAAAATCTACTTTGATTTTATATAGACGTATAAAAATACTTTTTATAAATGTGCATTATATATACACAAACATACATACGCATAGTTGTCTTTTTGTTCAGCTTGAGTTGGTCTTTTTATGGGTGTCATTTATAAAAAATTTAAGCGCTATTGTTTATTTAAAATGCCTATATAATTGGACACTTTGATTTATTGATGGTGCTTTTCTATACACAGTATATTATTAAAGTTGGTCTATTCTATATTTAAATAGCATTTACAGGCTTTATCTTTGCTGCTTGGTTCAGCTAAACATACAGTATGAAAAACACACGATGCATGGTGTCTTCTGCACCACAGTTTATAAAAAAAACTTCTTGAAGGGTCCAAAAGTTAAAGTTGATTAACGTACCTCAAAGTGTCTGATGAAGGGGGCAATTCCGCAGTAGGGCTGGTTGTGGTGCTTCTCATGGGGAAGCTTCTCCAACTGAGGCAGGAACGGGATCGGATCCCGCGGGGCGAACAGGGCCAGAAGGTTCGGGGGAAGAAACTGAGTCATTTTCACCTGGAACACAAACAATCGCTCGTTAAAAGCGGAAGTGGAATATTAACGCGACATGGTTAATCACGTCACTCACGCTGCGCCGCGAAGTTAAATCCCGAGGAAAAACATTAATCTGGCGAGTTAAATCTCAACAAAGTATGCAAATTTCCAACCGAGTGTGAAGGATTTTTACTAAAAAACTACAACCAAACAATGGAACTTAAGCGAGCCGCAACAGCTAATGTTGTTAGCAGCTAACAAACGAGCACGGAGTCACTAACTATAAACTACAACTTTTATCTATTACTTTTATTCATGAAATATATAGAGGGATAATGGCATAAAACATACTTTAATATTCCAGATTCTACAACTAGTGTGTAAACCAAACCTGAAATGGTAAAAAGAGTAATTCTACTGAATCCAGAGAGGCCTCGTGTAGATTACCTCAGTTTCTTCGCAAGCGATCCAGTTCTACGGAAGTTTTGCGCCGATCGATGTTCTGAGTTTGGAGATTCTTTCAACGAGAACTATAATGAATCCTTGTCAGCAGCGTGCGTGTTCGCAGAATAACCTGAGCGTGCTCTGCTCTTCGAAACGAGCTGTTCTATTCCTTAAAATGGCGGTAGGACGTAAACCACAGTGCAGGCCTGCGACACCCCCGCTGAAGCGGTTTGCGACAGGGGCGTGGCCACTGACAACATAATAAAAGTCCCCTTCTTCTCAAAATCAAGATCCAATCCTTTTTATTTGTCTCGTACATGTACGTGCATGGTACGACATGACATGCAGTGAAATGCTTTTTACAATTACTCAGCTTTTACCCTTAAAATGAAGGGGTAGCGAAATATTCAAAACAAGTAAGAAAGGAACATTATAATAAAATATTGTAATTTTTTTTCGACAAAATTAGGTCATGTTTCGACGACCAAAAATTACTCCAAATCAAGTCGAAGACCGACCGATGGGATATCGACCTAATTTAATTTCGACGTCCAATGTTTAGCAGGTAGTTTTCGAAAACGAGGTAGACGCTGCGAGCACACATTTGGATTGCAGATAAATATGAGGATTAAACAAAAGAATACCTAAGACTATAGTTGGAATAAACAATCTCACGATTAAATAAAGCAGTTAATTAATCTTTCTAAATGGCCAGAGACTATTTTTAAGGTGCACTCAAAATGCGCATTTGGCTTGGCGCTGATCTCACTAGGTGGCGCTGTGTACCGAAAACAAATACCCTCGCAAAGCAACTAAAATATTGCTAAATCAATCTGTTTTTTTTTGTATTGTTTTTGCTTAGCTGTAATGCTTAGTACCGCGTGTATATGGTTCTTTATTGTGTAAGCATTGAAATAAAACGCATTAATTTTCAATGCAATTATATCCAACAACATTTGAATATAACAATGTAGTCTTATAAAGGTATTGTTTATTGCATTACTTTTACTTTTTTACCCCAAGTAGTTTTACCAGTAACCGTAAAAGTAAAAAGTACAATGAAGTTGAGCAGCTACTTTTACTTCCACTGAAGTATTACTGTATTTTGAACTGTATTAAGTATTTATAAATAAATACTCATACTTTAGTAACGAGTGTGACTTGACAACACTGTTCTTCACATACACTAAAGTCATAAGTTCTATTTTTTAATAGTTCAATTTGCATATATCTGTTGGACATTTCCCAAGAGTCTTGACTTGACAGTTCTAACTTATTTGGGCCAAGACGATATTTTACTAAAACTAATAATTTTAGATAATGGATTGAAATGTGTATGAATAAAACTAAAGTCATTCTCATAGACGTAACTATCCTAACTGTTTAAAGAATTATTTGGATCATATTAACGATGATCGATCGATCGCTTGAATCTTGTTCGGTCGATGCTTCCAAGCCACTAGAGGCGCTACAACAGCTAAGTAAGCGGAGACATTGCTCTTGCGTAGTTAAATATGGCGGAGTCCGATGAAGCTAAACAAACCTGCAGATTTATTTTCAAGAAATCAAACAAGAAGTTCTCTGCTCGGAAAAGAAATGCCAGTGATAGCGATAAGGGTATGTTATACATATTCTCGTGTGTGGTCGGAATGTATAGTATCTTTAAGTCGCGATGCAATGGACATCTACATCCACAGTTGACATCTGCAATCATCTTTTCTAATCTAATTAAATAGATTTTTGTCTGATTTTTGTTGTTTGTCCCTCAGACAAAAGTGACGGCGATGAAGGGAGCGCGGTAGTCAGAAAGAAGAAAGCTGCTGCCGCCAACCCCATGATTCAACAAGTACTTGTTTTTTCATATAAAAATCACACGTTTTTAAGACAAACTCTTATATTTCAACATTTTGAATTTCACAGACAAAGAAAGTGGAGAGAGAGGCCGTCTCGTCAAGTGACAGCGATGACGAGAAACGAGACAAAAGTGTAACGGTGTCTTACAAATCGACCCGTTCTGCAGTGAGTTTATCACTTTTTACTGGCGAAATCCTTGAAAATCCTTCTGATTAAGAGTGATGTCTAATTAACCAGTTCATTTATTTACAAATTATTAAAATAGCAGCTGAAGTTGCAACCAAAGTGACGTATAACAAGTTTGAACCAAAATAATGTATCAAATATTCGATTCTCAAAGTTTGTAACAAAATAAAAGTATGAAACCCAAACTATAAAGAAAAAGAGCAGTTTTGTTTCTACAGAAAGATGACGTTGTGTGTGTGGTATTGTCCAGAAACCCGAGGGTCCAGATGACATGGGGGCCACGGCTGTTTATCAGATGGACACTGAGAAGGATAAAGATGCTCAGTCTATTTTTGAGCGCAGCCAGAAGATTCAGGAGGTAAGATCTGCATTAACAAAAC
Source organism: Paedocypris micromegethes (assembly GCA_028031935.1). Taxonomy (NCBI): domain Eukaryota; kingdom Metazoa; phylum Chordata; class Actinopteri; order Cypriniformes; genus Paedocypris; species Paedocypris micromegethes. The sequence continues at coordinate 5,304,471 of CM051506.1, forward strand.
TCTTTATTCATTTACATGTTAGAATTTTACGTGTACAAGACTACACAAGTTAGCTGACGGAGGGAACTGGCTTTGGTCCAATGTTTTTTTTTTTTCATTTATTTTTATTAATAGGAACTGACTGGCAAAGATGATGATAAAATATATCGAGGCATGAATAACTATCACAAATACATCAAACCCAAAGACACCACCATGGGAAACGCCTCGTCCGGGATGGTTAGGTAAGTGGAGCCGTACATGTTTAAATCAAGCATTTATTGGAAAAAAAAATGAACTGTCAGATGTCAATTTGAAACTAATCATTAATTACACAAATCGAAACTTCGAGGTTTGGTGCGTACTTGCGATAATCCGCTTCCAAACGTCAGATCTCCCAGTAAAAGTATTTTTCATTTATTTCTGATTTATGTCATGTGAAGGGTCTGTCAAAATATGAAACACATCAAATTTCACACATTTCCTAGATATTATGTACAATGAACTGCCTGAACGTTTTGTCGGTGGCTCCCGAAATCGCAAAATGTTTAAAAAACAGGCATACACCCCCAACTAATTCCAGTATGTTTCACAAACTGTAACAAACAATGTGGAACTAGAAGTTGGTCGACACTTGAGATCAAAACGATACCTATGTTTTGCCAAAAACCAATTCCCGCAGTTCGTGTTGCATTTTTATTTTGTTATTTTTCAGATCCAGAGAAGTATAGTTCTTACTTTATTTCTTTATATCTTTTTTTTTGTTGAGGTTGAAAAAATTAGAACGTTAAACCTACACTTGCTTAAATCACAAAATACGTCATGTTATGTGACGTGCATTTTAGAAAAGGACCAATCCGAGCCCCTGAGCACCTCAGGGCCACAGTGCGGTGGGATTACCAGCCGGACATCTGTAAGGACTATAAAGAGACGGGCTTCTGTGGGTTTGGAGGTAAGGAGAAAGACCCGTGTGGCGTGATGATGCCATGATGTGCGGCAGGAGCAAACGCGTGTTTTGTTTGGCAGACAGCTGTAAGTTCCTCCACGATCGCTCGGACTATAAGCACGGCTGGCAGATTGAGCGGGAGCTTGATGAAGGGCGATATGGAGCAAACGGTGGGTCATCTTTATAAACGGTTCATGCTGTTACTCCAGCATCCGTTGTGATTGTTCTGCTTTCTGATGCTTTACAGATGAGGAGAACTACGAGGTGAGCAGCGATGAAGAAGACCTGCCGTTCAAATGCTTTATTTGCCGAGAATCCTTTAAGAACCCTATTATTACAAAGTGAGTCCGTACAGGAAGTCGTGGCTTTCTTGAGCTTCCATAACGGGATTCTTCATTATTAGGTTGTAAGGAAGAGTGACTTTTATTTTGTTTTCCAGGTGTCGCCATTATTTCTGCGAGGTCTGCGCTCTCCAGAACTATCGCAAGTCTCAGAGATGCTACGTCTGCAACCAGCAGACCAACGGAGTCTTTAATCCCGCTAAAGGTGCAGATCTGCTGTGAAATGTCTAGTACTGCACATAAAAGTTCAATTTTACTGTAAAATATTAATCAGTCCCTCCAGTTTTTCACAATTTGGCTTTTTGTTTTTGTGAAAAATACATTTGGTTATGATTATCTAATCATTACTTGTAGTTTAATAATTTCAATCTGTGACTAAACATTGATAAAGTTCCTTTTCATTTGCTCAGTCACTTTTTATTCACGTGCGGCTAATGTTATTATAATTTTATAATATATAAATATGTAATAAAAATGATACATAGTTTATATATATATTAAACATTGTTATTTTTACTTGGAATGTTTGGATGTAAGGATGAATAAGATTTAGAGATTAGACATTTCTGCAGGTAAAATACAGTCAAGTTTCTAAAATCCTAAAAACTCTTTTTAGTTGTTTTTTATGATTAAAAAAACCTAGAACATTCTAGATTCTTGCAAGGTAAAGCAAGAAAAATACATTCCAAAAATCCCTGCAATTTTATTCTAGAAAAGAAAAAAAATTATTTTTCTTTTGGCCAAAAAGGGAAATCCAGAGGGACTGATAAATGTAATTTTCCAGAGTTTAAGCTGAATTGTCTTTTTCTTTGTGTCAGAGCTCATGGCCAAGATTCAGAAACGCCAGGCCGAAGCTGACCAGCCTCCATCAGATGAAGACGACGATGAAGACTAGCTGAACCACACTGCTTTTAAAACTAATCAAATAAAAATGTCTTTTTGTACACAGTTTGTGGAATTCCATCTAATCCGTCAATGCAAGTAAACACAGTAAATTAAACCAACAAAGCGTCGACAACGGCTGAACGGACAGATGCGCAGCGGCAAGTTTATTTCCTTTAAACAGAAGGCAGAAATCCTAAACCGAACAGTACTGAACTAACTTAACACAAGTCACCTCAGCCCCATTCTACACCACAAACGTAAGTGTATTTGCAACGAATAGCACGATGGGGGGAAAAAAAGCAGCAAAATCAAATCAGATTCTTTAAATCTTGAAGATCCGTCCTGGACCGCACTTCCTCCTCAGCAGACATCATTCCTGCAGAAACTCGACGGCGAACAAGATATGTCGAGAGTGAGGAATACGAATTCATCCATTTCCGTGTTAAAAGTCCTGGTCATTCCACTGTCAGAGACGAAATACAACTGGAAAAAAAACCTCAAAGCTGCTTCTTAAACAACATGGAGCAGCAATACATTCACATCGCACTTCCCTTTCTTCCCTTAAAAAGCTACTGGTAGAGTCACGTGTCCCATGGGTTTGGAGGTCAGAAGTCCCAGTCCTCCACGTCCAGCTGATGGAGCTGAGAGGCGAGGCTGTCCAGGCCGGTCGGGGGGTCGTGATGCTGGACGCCCTCCAGGCTGCTGATGGGGGAAAGCGGACGCAGCAGCTCAGGTAGAGCCTCACACGCTCGCCGCTTTATCTGCACGGGAAACGGACCAATATTAACCAATGAGATGCCTTTATTAGTATTGATGCAAACGTGTGGTGCAAGTCACCTGCTTGAAGAAAGAATGTCCTATGAGGAAACTGGCAGAAGGCCTGGAAGACAAACCACAAGCACGTGTACGTTTATATTCCGGACGTGATTTGCATTTTTTTGTGAATGTTTCACGCATTAAACGTTGGGTTTAATTCAGAATTTCTGCTTTCTTGCCCATTAAAGCAGAAACACAAATGTGATGAAAATGCGAACAGTTTCTCTTACTAATAGCATCCATATAAAAGGTTGTATGTTCTTCCGTTCACCCGTCTATCTAACTTTCTGTTTATCTATTAGTCTGACTCTCCAACTACACACCTGTTTGTCTTTCTATCCATCCACCCATCTGTCTGTCTGTGGCCATCTATTTGTCTGGCCAACCATCCATTCATCGGTTTGTCTATCTATCAGTCTATCTGCCTATCCATTCTATCCATTTTTTTTCTTTACATCTATCTATCTGCATGTCTATCCATTCATCCATCTGTATATCTGCCTGTGCGTCCATCCATCCATCTGCCTGTCTATAGATTCATCCATTTGTCTATACATCTGTCTATCTGCATGTCTCTATCCATTCATCTATCCCTCTATCTGTCCATCTGCCCGTCCATCCATTGGTTTCTCTATCTTTCCATCTGCCCGTCTATACATTTATCTATCTTCATGTCAGTCTATCTGAATGTCCATCCAATCATCCATCCACCCATCTATTTGTCTACACATCTGCCTCTCTGTATGTCTCTATCCATCCATCCATTCGACTGTCTATCATCTGCCGGTCTATCCATCCATTCGTGGATCTGTATGTCAGTCTGTCTGAATGTCTCTCAATCCATCCATCAGCTAGTTGGGTAGTTTTAGTGTGAAAACCAGTCACCTTTTCTCCGGATCTCTCTGGAGGCAAAGTTCCACAAAGGCATGAAAGTGTGGACTGAACGTCCGACTGTAAGGATTGCCCGCGGAGGAAGAGGTGGGCTCTCCATTGGTGTGGCGCGCTCCTCCGGACCCTTCACATATCCCCGAGTCGGCTCCGGAGCAAGAAGGCTTCATGCTCAGCTCTTCTGGAGGGATCGTGGTGGTGTCCAGCAAGCAGGGAACGGTCCCGTTCAACTTCTCCAGCAACATCTGACACCCACAAATGGACAAAACATCAGAACTTGAAAAAGGAGAAAGATTTAGAGGAAATTAGCCGCTTTACCTGAGTAGCAGGCATGTCTTTAAAGGGCACATGGCCGTTGGCTAGCTCGCATGCCGTGATGCCCAAACTGTATATATCAGAGCGGAAGTCATAACCCTGAAGATTCTGTTATTGGAAAGAAAAAACTAATTTTCACTTGGTGTTAAACAGCAAAAACAGTTCATTAACTTGTTGATACATTTATTTGACGTGCTTTTTTTCACCCAAAAGAACCATTAGGTCTTATTTGAAGATATTTTTTAGGCCTACAAAAATAAACATTTTTAATCTGTAGAGTTGACTTTTATGGTTTTTAAATCAGTCCAAAATTAATAGATGATAAAAGCCACTGTGACTTTCCATTTGTAAAAGCAGAAATATGACCCCGCCCCTACTCCATATTAATGAAGGGCTCTTGCATATCAAAATAAAAAATAACAGTGCATCTTAGTTTCATCTGAGGGTCTGTGATTGGAAAATCACAGTTGTTTCCATTTCAACAAACACTTGTGAACTCAGTAGGTCATATTTTCAGGGAAACGGTATTTGTACAGGTGATTTTACAATTCAAAGCATAAAATATACCTGCTGCAGAACTTCTGGACTCAGCCATGGCAGTATTTTAATGCTGTACTGTGGGAAGTCGTGCACAACACGCGCTCTCTGACCGTGACGAATCAAACTAAAAATGCTCCTGAGACCGGACAGGAACACTTGTCCATCGGCCGAGATCAGCACGTGGCTTGCTTTCACGCTCCTGTAAGAAAAAAAAATCAAGATATGCATCTAAAAGACAATTTGTGCATCTAAAATACCGTATTTCTCAGACTATAAGGCACACGTACAATCCAAAAACGTCTCAAAATTGACTGTGCGCCTTATTTATGAAAAAATAATACTAGGAAATAGATGTTTATTGATAGTCTTCACAATCCAGTGCACCTTGTATTCTGTAAAATACGGTATTTTGAAGAAACGCACAAAACATGGTTAAATGGCGTGTTTACCGGTGAACGTAGCCCATCTGGTGTATGTACTCCAGGGCCTTGAGGACACCAAACAGCACGTAGGCAATAGTCTGTTCACTCAAGCCATCAGCAAAGTGTGTGCTGATCAAGTCTCGAGCCGATCCTGATAGAGATCACATATTCACATTCAAATTCACCGTCATCCTAAATCTGTGCACTAACCGTAGGCCATGAAGGGAGTGATCACCCAGAGTTCATTTTCAGCAATGAACACACTCCTGTACGGGAGAATACTGGGGTGGTGGAACAGCTTGGACACATGAAGTTCAGCCTGGACACAAGGAGAATAATGAATTGAATTGAAAATGTAATTAAAAGAAATTTAAAAAAAGATTAAAAAAAAAAAGCTTTTCATTTTCCCACAGCGGGGAAATTGCATGTCACAACAGCAGTATACATATGTATATAAAAACATCTATATGAGCAGTAAATAGGCAAATAAGCATGCATACATAAACATAATCCATAATAGATAAGATATAAATATATAAGATAGATAAGATAGAGAGATAGATAAGCAGATAGATAGAGAGATAGATAAGCAGATAGATAGATAGATAGATAGATAGAAGACAGAGATGGAAAGAGAGATAGCGAGATAGATGGAGGAAGGGATGTATGGATAGATAACCTTCATTTATCCAACAAATAAGAAACTCACATGTTATATCCGCAACCACAAAAGCAAGTAAAAGTAAACGCAACGATAAACAATAAAGATAAAAATATGAATAAAAAAAAACATTGCACTTGTAGTTTTGTTTACTGATTAATGAGATGTGGTATACAATGCTTTGCTTAATTTGCTTAAACTATGTGAGCTTCATGTGTGAAAAAGATATTACCAAAAAACATAAAGAAATAGAGAACACAATGATACTACTGAGGCCGATAAAAGCCTGGAATATTGCCCACAGGTATGAGCGCTCTTGACCACGTGTGTGGTTACGTATTTGACCTGGACTGACCTGCAAGTAATTCACCATGTCATTGGTACAGGAATCCAGGTTGATGCGTCGGATGGCCACGTACTCGCCCGTGGGTTTGTACTTGGCGAGATTGACCATCATCAGCTCTTCCAAACCCCGACCTGAACAAACACAGGCGATGGTGACGGAATCTAAGAGAGAGTAAGAATCGTCTCACCGATGACAGAGAGCAGCTCATAGGCGCTGCTGTCGGGCTGAAAGCTTCCCATGGTGCTCCGGCACGGAAGATTGCTCAGGGATTCCTCACTGTCCTCATTGGTCTGTCCACACACACACACACACACACACACACACACACACACACACAAAACACACACACCAAAGAACTCATCATTAATGCAGAACATTAAGATCTTGTGATGCTTGTATCCAAAGTGACGTCCTTTACAAAACACATTCACAAATTCATGCTTTTGTCAGGCGTTGAATGACCTTTGACCTTTCATGTTACTGACTCAATCACTGAAGAGCAGTTCGATTTGAGAGGTTGTGGTTATCAATATTTCAAGAAATACACACATGACACGTGTCAGTACAAACCTTGTCCTGTATGAGAGATTTACTAGACGTGGCAAATGACAAATCCCAGCCCTTGCAAAACAACTCTTACAACGCAACAACTTAAACAAATCTGAGCTGATTCAGTGTTGGATAAGAATACCAAAGCATTGCAGATTTGGCTGCAGATCCCGTCTGTACAGTCGATTCTGGTGAATTGGATTAACAACTAGTCTGACCAATCTCTTATTCCAACTCAATCTTAATATCACAAAATATTTGGTGAATTGTTGTTTGGATGTGTTGGTTATTTGGAACAAAGCTATTCTGTGTGGTGTTCTTTTATGTAGCGTTCAAATCTGTGTAGTGTTGTTATGTATTGCTCAACTCTGTGTAGTGTACTTCCGTGTAATGTTCAACTCTGTATGTTCTCTGTGTAGTGTTCTTCTGTACAAAGTAGTAAAAGTTACGACCACACAAGCTCTATTCATCACCATTTAAACCCAGGATTATAGAAATATAACAGGTTGTGTGTTTCGATCAATAACGGTCCTAATGGCGTTCTCACGTTCCTTACAGCACATTGTGTCTTATTGCGGTCAATGAGATCACGAGGCATGTTTGCGTGATTAGGCCAGTCGGTGATTATGACCAATGTGATCCAGCCCGGATATGTCCAATCAACCGGAATCGACTGCATTTAGAATACCTTTCAATGCAAAACTGCCCATAAACTTTCTCAAAAAGCAAAACTCACAGAAGATCCAGATTAGCACAACTCATAGGTTTCTCTATCAATAAAGATCATGCAGTACTCTGGCCTTTTCAAAACACTAATGTTCAGAGTGACCAGTGCAACAAGCCAAGGCCTTGACTTTAGTGACTCTCTAGCGTGATCACACTACACATGCGTATGCCAGTGGAACAACCATCATTGCGATTTCTGCTGCACATTTTCATTATTCTTAGCATTTCTAGTTTTGTTTAAAACGTTATTTTTAACTTCTATTATTCACTCAATTAAGTGATGCCCAACCTGCGGCCCGTGGGCCATATACGGCCCGTGAAGGAGTTACATGTTCCTAACTACTAATGAAATGAGCATCGGAAAGGGAGTCTGACAATTTATGATTATTGATTCATTTTCTTACGTTTGGCTGATTTTAATTATTTAAAAGTAATTATCATATATGTTGTGGTCCGAAAAAATCCAAGCAAAGTCACAGTTGGCTACCAAATAACGATAAGTTGGGCACCACTGACCCAAGAAATGTCTTCATCAAGAATCACAATGAAATAAACCAGTGTGTTATTGTTATCTTAAATATTTAACAGATGGTATTTAAAGTAAGTGAAGTATTTATATTTTAAAAAAAAAATTAAAACCCCTGTGATTTTATTTGTTATTGCAGTAAAAACTAATTAGTGTGTATTTAATATAAATATTATTTTAATCTCTTGGCGTGATACTCTCTCTGGACCCTCGTGGTCAGTTTAGGGGGCAAAAACTGGAGTAATGAGCGTCACAGCAGCACAATGAGTGAATGTATAGGGGGATGAGTCTGATACAGATCCGTACGTGTACACACACACTTATCATCTCGCATGCTCTCACAGCTTCAACACACACTCACACCAAAAAACAAAAAGAAAAGCTGTAAGATTTACAGCACTTACGTTCCTTAGTGGACTTGCCCAAGATTGTTCTGGGGCAGGAAGATGAATGACGCAAAAGACACACACACACATAAGCAGTTGGCCTTTAAGTAACAACTGATAATAACCAATTACACAATTTTGTACAATACATTTGACTTTGTATTACTATTACTATTGTATTTATGTATATATTGAAAAAAAAGTTTATGCAAATTGAATGAGGATTTTATCTTTAGGTTTATAGTATACAAGTTGTTTTCCGACTGGAAATTATGCGCAAAAGGATAATCCAATAAAACAGTGACTGCATTCAATATGATTTGATGTCCATCTTAACCCCATTTGTTATGTTCGGTTTGACCGAACAATGAGCTTTGTATCTTTAGAATTAAACTGGTTAGAAACACAGATCCGTTGTTATACTACTTGCCCCTGGAAGCATTGTTGGTAGACTACTAACCTGAACAGTTTCCAAATTTACATTAAAAGTCACGGGAAATCTAATCTCATTGATATAGAAGTTTATTAAGATTTATATAGAAACATTTTATATAGAATTAATTTCGAAAAGCAATGGGAAATCCCCATTCGATTCAGCAGATATTGTGAACCAAAACAAACCAAACAAACCAAACCAAACCACTAGTTTATGAAAAATACTATGGTATTTAAATACTATGGTATTTAGTTTGTGTGCTTTAGAACTTTTCCATGACTCCCATCCACACTCGCCTGGAAGAAGCTCAGGCAGAAAAAAGCAGAACACGAGAAGTTGGAATGTTGAACTCACCGCCAAATAATTCCAGATCCCTCAGGCTTTCAACACTGAGTTTCTCTGTCACCCAACGCTACAGAGACAGCATTAAAGATGTGTTAGTGTTAAAGTGTATACAGTAAATCTTATTTTGATATGAAATGTGCCTTTTAATGCGTAGTTTACAGTTATGCAATCCTGTTCAGGCTTACTGACCAAAAAAGACATGGATCCTGAAGATGATGATGATGGTTATGATGAGAAGACGACAGGGAGCAGTACTTTCACAATCAAAGCAAGGATAAACCTTAAGAAGGGTATAGATTTAAAATATACACCGTGTATATTTATATAAAGCAATAGTTAAATTTACAACATTTTCTTTTCAGAATTACACAATCCTCTCGACAGAAACGCCTTTGTTCCGTATTAAAGCAATATTATATTATACATTTACAGATATAAAATATAATGCCGTAGAACTCTAACGTTTGTCTTTAATGAATGTAGATAACGTAAACAAATGTGGTGTAAACTTATTAATCAAACCCAATCACTTAGCACAGGAGCTACATGGATAACTAGCAAAGATGGTGATACATTCATCTGACCAAATCGGTACAGGTATGTGTTTATAATAAATGATAAAAGTAAAACTCACCCAACTTGTGTTGTGCGTTTAAACACTCGCTTTTGCTGCTAACGCTGTGCCAGTGACCGTAACATACTGGGCTTGATTTAGCGCATTTCGGGTCTTGCAAGTGGGTAGGGTTTTGTTTTAGAGAAGCAAGCGATCGGACGCATGTCTTTGATGAAAGTCGTTTTGATTGGAAGAGATTATGTGTGCGCTCACCCATTGGTTCAAATTTGGGCGCAAACCTAACGACCGCCTCATGCTCTTGTGTTGCCAATTCTGCCGACTGTAATAGAATGGAAGCTGAAATGTAATCGCAGTGAAGCTGAAATGTTGATATTAATAACATCTAATTTTGCTATTCTTCTTTACTTTTATATTTCTATTTGTTTATCATTTCAATTTAGCTCCAAGCCTCCAACTGTCCGTGAGTCCGTGACCCAGCAATGGAATATCGGCTCATAAAATTAATAGATGAAATGTCAATATTGTTGTTAATATTTTATTGTTTGTATTTGTATCGTTTAAATATCAAAACAACCAAGATTTGCAGCAATGCAGGGTCTATCTTGGCGATTTTGTGATTCCGTGAATTAAAAAATAAGATTTGGCAACCCTACTCTGTCCTAAGTACGTACGTAATACACATTTCGCGAATAGATCTCGTCCTTAGTTGATGACGTAGTGCGCAGTGTCCGATAAGTGCGCAAAATTGCCTAAAGAGGTAAACACGCAACGTACATACGGTGTCTTATTCACATTGCAAGATTTATTGATTGACGTCGTTGTTTTAATTCGAACGATAGCAAGATTTTCGCATCGATTGCGTCTTCGATGCTCGTCCTTTAGCGCCTGAAAGCTGTAACCCAGCAACGATCTTTGAAGGCAGATCTGAAGGCCGCGGGTGATTGACTGGGTTTTGCTGTTGTGTTTTGTAGTTCAGCAAAGATGAACTGGAACAAAGGAGGACCCAGTGGGAAGAGAGGGTTCGGATTCGGGGGTTTTTCTCTAGCAAGTGGGAAGAAAGAGGAACCTCCGCTTCCACAGAAGGCCCACTCCGCCTTCGGAGCTCTGCCGTCAATGGGCGGACTGGGCAAAAACCAGCAGCTCTCGTCGTTTTACAAAATCGGATCCAAACGGGCAAATTTCGACGAGGAGAATGCGTAAGTGTTGACAAAGCTGTCGTATTTCAAACCGATTTGCTAATAAATTGCACACGTGATTTATCAACTCATCCCATTGATGCAGAACCAACATCGAATCGTAATTTCATCAGACTCTGCATTCTAACTTTTTTATTTTCTCTACATTGTAAGAGGCGTGACAGATTAGAATAATATCACATTGATTACACCTTGGGGAAAAAAAACACGTCAAGAGCTTTTGTGCTTTGTGGTAGGTATTTTGAGGATGATGAAGAAGAGTCCAGCACTGCAGATCTTCCATACATCCCAGCGGAGAATTCTCCAACACGGAAACAATTCCAGTCTGGAGGTGGAGGCGGCTCGGAGAGCGACGACGATCCACTTGATTCCTTTATGGCTGAAGTTGAGGTTAGATCGCCTTTGAGATGTGAAGGTCTGTCAATTACATGATTTAAAAGCTCGTTTCAATGTGCAGGACCAAGCAGCAAAAGACATGAAGAAGCTTGAGGAAAAGGAAAAGAAGCTGGCCAAGTAAGCCAAACCATTTCACACTGGACACAATTTGACTATTGAGATATTTTTTAGCGGAGATGACGGGGTAGTTTGGGTTTGTGGGTAGATTATGGGTTCTTATGGGTGTTTGAGCGAGTCGCAGGGAAGTTTTTTTTTTCTCCGCTTGTTTTTTCCAGGGGTATACGGGATGACATTGAAGAGGAAGATGACCAAGTGAGTGACCCCGGCTGAAGACGCATCTGTCGCCGTGTCTCTGCCACAGCCATGACTGTGCCCCACTCTTTTATATATAAACTACAGATCAAAGTGTGCATTCATCTACTGTATTTTAAAGTGCACTTCGTAGATGTGTTGGTTTTCAGGTTTTCAAATAGAGATTTGAATTTGAGGTGTGTTAAAATATTACCTTCAGTTCCAAATACACCAAAAGCAAATTAAATACATTTGCAGATGCTTTTAGTCAAATTGACTGTCATTCTATTACAGCTAAACATTTATTCCCATAACCATTGGTACCGTTTTTTTTAATATATCTTAATATTTTCTTACCCATGTCATATTTTTACAACAATTCTAGTCGTCTGCTGTTAAGATTGTGCCATTTTCTTTTATTTTAATTGTTTGTGCAAGTGCATGCGTTTTGTCATTTTAAAGCAAAATTCTGACATTTGTTTCTTTTACAGGAAGCATATTTTCGTTACATGGCAGAAAACCCAACAGCCGGTCTCACCCAAGAAGAAGAAGAGGATGATGTGGAATATGACAGTGATGGGAATCCTATCGCTCCCGTCGCCAAAAAGATCATCATGCCCCTGCCACCCATAGACCACTCTGAGGTACCATTGATCTGCTCATAATGGTCTTACTGGGGTTGTTTTTGGATCCAGTGGGCCGTATTTGCCCCAGATGATTATTTATGATTTGCAGTTTACTATCTGATATCATAAGTACTGTGGAATGCTCTACTGTTTTTTTGCCGTGCCATTCACGATAGAATTCATCACAGCAACCACGTGCCAATTCTAGCACCTTCCTAAACCTCTCAAAATAGTAAGAAGGCAGAAAACATTTGTCTTGTCTTTTTTTTTAGATTTCTTTTTGGCCATTGAAACTGGTAATTGTTCAAATTAATTTTAACAACCACCAATACAATTTGTATTTACCGGTACATTTTAGTAAATTTTTCATTTTTTTAAAATGTAATTCCAGTGTTTTTCTATTTCATAATAAGTTTTACACCGGTAAATAATGAGTGAATGAATGAATGTATAAACTTCTCATCATAGGGAAATTCAATTACTAGAACAGCTAAAGAAATATAATAGTAAAAAACGCTGATGATGATGATAATAATAATCATAATGAAAACAATAATAATTGGGTTATAAATATAAAAATGTTTAAAAAGCTTTTAAAATATAAATGTTGGCTTGCCACTTTGTTCTAGTTTAGAAGTTTGCCCCGTGTATGACTTTAAAGTGAATTGTGCACTTGCTTTTTCTCTTCAGATCGACTATCCTCCCTTCGAGAAGAACTTCTATATTGAGCATGAAGAGCTGAGCAGCCTTACTGGTCTTGGTGTGGTGGAACTGCGGCAGAAGCTCAATCTGAAGGTCCATGGCACTTCTGGCGCGGATGCTGAACACGTTCTCATCTTTCTCTCGTACTAAACCACGTCTGTAATAGGTTTCTGGAGCAGCTCCTCCTAAACCAGCCACCAGTTTCGCCCACTTTGGATTCGATGAGCCGCTCATGCATCAGATTCGTAAATCTGAGTACACGCAGCCAACACCCATTCAGTGTCAGGTGATGACCTCTATAAAGGTCACAGCATTGTCAGAACGAACGCAGAGTATCGACTTGCTGTCTTTGCTTTACTAGGGTGTGCCCATCGCTCTAAGCGGCAGAGATATGATTGGCATCGCCAAAACTGGCAGTGGAAAGACGGCGGCTTTTATTTGGCCGATACTAGTCCACATCATGGACCAGAAAGAGCTGGAGGAGGGTGAAGGGCCCATTGCTGTAGTGGTTTGCCCGACTCGAGAGCTCTGTCAACAGGTCAGTAGGTCATTTCTCATGTTTTATGGAAGAGATCGTTTTTTTTTTAGCTTCTCACTTTGTGTTTGACGTGTGGTCTAGATCCATGCCGAATGCAAGCGCTTTGGGAAAGTGTACGGCCTTCGCTCGGTGGCTGTGTATGGAGGAGGAAGCATGTGGGAACAAGCCAAGGCGCTACAGGAAGGAGCTGAAATTGTGGTTTGCACACCAGTAAGTCGCTAAAATCTTTAAGAAAAATACTGTCTCTTTAACACAAGGCTTATTCTTCCTTGCTATTATGTCTTGTCTAATAAAGCATATTTTGATTGCATTTGATCAATTAGGTGGTGTAAGATAACAGTTTTATTCGTTAATAACAGTTTTTGGTTTTTTTTTTTTTTTTTTAGAAGTCAACATGAAAGATTTTATCTTAAAAGTTCTATAGATGATCTATTGATCTGTGTCTATTGCTATAAAAATGTTCTTTGTTTTGGGTTGTTCTGCTATGTAAAATTGTGAACAGCAAAAGCCACAATGTCATTAATATTGGTGCTAAGATGGCATAAAAAAATAAGCAAATACAAAACCTTGCCATGGTAGGGTCGTCTGATCGATCATGTGAAGAAGAAGGCAACATCTCTGCAGCGAGTGACCTACCTGGTTTTCGACGAGGCCGATCGCATGTTTGACATGGGCTTTGGTGGGTATGAATCTAAAACGTGCCCGTTCCCATTTTAATGTGAATATAATTGTATTTGCGAAACTGTGATGCTGTCATCTGATTTAAACCTGGTTTGTGATGCACAGAGTACCAAGTGAGATCGATTGCCAGCCACGTGAGACCCGACAGACAGAGTTAGCATCTTTTTAAATTACTTTATATAATGTATTTGTCTTTTGTGCTTAATACATTTTGTACTTTTGTTTTTCTTAGCGCTGTTGTTCAGTGCTACCTTCCGGAAGAAGATCGAAAAGCTGGCCCGGGACATTTTGGTTGATCCCATTCGTGTTGTGCAGGGTGATATCGGCGAGGTGCTGCCATATTGGGTTTTCCAACTGTCCTTTTTTATTCTGTTTTAATGGGTAAAGTTTTTTAACCTACATATATATTTTTTTTTACATTATTTCAGGCTAATGAAGATGTGACTCAGATTGTAGAAGTGCTTCCGACAGGCCAGGAGAAGTGGGTCTGGTTGACCCGCAGGCTGGTGGAGTTCACTTCGGCTGGATCTGTTCTGGTTTTTGTCACTAAAAAGGCAAATTCTGATGAGCTGGCGACAAATCTGACCCAGGAGGGTTATAGTCTTGGTCTGCTCCATGGAGACATGGATCAGAGTGAGAGAAACAAGGTCATCGCTGACTTCAAGAAGAAGAACCTGCCTGTATTAGTAGCGACGGATGTTGCTGGTTAGTGTGGATTTGTTTCTTTGTGGTTTGTTGCGGATTGTTTAAAGATCGCGATCTGGGTTCCACGACCCTTGAGATCTTAGTCAGGCATCTTCACGATTCAGCCAAACTAGTCTGATCTCGAGATTACAAGCAGTCCGATGTTCCTGTGGAATCAAATTAGTGGCAAAAAGAGTTTTACACTACATTACATTATTTTTCCTTATATACAACCTTATATACATATTTAAATTTAAAGCAAAGAGTAATACGTGCTTTTCTATTGCTCTATGACAACCTGATGTTCAGCGTTGAGTATTTCCAGAATTGTGATTCTCAAAACAATCGTGATTCCCGTTTTATATGGAGTTGTGCAGCTATAGTTTGTTGTATTGAAAATAGGATTGTGCATCACAATAACAAAAAATTGTGTTATAGTTTTTGTACGTTAATTCATAAGTCATGTTTTACATCTGTCACATTTACAGCTGACCAATCAGATCGCCTCTTGTGTATTTGAAACATTTACTGCTAACCAATTGAAGAGCCTCTTACCTATTTGAAACATTTTACAATTAACCAATCTGAGCCCTTCTTACCCATTTGAAATATTTAGTTTTGCATTTCAAGTAGATGAAACAATTGCTTATCAAATTGAACATGTTCCATGCTGTTGTTCTTTCTTGCCTTGTAGCTCGTGGATTGGATATTCCATCAATTCGCACAGTTGTAAACTATGACGTGGCACGAGATATCGACACACACACGCACAGAATTGGCAGAACAGGTCGTGCGGGAGAGAAAGGCGTGGCTTACACTCTGCTGACCAGTAAGGACACTTCATTTGCTGGTGATCTGGTTCGCAATCTAGAGGGAGCCAATCAGAGCGTTTCAAAGGAACTCATGGATCTGGCCATGCAGGTACAGTTTAGATCCTGTCCAGCTTCATGGTTTGTTTGGCTTCGGTCTCATTTGTTTTTTTTTTGCCCTCCAGAATCCTTGGTTCAGAAAATCCCGGTTTAAGGCTGGGAAAGGGAAGAAGATGAATATTGGGGGTGGTGGTCTGGGCTATAGAGAGAGACCCGGCCTCGGAGCTGAATCTTCTGTAAGTTTGATGTCATTTAATTCTTGTTACTTATTAGTTTGTTTCGGTTAATCTGGACATATTGGAACAGTTTTCCGTTCGTATCTTGAAAATGTTTTGTAGCTCAGGACGAAATTTTCTCAGAGACGTGTTGTAACTCAAAACTCATTAGCCAAGACATTCGTAAGTTGGGGTATCATTATAGTTGGTTGCATGCACATGGCGTTGCATACCTGACAGTGCCTTCACCATAGTAGGGTTACGACATAGACTGGTTCTGCCCTGATTTCCAGAGAATGCGTGAAGTTGTACCAATGAATGTAAAAAAAAAAAAAGAAAATTTTACCAATTTTCACAAATCAACACAATGCTCATATCACATAATCAACGTTCATGCATCACATGAACGGACTTGTTTAAGTGAAAGAATCGTCCCTGCAAGAATGGGAAATTGTTGTTCTGATGAAGTTGGGCGTGCAACTTATTATTCACATTCACTTGCACAATCTTTGTCCCAATTAAGCAGAATTTTGTCTGTGTGGGTCAAAACAATGTGGGTCTTGTGTAATGCGGTTTGTTTCAAGACTTTAGTATTTGTTACAATTAAGTGACTATTCCACTAAACCGGTATCCCTAATAATATGGATTCAGATTGTGATTCCACATTGTGTCAAAAATATCAAACGTAAATGTTTAAGAAACAAACAAAACAAATTTTTTCGCTTCAGGTTTTTTCGTTCATTTCATCTTTTTTTTCCACTTCTGGCACTAGCTTCACATGGTGGCAGTCTTTACTCTGATTGGCTGGTGAGAATGGGGAAGCTAGTGCCAGAAGTCCAAACAAAAAAATCTGAAGCAAAATAAAAAAGTTTCTCACAAAAATGTGTAGAATCTGATTCCATGTATTAAGCAGATTTAGCAGTGTATGTTGCTCAACCATTTAAACAATTTATTTATTTTTCCCATTTTCCGTGTTTTTCACCAGGGTGGTAGCACTAGTGCTCTGGGAAGCTACAACTCCTTCAAACCTCCCACTGGAGCCATGGGTGACCGCATGTCTTCTCTGAAACAAGCTTTTCAGGTACACGCTTCTGTTTTCCATCTCTGGGGTCCATGTACCAATCTCGCCCCGTTCTTCTCGCCCCTCAGGCTCAGTATAAGAACCACTTTGTAGCGGCGTCTGGTGTTCCTCCCAAACTGACCACAAAGTCCAGCAGCTCCTCCGGCTGGACCAGCGCTGGAAGTCTGAGCTCCGTGCCTTCAGAAGCACCCGAGGGTCTCGACAGGCCCCTCGTGCCCACCACCTCCCCACCATCCTCGTCGCTCTCGTCGATGCCTCCACCCACTGCCTTCAGCACGGGCACCAAACTGAGCGGTTTCAGCAGCTCGGGCTCCCTGAGTTCCGTTCCAGACTCTCACTCTTCTAAAGAGGGCTCCCGGAGCGATAGGGGTTCAGATGATCGAGGTCGTCATGGAGATCACTATCGTCATGGGGACAGGCACGGTGGGGACCGGCACTCGCACGGTGACCGAGATCGTCATAGCAATAGTCGGAACGGAGATGGGAGTCATAGGGAGCGGGAGGGGCGGTCCGAGAGAGACGGAGGTGAAAGGTCAGGGGGTCATAAAGAAAGCTTTGCCGTTCCGGATCCGCCCAAGCGTAAGAAAAGTCGATGGGATAATTAGGGCCTGATACACAGAGGCTCTCGACTCTTTTAAATCTGAATACACGGCTTTTTTTCTGCTCGTCCTGTTTGTGAGATGTGAAAAATGGAGAAAAAAATTAAATAAAAAAGCGACAACTTGACCGTTTGGGTTTTTTTAGATTAGCAGGATGAGGAAATGTTTAGATTGACATTCATACAAAAAAGTGTTTTTTGACTGTGTGAGCTGTATTTTTTTTACAGTCTTCACTGCTATTTTTTTCTTTTTATTTTCACCATTTGTTCTTGGTCTTTTATGTTTTTTTTTTTTTATTTGTTTAGTTATGTACATTTGTTTTTTCATCGGTTATCTACGGTTGAACTGCTTGTGATTCCATCAAATGTGAGTTTTTCTTTCTGTAGTGTCTCGTGTCAAAATGTATATTTCATTTCCATCAAGATAACCACGGTCATTGTAATGAGGTGGACCCATGCTAAATAAAGTGTTCTAAAATGATCCATGCAGCCTGTTTTGGTTTTATATTTGTCTAATACATGTTTATAAGGTGATGATTAATATACAGTTGTGATATTATACAAATAATAATCTGTCCTTGTATGCTGCAGCCAGACATCATCCTTGTGCCTTTTGTTAGATTATTACAGTGTTTTGCTGTCTTGTTTCTTTTCGTTACGTATACTGTACCGTTATTTCCCATTGACAATCACCATAAACAAGCCAAAGCTCTCAGGTCCCCTCTAGTGGTTGGGTAGTGTATCGACATGCACGGTGAGGTCACAGACAGCGAGAAGACGTTTGTTTTGCAAATGATTCTTCAACTAATGCCCAAAATTGTCTGTACCAGTCTTAATACATTAAATAGCATGCCAACCTAATAACAGTCAAAAATACTTACTACAAGAGTCGTAATATGAAATCAGATTAGTGCATAAACTTCTAAGAAACCACATTTTTTTTCCGCTTTACATTTTTTTCGTTTGGACTTCTGGCACTAGCATCACGTGGGAGTGGTCCTTACTCTGATTGGCAGGTGAGAATGTGACTGGCATCATGACCAGGTAATGTGGTACGAGTTCAGTCATTTTTAAAATTAGTACACACTAAACTGTCTAAATCTTATTTTTTTATTTTGGCTTACATATGGCTGAATTATTGTGGTGGCAGCTGACAATCACATTCTCACCAGCCAATCAGAGTAAGCACCGCCCACACAAAAAATGAAATGGATGAAAAAAAAAAAAAAAAACGTTTCAAACGAAAACGTCAAAATTGCAAGCGAAATGTAAAACCAAATGTAAATCTGAAGCATTTTCATACGTTTCTTAGAAATTTCCGTTTGACATTTTTGCCAATAACAGCACTGAACAAGACACTGAAAGATGGAGAAACACGACCAATAGCACTAACAATTGTGTCCAAATGTTAATTTTGCTTTTGTGTTATAAGTTTTAAATCGCAGAATCGATTTCTGGACGCACGTTCCGAGGTGGAGGCGAGGCGCTGCACGAGCCGCATCCAATCACGTGTGACATCCTGGTTAAAAAAAAGGTCCTTTGAAAAGGGTGAAGTGGGAGGGAAAGACTCAGACGGTTCGGCTGATATCGGCGGCTGCTGCTCCTCAAAGCTCCGCTCCACAACTTCATCGCTTCGAGCCGAGGAGACGGATGAGCTTGCACCGCGTTGACATATAGCGGTCGGACCGGAGGAGGCAGCGGATCTTTCATCGTTTTTCTCCTCGGCAAACTGATAAGGAGGCACAGATGGTGAGTTCCTCCGTTGTGATTCAGCAGCAAGCAGGCGGCGAACCCAACGACCCCCTCCCGGTCTATTGTGAGGTGCAGCGGGCTAGCACGGGGGCTAACCGGGGTCCGTTAGTTCTCCAGCCATCGGTCGTTGTGTTTGCACCGGAGCCGTCGTTATTGAACCAGAGGAGGCTAATTAGACCCGTGTGTGTGTGTGTTTGTGTGTTTGGCGGCTGCACAATGGCTTCTATCTCCCCGAGTCCTGCGGAAACGTTCCTCCAGATCCACTAACCGTGTAACTGTGGCTTTTCGTCGGCTTGAAGTTTATTGTAACGGATCTTCTGTGCGGATGCTTCCACTGGACGGCGAGGCCAGATTTACACTTCCGCTCAGCGTTGACGTCTTTGTTGTTGTATTCACCGTCTATATTTCCCTGCTTGTTTTTCTATTCAACGTCTAAATGTTTTAAAGTTTTACATAGTCTGTAGTAGTATGTCGTTCTCACATTCTATCTATTCCATTCTCCTTGTCTCCATATCTCATACGTATCACTCGTTCTGAATCCTCTCTCTCTCTCTCTCTCTCTATCTCTCTCTCTCTCTCTCTCTCTCTCTCTCTCTCTCTCTCTCTCTCTCTCTCTCTCTCTGTCTCTCTGTCTCTCTCTCTCTCTCTCTGTCTCTCTCTCTCTCTGTCTCTCTCTCATTCCACCAAACAATCATATTGTTATCATAGAATTGGATCTTCTCATTCTACAGTCTTTTTCTACCTATCTCTCTTTCTCTCATTCAATCTTTATCTCATGCGCTCTCTTTCTACCCCTTTCTCAATCAATCTACCTTTATCTTATCTTCATAAAAAGATTGAGACGTAGAAGACAGAAGTGCTCATTCTAACCCTCTCTCAATCGATCATTCTCTCTCATTCTATCTCCATTCGATCTTTCTCTCTCTTTCTACCCATTTCTCACTCTACATCTTTAAATGCATCTATGCATGTGTGTATGTATTTATTTATGTATGTGTGTGTCTGCACATGTTCGTAAGTCGAGGTTCAGTGCTCGGCCCTAATGTTCCTCTGTTCTTCTTCAGTGTACCGTGAATGTTGCTAGTGAAGGTGAGCACTGCTCTTGTGTGGAAATGTATGTAAATGCTGAAAAGTAATCCACTCCTGCTCAGCCTGTTGTCAAGACAACAAATTTGTTTAATTCATTTAGCCATAAATGCTGAGAACACTTAACCTGCTGGACTGATTAAGCCCGGCTAATGATTCTGAAACTGATCTGAACTAGTACTCGGGATTCATTTTTAGCCGGTCTGTTGTTTGGATCGTGTCTGTTCCGTCAGCTATTAATAAAACCTGCTATTTTTAATGATTCACAGTCTGTATGTGGATTGTCTGATCAAACTTTGCCGTTTCTGTTTACATTTAGAGTGTTGAGCAGTGTTTTGACAATTTTAACAATTATACTGTTCAAACTTGGTTTGTTCCGCAATATCTGGTTCAAGTTTTATTTAAGAGTCGTTGACTATCTAAAAACATTGATTTCAGGAACCATACTAATCATTAATATTCATAGTGGGAAGCAAACCATCACAAACAAAGACGCCCAGTTCTGATCATACAATCTCTTTTAGCAGCTGGGAGGATAAACCGAGTGAGTAAAAATCCAGAAGGAACCCATCACGACTGTACACACACGTCTGATGGTTCTGAATGACCCAGGAACCTTCTCTTTCTTCTGATCCAGGCGTGTAGTCTCCTAACTCTCCAGTGGATGCTGAAAAGCGAAAGCTTTCTGGCGTGTGTGTAGAAAGCTGAAGGTAACTCATGATGATGAATCACAGATTGCTCATGTGAAGACGAGCGCCTGCAGCGGCTGCTGTCTGGTTGTCAGATGAGTGTAGATGCTTGTCGAGGCAGGTGTTCCAAACATGTAGGAACGGTCCGACATGCTTCTGCTTGTCTTCTGAGAAAAATCATTTGTTAATGATATGGAATCAAATAGAATATAAATAATTATCCTTTATGGTCGATTCCATGACAATTGGACAAGCTCGTGGGGACATCATATAAAAATATAACCAACTCCAATAAGTATAGAATATACGTTTTTTTTTTTTTTTGTCAAATATTATAATATATTATATTAAATTGTATCTATCAAATCCGTTCTGGATGTTTAATTTCTCCGGACTATTGGCTTTGGTTTAAAGTACTTGAGTAAATATATATATTATTTACTCTACTACATTTTCGTTGTTCGTTACATAAATTTGCATGTCGGCATCTTCTTCCTCGGCGGTTAATTCCAACATTTTTGAAAATATTTTGGCAGACAAGGCAATATCTCCATCTGCAGGATGCTGAAGGTTCTGGATGCTATTTATGAGCTAAATCACGTGAACGTTAATTAGTGTTTGCACGTTATTGCACATTTAAGTTTAAATGAGACTTACTTTTTTGTTTATCTCTTTTGTTCTGCCATTGTGTTCTGCCATTAGGAAATAAAACCTCTTTCCGATTTCTTTTTTTT
The DNA here is from genome assembly GCA_028031935.1 of Paedocypris micromegethes. Lineage (NCBI taxonomy): Eukaryota > Metazoa > Chordata > Actinopteri > Cypriniformes > Paedocypris > Paedocypris micromegethes. The sequence goes on from CM051506.1 coordinate 5,326,290, forward strand.
CCACATTTCCTGGTGTTTTTTTTTTTTTTTTTTTTAATTAATTTCAGTATATTTAAAATACTTGAGTTCTTTTAAAATCGAACGTTTACGAGTCTTCTTGGAATTGGTGAATTGTAACTAGTAATGGAGTAATCTTTACAGCCTTTACTCAAGTATGGTTTTCAGGTAGTCTTTACCTCTGTGTCCGTCACTAGCACTGCAGAATTGTTCTGTTCTTGTAAAACTTGTCAAGCAGGACTGGGGCTTTCTCTTATTCTTGGAGATCCAAGATATATTTTTTTGTGATGGCTTCATCGACTAGAACAGCTTTTCTTTGGGAAAATGTCTCCTTATATGGAGAAAGGACGAGACGAGGCCTTCTACAGTCATTTCTACTGGGCATCAAGCTGAACAACAGTCACTCCGTCAACATCCTCTTCGTCGTTGTAAATTTGTCTTTTGATGCGATCTCTGTTTCCGAGCTTGTTCAAGGGTTAATCCGTGAGCCTTTCTTCATCGCAAGTGCAGTCCTGCAGAAGCTCACATCAGATGTTTTTAAAGTGAAGTTGTGTCGGTACGTCTCAGGCTTGAAAAGTGAACTCCCTTTTGAGATAAGATCACATCGCTGAAGATGCTGCAGGCTGTGGTTTGTGAAGTACCATGAAGTTCCTAGCTCAAATTCTATAGTGTCAGAACATGTTTGGATGTTTTATGAGGAGCAAGTCCTGGTTAACTAAACAACTTTTACTGGAGGAAACCGATGGATGGTTCCACACGCAAGTCTCGAAGGTTAAACTGATTTTAGTTTTCACAGTTTACCATATTCAAGCCCTTTTTTTTTTTTTTTGGTTGAACTTGCAGACATTTTTTTGTTTGTCATTCAAATGGGGATGGTTCCTCTTCTTCATGCCCAGAAGCCTCACACTTTACTGTGCAAACATCCTCTCTTTTGCAGCCTTCCACATATTTGGAGGTTTCGCATTCACTCGTGTTGTTCGTCAGAGCTTGCTGGTTCAGGTTGGTCGGCACGGTGGTGTGTTGTCGTACTGCGAGAAGGAACCATTCCAAACTTTCCGTGTGGAGTTTGCTTGTCCTGCATGCTTGCGTGGGTTTCTTCCGGGTCTCCTGTTTTTGTCCCACAGTCCAAAGATTGAAGGAGAATTGGAGTCTGAATGATTCTACATAGATGTGTGTGTGGCTTTCTTGCGCCATGATTGGCTGGGTACCAGTTGAGGGGTGTGTCCCGCCTCAAGCCCAGTGTTGCTTGGATTGGCTCCAGCTCCCTATGACCCAGAAATGGAAAAGTTATTTAATATTTACTTAATCCTGCACCATCAGAGTTTTGCCTTTTTTTTTTTTTTAGTAAATGTAGAGCTGGTTGACATGAACTTTGTTTTTTTCACTGAAACCTGATTTAATCGTTCTAAAGATAAAACGCTAAATACATTTTTGCTCCGAGCCAATCTAGACTTCTTTAGACGTGTGCGTATTTATTCTTCATTAGCTCACTAGATTAAGACGTGATGACTTGGCGTAACGTGGAGTATGTTTGCTGGCACATTTTCACAGTTTTCTTTGAGAGGCAGGTGATCTGAAACTGAGCGGAATGCAGTTTCCATCTGGCGTTATCTGTCATGTCCTCAGATGCTTGTTCCAACGTGTCGTCAGAATTCTTCAGTGCTTTTTTTTTTTTTTTTTTTTAAACTGCCCCAGACATGGCGAGGTGAGCACAGAACGTACAGTTCTTCCTCGTTCCTCTGATCTTCTGCTTTTGCTCTTCTCTGACCTTCTGCTTTTTCATTGCAGTTGAGTAATGTCTTGCTAATCAGAAATGCACGCATCGAAGTGTAAAATTTCAAAATAAAAGTCAAGATGCTCTGCTTTAAGCAAAGAAAAAAGACAGACCCCGAGGGCACAATTGTTTTATAGTTCTTAACTGGACTGTTAATTTATATTATTAATGGTTGTAAAAAATGTGTAGGCAGTGTAGGTTTATTAAAACGCTGAAGGCTTCTGATGTTGTGTGTGTGTGTGATGGAATGACAAGCAAACAGACAATCAGCTTTAGCAGCCACGCTGCGGTTTGGTTTGTCATCACCATTTCCTGTCCGACACAACTCACAACTTTTAAGTCATTGTTTAAAAAAAAAAGCAAACAATCTATAATTTGATTTTAAAAATATGAAAAATAATACACACTAAAGGAGAATATTTCTACAGGGAAATGTGTAGTTTGTGATTTGTTTAAAAAATGGTGAAAATCAACACGAGCATCTCACTCGGAGTTGAAAAAAATGAATGGATTACACAAATGCAAAAAAAAGAAACTTGATTACTCTTGAACGTGACCTGATTACTCTAGTCAGTCATGAAAGTCATTAATCTAGCATCACTTTTCTCTTTCTACACTGCAATTGTCATTTCAAACGTTTTCATCCAGTGTCTTTTTGGTTGTTGTTTTTTTTTCTACTTTAAGCAGGTTTCAATGTTAAAAACGTGTTTTTTGGGAGCTTTGCTGAACGTTGTAGTGGGGTTCAGCAGAGGAGGAAGAGTCACGGCCACTTCCTGTCGCAGTGCAGACGCTTGAACTGCACGCCTGCGGTGACCTGGAGCTTCGTTTATGTACAAATAAGGCAAAAACTAACAGATGGCACCAGTTTGGTGTGTGTGTGTGTGTGTGTGTAAGAACCGACTTGAGCATCTTGTTTTACCACTCTTTAAAATTGCAACTGATAAGGTTGTTTTTAGTGTGTGGCGAATCATATTGCTATGTAGCACATCGCCGTGGTAACGACAAAGTTTACTCCAAGTCTGCACTTGTCTCGCTTTTTTCAGCATTTTTGTCAAGAAAATGAAGATTATCACATTTTAAATAATGCCTGTGGGACCAGTTTGTACAGAACAATCTGTATTTTTAATATTGTGTAAAATGTTTAAACTACCGTGAAAATAAGCCCTAGTACAAAATTCGTAAATTGAAATTTTACAACCACTTTGTAACATCTGGTAAAGGCTTTGTAAAATTGGTAAAAAAAAATTCTTGGTAAAAGCAAAAATACTTGTTTACCTGGAGTATAGTACAAAATTGTAGCATTTTAAAATGTACATGTAAACCGAAACGTTACGGTAGTGTAAACGCAACACGATGTAAACACAAACAAGAGTTTATGTGATGTAAAAGTGTTAAAGTTTTAAGCGTTAAGTAAGTGTTGCGTGCGACTGAAACGCACTGTGCGATCGCTTGGAAACAGGAAGTGGCTTCGGGTTGCCTTTGCACAGGGTGTTTTGACTTTGTCAGATGATGTGCAATCTCAATCTCTTCTGCAAAAGAAAGTTCTCAAAGGGAGAAAGGAAGTTCTGAACTGTCAGTTTTGTCACAAACCAACAGTACACACCATTCGCAAACATACATTACACATACACGCGTGTGTGTGTGCGGATTAAAATACATGTGTGTTTTATGGATGATGGATGGACGGATAGCCAGTTATATGTTTGTATATTTTATAAAACACATCTTTTATCGGACAAATATTCTTTTTTTTTTTATTTATTTTGTACATTTTTGTTAGGTTTGTAATTACTTTTTCTTTAAAATGGTATGTAATGTTAAATTTCTTTCATATTAATAGAATATCTTTTATTTAAATTAGATTTTGATATATTGTGTATATACACATATTACTCATACGTACAGTAGTGCCCTGACTTACAAAATGAATCTGTGTCGACAGCAGTTTCGTTTGGCGAAAATTTTGTTAGCTGAGCCGCATTTTACATGTAACCCATCTAATCTGTGCCATGACTTCATAAATTCAGACACAATTTTTTTAAGAATGATAAAATATTGGTGATAAATGTACTAAAAACATTACATAGCAGTTGTTTATAAAGGTACAGTGTTAACTTGTAAATATTTCTCAGTTTAATTGTGCTTTTTATTTAATGTTTTTAAACATTACTTTTACATTTATGTTTCATTCAATTCATTTAAATTTGAAGTATTATAAGTAATGTGTTATTATATTGCTTTATGACAACTTTTATTTACAGGGTTGTATAATGAAAATAATAAAATATCCAGAAAGAATCGTGATCTTTATTGTAAGCCAAGAAATCGTGATTCTCATGTTATCCAGAATCGTGCAGCTCTAGTGTATGTACACAGTGTATATATAATAAATAAAATCACACCGTGAGTTGTCGATCGTTTTAAATTGATCCTTAATGCATGTGACGTTTAACTCGCGGTGTGTTTGCGTTGATTAAACCAACCGACCGACTCCACGAACGTTAAAGCTCTTTCATTTCCCACTCCAGTATTGTTTCTGCGGGCGTGGTGCTCGGACCACGTAATTAACCTTTTGTCTGATATCATCTCCATTTTTCAGGTTTTGAGTTTCGTGGCTCGTCGGGCCAGAGCGCTGGCAGAACATTGGGTTCAGAGCTGACCTTAAGACGCCAGTTAGTTACGTAAGGCCACTTTACAGTCGTAGACGGGCTGAAATCAAAGCCCTGTTTGTGCTGAGGGTCTTTATTCGCCGGGCTGATGGAGTTAGAAGTGCTTACGCTGTTTAATATCGCTTGATCCCTCGTCATGCCGGTGAATATCACAGGACGTGTCGGTGTGTCTGCTTCTGGTGGACGGATGGCTGGCTGTGTTATACTCTATTCACGAGACAAATTGGCTGAAATGGTGTTGCCATGGGTAACCTGTCATAAGACCACCAGCTTATTTTCTTTTTCTTTCCCTCCTGTTTCCAGGACAACAGGAACACGTCTGATGACAAGCCTGTTCAGCGTTCCAAGGTATGTTCTTCGAAATGGCCTGCGTTACCCAACGTAGCCATCAACCTGTGTGTGTGTGTGTGTGTGTGTGTGTGTGTGTGTGTGTGTTTATTTTATTTGATTTTGCCTAAACAATAATGGGAATTTGGATTTAAAGATTTTGAAAGTTTCACTTCGTGTTTATTTTATTTTTTACTATTTATTTATTTTTGTGTGGAACATATTGATGAATATATTTGTGAATAATTCCTATACTGTACTGGAAATTTTGTTTATTACATTTGATGTGTTTAGACAAATGGTGTACAATTGCTGAAAAAATGGTTTTCTCAAGAATTTGTAGTTGGTATTGGAATACTATATAATTTATATATAATATTGAAGACTTTTTAAAAATATTATCGAATGTATTTAACACTTTATCATTTTAATATATTGTATATTAAATGTTGTATAATAATTTTGCTTTAATAACTACTTCACTGCATTTAACCCATTCAAGTGAAAGTACAATACACAGAGAATCCATTTCGATATGGTCCCTAGTGGCCATATTGACAATCACACCCACTTTACTTTACAAATTGTATATGTTCACTGTATGTACACTATAAAATTATCTAGTTTGAAATGCTATCGTATACATCACATTATATACACAAACTAATATTTCAAACTATACGATTCTAAATAAGAGACTCTTCCCCGCAGTCTTTCAGCTTCAAGACCCAGAAGGAGACGTGTGCATCATGCGAGAAGACCGTGTATCCGATGGAGAGACTGGTGGCCAACAACCTCATCTTCCACAGCACGTGCTTCTGCTGCAAGCACTGCCACACCAAGCTCAGGTCAGACTGAAGCCCCCTGGAGCCCCCCGCCCTGGGTGGGAATTCTCAGCTTTTCTGCTATAGGATTGTGTCACAATGTCACATCTCACTTTAAAATGTGGACAATATACAATGTTGCCTCTGCTCTTAAACGTATTTACTGACTTCCTGTTTTTTATTTTTTAATATTGTGCGTTTGTTCAACATTTTTTTTTTTTTCCCCTTTTCTAAATGTGCGTCAAACTTCTCACCTTCACTGGTTAATCTATTCAACTTTGCCTGAACTTTTTTTTCTTTATGTATTTATTTGCTTCTATGGATTGGAATGGGATTTGTTTTCCACGAATTTAAAATTACGCAACTTTAAATGGATTGAGACTTTCTCTCTTTAAATGGATTAAAACTTTCGTTTTCGTTTCCATGTTTCTATTCGTGTACTTATCTTTTTTTTTATTATTTTGTTTTTTTTTTTATAAATGGAAAGGTAAGACAACGGGTGGTTTGGAAGGTGGGTGGTCTTTGAAGGTATATGAGGTACATGAACTCTACCACAAGTTGTGAAGATGATAGTCCAGACGCTCTTTACTAACACGTGCACCTTAAAAAAAAAAAAGACCACCCAACTACCACTAGTCCAGTACAGACCACTATAAAACGCATTTTATTGCAGTCCAGATTAAATGACCAAAATGTATTTGTTTTAACAGAACACTCACCCGTACGTGTTCTCGACATCTAGAGTTCTTATTTCTTATCTTCTGATATTGCCATAAAATGAAATGTTTGTGCCTGGGTTTTTGCGAATGTAATACATTGGGTGTCCTAATCCAAGTGCTTTTTGTAATTATTTAATGTACAAATTTGTATTTTATTTATTTCGATTTATAAAAAACTAATTCCAGTGTCATTGCTTTTAAATCCATATCTGAAATCACATCACCTTCAGGCCGCAATGAAGGCTGGTTGCAATGTCACCTAATCCTAATCCTCTCTCTCTGTGGTTGTGTTTTGTAGTCTGGGGTCTTACGCAGCTCTTCAGGGGGAGTTCTACTGTAAAGCACACTACCAGCAGCTCTTCAAGAGTAAAGGCAACTACGACGAGGGCTTTGGCCGCAAGCAGCATAAAGAGCTCTGGGCTTCCAAGGATGCTGAGAGCATCACTAAGACAGCATAATCTCGAATGATTCCTGTTCTCCAAAACTCCGCTTTCATTTCTTCTGCCCTCTAACGATGACTTTCTTCGTTTTCTCTGTCCAGACACCTTTCAAAACACACACGTGTACATACATTTCCAGCAATCTCATGCTCTCCTTTTTTTTTTTTTTTTTTTTTTTTTTTTTTTTTTTTTTTTTTTTTGTAATTCCTTAATTTCTCTCGTGTCTTTTTTATTATTATTTATGTTGTGTGTGTTGAAGATCTATGGCTGTTGGATTATGACCAAAAGTTCTCATGATCAAGATGCTTCACTTAGTCTTGAGATTGATCCTGTCTGTCTGTCTGTCGTACCGGTCTGTCGGTTTTTCTGTGGTAAACCTGGTCTCGATATGAAACGCTCTTAAGATTCCACACTCAGGTAATTATTCTGGGGTACTGCATTGAGGATGGTCCAGCCAATTTATAGCTTCTTAATCTGTGGCGTTTGCTTGCTTCTCGTAGAGTCTTACCGTTACTGCCTATGTGTTCCTGTCAAGGGGGACTTTTATTTTGCTTTGCTTTGTCGTCGCAGGGTATTTGATTTGCGAATCTACAGGGTAAACTGATCTTCCAGAGGTTTCTGAGCATCTTCCTGTTCCTTCGTCTCCGTAGCTTTGAGTTTAAGCAGGTCCTATAAGGTACAGTGATTCCCTGTAAACATGGGGAAAAAATGACGAGTAATTCGTCATGAAATTGGAATCTTTGCAATTTTTTTGGAATTAAGAGCATTCAATTTAAAACCTTTTTGATTCCGTTTTAAATGAGATCTTGTAAGAATCTGTTGGCGCCCTCTAGTGCTCGGCAACAGTTTTCCCTGTTCTGGCTCGTTAATCTTTCAGCCATTAGCCTGATTTGTGATTTATCATATCTGACTTTCATTATACATATTTTAATGGGTGTTTTAGTGCTTTTTAAATTCATTTTTAGCAGTCACTCGGTCCGAGCCGCTTGCACAGCAGGGCTGATCAACAGCGTGAATGTTGGCACTGTGACCCAACACATTCTGCGCATGCCCTGCTAACTGGGACCAAGCTTCTACTATAAAGACAGATACTCACAGGGAATCGACACAGTCTCAGAGGAAATTGCATTTGATGAGGCTTTGCACCATTGCCTTTTCCACCACTTCCTGTCATCACATAGTTTGGGGCCGTTTCCTGTGATGGCCCCTGGTGAAACTGCTAGGGGTCACGGTGGTCCAGATAAACAAAAGTCATGCCCAGCTAATCGTTTGAGCTTTGCCAATTATTTGTACTCTATATTCAAGCCAGGCCTCGATCTGGGTAGCGAGTAGGAAGAGAGGAAGCTTTACATATGCACATTTACACGTCCGAGTGAAACTGTGACTGGTGTGATCCGCTGTGCTTCAAGCTCATGCTGTTTTATTGGATGGATGAGACGCCTTTTCTGTTTTTTACGTGGCTTTTTGTTCATTTTGTGCTTGTTGTGATGTGTGTATCTATGGATCAGTTTGGCGTTAGGTTTAGATGTGTAACCGTGTTTCGTGTCTCGTCTGCCTTCCTGTGCAATGGCCTTTTTCTTTTACAATAGTTTTACAAAGCCACTGAGAATCAAACGAATACTGTCGGTTATTTGCAGAGGTTCATATTTAAGATTACTGTGAAATAATAATTTGTTGTGCGGTTTAGGGAAATTGCCTAAAGGTTTTTGAACGATATCTTTAATTGAAAGTTGACTTTTTGGTTCAAATCAGTTTCCAATACTTTTTTTTTTTTTTTTTTTTCTTCTTTTTCTTTTCTTTAATTATTCATGTTTACAACCTTAAAAATTTACATATCTTTGCACAAAATAAAAATGGCATCATTTTGTTTTCTCTACAGAACATACAGAGGAAATGTTTGCGTGTGTGAGAATTGTGTGGATATTCAAGGTTGCAAATCATTATTTTTTTACGCCGGTTTCATCCTTGACGTAAAGACTGAGTTTATTGAGGATTTGTCTGCAGTGAAGCTGTAGTTAAAGCTAAAACTTGATCAAGAACAAGGTGGCCTTAAACAGAAGGTTATGATGGATCTTTGTCATTTGACGCGTTTCTTTGTCTTTCTTGAGTCTTACAGTCCAACTGCTACACGAATTTTTAATAAAAATACAATTTTCTTTCAAATCCAAGAGTATTTATTTCACATTGAGTGTGTATGTATATTTAAGTGTTTTTTTAGCATCAATTATATAAAATGTAAATATTTTAAATGAATACTATTACTTACTGAAGGCATCTGATTATAATATACAAAATATTATAACCAATTTATATTTTATTCATAGTATGCATCTTCATCGTTTAAACTATGGCTTTGTAGTTTATTTTGTACATTTTTTACACCACTAAATAGCAAGTGCAGGTTTTCTTTTTTCTTTTTTTTTTTTTTTTTTTTTTACACGTAACTGTTAAAAGAAAGAGACTGACAATAAAAAGGCCATTTCAAAAACAGTCAGAGTAAGGAATTTAACAAAACGTTTTCCATTAAAGTACATAAAAGAGTAGGAATTGTAAAAGTAACGCCCCAAACCATAAAATGAGAAAATATAAATATTAAAATAAAAAGACACAGATGGATAAGAGCACTAGAAAAGTAGAGTCTTAGAGATGCACAATATTTCTGCACCTTTTGTTCAATTTAGCCACAAGTTTCAGGGATTTAAAGTAATTGGTAAAGTAATTTAGAAAGTGAGCACAACAGTTCCATCTGCAGGAGTGAATGTAATATTTGCACAGGCGTAAAATCATATTAACAGTATCAGAGATTTCTGATTCAAGATTGTCCATATAATAGATCACATTCAAATGAGTGAAAGAAGGAATGTTGTTTCTAACGTTACGCGCAAAGAGGGAGCAAGGGGCGTGTTTACGAGTCAACCCGCCAATGATAAATCACTTTGCAATCACGTCACAGACGCGCAGCGCCATCAGACAAGACGTAAAGAAAGGAACAGCAGCGCGCGCGCCCCCGAGCGTACGAAAAGTCTGTTAATCTTACTTGTCATCTCGAACATGATCGGGACTTTTTAAACGCGCCAATGCAGCTTTTCACCCTCAACGGCGGAAAATCGACACGAGTTTGTACTCCAACGATGAACTTGTGGCTGGTTTTGGAGGAAGCGAGTTTGCGGGTTCCGTTAGCGAACTGTTCTTTCGGAGTCTGGAAAAGCAACTGCGCGGAAGATTCATTCTAGCATCTGCATTTCTGCTCTTCGTTATCACCAAAATGCTCGAGCCCATGTCGCCCAAGCAACCCGATTTCCGCTCAGTTTCACCCGAGACACTTGGGCGCTCACCGGGCAGCGCGTTTTTCCTGCTTCGGGTGAGTTTCAGCTTTCGCTGAGCGCGTTTTTCCTCGTCACTGGCGGAAACGGGAATCTGCTCGTGAAGTTCAAGAAAGCCCACGTTCTTTGTCCGGATGCTGAGTTCCCGATTGTTTGTGTTGTTGTTGTTGTTGTACCGTTATTTTACTCCGCTCATAGACTCATGGCGGCTGTTTTCAGTCACATGCCTTCATTCATAACCGTTTTCGCCCAGCAGCGAGTTGTGGTTTATTTTTGTTGACGTAGCCAAACGAAGTTATTGGCCATTGTTTTTGGAAAAGTTTTTTTTGTGGGAAAATCGCCGTGCACCCAACTGCCAGACACCGTCGGAGGGGAAAAATCTGCAAAGCCAGCAGGAAAAGAAGCCATCAAAATTTACGGAAATCCTTCCCTTTCCTCTAATCTCCGATTACAAATGGATTTCGTGAAAGCAGATCGGTTATTTTTACACGTTCGCCGTTGTTTTCACACCCGCCAGCGTGGATTTTGAAACTTTTTTTTGACAATGGTCGTGTCCAGCACAGTGGTTCTCTACACGATCTACACGTTTTCGACATAAACACCGTCATCTGGGCTTTTGGATGTCACTTTCAGCAGAAGTTTTGCAGCAGAAGAACTTTCCAGACTAAAGTTTTGATGGAGATACTCGGAACGATTCAGCAATGGCAGCGGCCTGTCAGGGACCAGGAGAGACTGACCGTTTGCTGAGATTAGGTTGATCTAAGGACAACTATTGTCGAGTGATCGTCAAAAACACGGTTTCCCGGAACTAACCAGGAAGTGGCTCCGTGTCCGCGAGGCGCGCCCCCGATCCGCAGGTAAGCGCTTGACGGATGCTGCACGTCACATCCTCGCTGCTCACACTAGTCACTTCTGCAAATATAGACATTGTTGTTTTTAAGGACATTTAAATCGTCTGCACACCAAGAATGTATAACCATCTGTCCTATAATTTGATGCGCGCCCCCGATCTGCAGGTATTTAAATAAGCGCATTGAAGGATGTCGCAGGTCACATGCTCACAGTTTACAATATATACACTTCTCCAAGTGTATTGTTCTCTTGTTGTTGCTGTTGTTGTTGTTTAAAACAATCAAACAATCCAATATTTGTAAATTGCTACAGTATAATTCAACGCATCAATAATGTGTTTATTTTTTCGTAATCACCCCAGCAACTGGCCACACCAAACACATATGTAATGTACATTAGTAAACTTGAAATTATCTTTTCATCTCTAATAAATAAATACTTTCACTTTGGATAACAAACAAAATAATTTGAACATATATTTAGATTTTCTTCAATCTCATCCAATAATAATCGATCTTAATTTATAACACTTATTATTATTTATTTATTTTTAGTGCGAAACATTTCTCATGCGTCTAGCGAAACATTTAAAATTTGAACTTTTAGCCGAGTACCATCACTTCACCTTGATGTCTGAATGATACTCATCCGTTAGCATTAGTAGGATTTCTAGACGTGCGTGTAGTTTATCTGCAGCATCAAACCTTTTTTTTTGGAGGCCACAGATCCATCATCTTTACTCCGTCGCTACACTAACAGAGGATATTTTGTTCAGACTTTTCCAGAGTGTCGGAAACCTTAGACGCAATTTGTGATGTAAGTCCCTCCACGAGCAAAAGTCAACAGTCGCCGCTAATCCCATGGCTCAAAAAAACAGTCACAGACCAAACGATTAATCTGACGATAAGAGGTTGTGGTATGGGATTAATAGTTGCTATTTTTTAGTACCTGATAAGGGTTATTAAAAAAAAACCCTGCTGTAATGTGACAGGAGCCGAAGCTGCATTTTCTCCTCCAGATTCCGTACATTCTTATCATAAGGCAATTAAAGAGCAGGGCCGTGGTAGAATGTGAGTAAGCGAGGGTCAAGTACAAGACGTTCCCCTTTACTCGGACTTCATTTATTTGTTTCCGGTCAAGTGAGATCAGAATCACTGGCTGCTTTTGGAGGTTCTCCATCCAATCAGCGCAATGATGCTGTCAGTGATGCTGCTTTTAGAAACCCTCGTCATTCTCATCCTAGTGGTTAATTTTTTAAGTTAAATGCATAAACGTATGAATATGTGAATAGCTCACAACAATCACATGTTTTGGCCCATTTAAGTGGGAATAAACAATGTAAGTCTTGTGGAATTGAATTGTTCAAATTCAAATTTTATTTGTCACTTACGTATTATACATGATGGTCCAGCATTTAAACATGGGAATGGGGGAGGGGATGCATTCAAGGAAAATTCAATAAATCAGAATCAGAATCAACTTTATTGGCCAAGTTGCAAGTGATACAAGGAATTGAGTTTGGTCTGACTCTGCCTTTTCCCCTCTATTTTGCAGATATTAACATAAATATGTAAATAAAAGAAACAAAACATACATAATGTAAAATGAAGATAACTGATAAAAATATATAAAAATACAGAAGATATAAAGGTAAATATGAAATATGAATAAAATTCAAGACTATGAAGATAAAAAATACAATCAAAAATCGTAAAAATTTGTAAAAAACAAAAAAATTGACTGTGGTCCAGAAAGTGTTTTGTTAAAGCGTCCAGTTTAAATTGTCAAAAAAAGTGACTCGGTGATTCAGGAATTGTGGTAACGGAGCGAAATATTTGAATTTGGTCCGAATAAGTGGCTGGTCTTATTTACTGGAATAATCTGCCAAATTGGATGAATGACATGGGTTCATTTAGCATAGCCAATCAGATGGTATCAGTTGGAATAGCTTCATCAATCTGGCAGTTCTACGCATTATGTGAAAAGAAAAACGTTAGTAATATACAACCAGCGTAAACATGCAAACTTCATGATGCGGAAAGCATGAAAAGCAGCCAAAACATTTGAACTCCACAAACCTAGTCAGACATTCAAGGTGAGTCACGGAAAGAAAACTTTCCAAAGTCAAGTGCCCGAGAGAACATGTGATCTTGCGACAAACGTAGCGGATACGCACACGCTTCCAAGCTCGAACCCTTCTAGAAGACTCCAGACACTCGGAATGACTGAATCTTAGAACCTGTGCCATAGTTAGAAATGATGAAACACGCACGTTTGTGTCGTTTGTGTGATTTTCTGTTTTTGCGTGAGAAAAATAAAAAATTTGGTTGTATTATGAAAATTGTATATTTCATATATACAATATGTGTTATGACGTATATCAAATTTAAATATTGTGTATTGTTTTAATAAACTTCTTTATTAAACATTTCAACAATGCATTAATATATTAATATTAGACATTAATGATTTCGTAAAAAGTACACTTACCGCTAAAGAAAAATAACGTTTCAACACACACACACACACACACACACACACACACACACACACACAATCATACACAATATGGCATGCAATAAACAGTTCTGTACAACAGAAGTATAAATATGTATTGTTTATGTACTATAAATGTATATGTAATATGTAAAAAAAAATACATATATAAACCTTAAGCAAAAATTAATAAAAAAAAAAAGACTAAAGAATAGATAATACTTGTGTAGTTAAATAAATACAAAAGCATAGTAGTATTATGAATGTAAAAGCAAAGTGCAAAGAAATATATATATAAAAGAAAATAATAGACATAATGAAAGATCAGTCCAATTTCCGTAAATTCAAGTACAGCGCAGATAAACACTTCATTGTTAAATAATACTATATAATACATTTTCAAATAGAATTGACTGATTATTTCAGCATGATGTGGTTTTAGATGGACGCCGTGTCAAACTCTATTTATATAAAACTCAATAAAAGCCACTGACTGTAGAAAAGTCATAGCTGAGATGTTTTTGCCCCCTGGCTGAAAGGTTTTACAGAGCGATCCGGTTACAGACCTCCAGACCAGACACGTCTGTCTCACATCCACTCTCACGCTCGCCGATCCTCACGCGAGGCACTGGAGCGAAGAGCTTTACACTTCAGTCTCAATTCTTCATTCTGTCTCATGAACATTCCAGGCAGCAAAGTCGGGTGAAAGAAAAAAGCACATTGCAAAAAATGCACGTAAAACATGTTTCTTTTGTTGCCACTTGCTGTATGAAGTTAAAAAGAAGCCAGCGGCGATGAAGTTAACATACAGTAAATCACTAGTGAATACTAATGTTGTTTCTTATGAGTATATAATACTTGTCATAACTACAGAATACTGTTATAATAATGAGACAATAAGTCATAAAGATGAGATACTAGGTCATCTCGTGAGAAACTAATTTATTACAATGAGATGCTAAGTCATAATAAGGAGAAAATAAGTTGTTATAATGACATACAAAGTGATAAGGATGTGATACAAAGTCATCATTATAAGAAACAAAGTCACAATTAGGACATACTGAGTCATAATTTTGAAATTCAAATTTGCAATTAGTATTTTTATTTAATTAGTAAATTGCAAAGTCATAATAAAGAGACACAAAGTCATAATATGAGACACAAAGTCATAATATGAGATACTAGGTCAGAATGTTAGAAACAAATTCCTTTTAATGGGATACTAAGTCATAATATGAGATACTAAATTGTTATAATGAGATACAAAGTCATAATGACGAGATACAAATTCATTATTATAAGAAACGGTCACAATTAGGACATACTACGACATAGCTTTGAGATTATAATTTGCAATTATGAGATACAAAATTCATAATAATGAGATACAAAGTCATAACTATAAGATACTGTCATAATAATGAGATACAAAGTCAAAACTATGAGATACCTAACTATATCATGACAACTATCTCATGTCATGATACTAAGTAATAATATGAAACCGTCACTATTATAAGATAGTAAATCACAATCTTGAGATATTGATTGTGAATTCATCAGTCATAATTATGAGATCATTCTCTTGATTTATCATGTTTGGGTGATATACTTCTGGTCTTCACCGTTCTGTCTCATCTTTAGGCCGTTGATGGGTGACACGAGGCTTGGGTGTGTGTGAGGACCTCCAAACCAGATCTAAGAGCTCACACAGTCACACTGCCAAAATGAGTAAGTCTCCACGCTTTTACACTAATGCTTTGATCGAAGCCACATGACATGTGGAGTGGAGGACCTGGAGACAAAGTGAAGCTGGAGGAACAATGCGGGTGGATGTTTGATGGAGGCTGAGGGAGAAAGACTCATGTTCACACCTGAACACACAGAACAGTTGCTTGGCTTGGTCCCTCGTGTGGCTCGTAGGGTTCCCAGAGTTAGTGGCCTTCTTCATTTCTTTCCTTCTCCAGAGGCGTGTGAAGTGCTTCCAAACAACACAACTGGGAAGATTTCTCCTAACTGGCTGAGCTTATTCCAGACTGGGCTCGTTCTACATCAAACATGGGAACCATTGATGCTCTTTTATCTTTCTGCAAGAAATGCACTGCTGCAGATATTAGTGTCGGACTGAACACCGGCTTGTTTTTTGGACTCCACATCTTGTTATTTCCATCGTTCTCATGATCCATCTACAGACGCCAGTGTTAAGCTTGAACCCGTGACATTGTTCTCTAAACACTTGAAGCTACAGGGTTTTTTTTCTTGATTTCTGGAGGTCCAGGCAATCTACAGTAGTTGAACCTGCAGCCCCGGTCCGGTGGGTTCCACAACTCCACATGGGAACCCTGGGCTTAAGGCTGCCCACTGCTCCGGGTTCATTTTCTTCACTTTTGTAAATAAAAAAAAAAACGCATATTAGCACGTTTCATGCTGTCAAAATGAGCTTTCGCCACCCAGTTATTTAGTAAGCGGCAATATTGCACACTGGTTCCGTTGACAACACGTCCTGCCCGTGATTCTGACAGTGATTATTAAAAATACTACGTTTCTTTATTTAAAGTTGAGCAGCACTGATCTTCAGCATCACAGAACTGTCTTGATAATAATCATAAAACAGCGTCCTCTGGTAGAAACCGCATCTCGCTGATGGAAATTTTGCCGTTTCACTTTTTTTTCTACGTGGAATGATGCTGATCTCTTTCTCGAATTCTGATGGAATGTTCCGGAAACAGTGGAACTCTCAGCTTCACTTGGTCTTACGTCTCTCCCTCCTTTCTCGAGGAAGGGACTGCTTTTGAAATCGAAAGATGAATTTTGTGAAATTTCATCATGTTCATCACAACATGTGTGAATAATATGAGTTTAAATACGTTTTTGCATTACAGCTAAGAATGTTTTGATCCTCATTTGTTTGGGAGATTCACATCATTTTAGAAGTTGTCACTGTAGCAGTATCTTTTTTTTAATTATTTATTATTATTATTATTATTATAGTCCCTTTTTGTTTGCTATGCTTATGGACAGGTTGACAGATGAGGTCAGACAGAAATCTCCCTGGACAATGATGTTTGCTGATGACATTGTAATTTGCAGCGAGAGTAGCGAGCAGGTGGAGGAAGAGCTAGAGAGGTGGAGGTTTGCTCTGGAAAGAAGAGGCATGAAAGTCAGTCGTAGTAAGACAGAATACATGTGTATAAACGAGAGGGGGCAGGGTGGAGGAGTGAAGTTACAGGGGTGGAGGTGAAGAAGGTGCAGGAGTTTAAGTACTTGGGATCAACAGTGCAGTGTGATGGGGAGTGTGGAAAAGAGGTGAAGAGGCGAGTGCAGGCAGGGTGGAGCGGGTGGAGGAGAGTGTCAGGAGTGTTGTGTGACAGAAGAGTGTCAGCTAGACTCAAGGGAAAGGTGTACAAGACAGTGGTGAGACCAGCTCTTCTCTACGGCTTAGAGACAGTGGCAGTGAGAAAGAGACAGGAGGCAGAGATGGAGGCAGCAGAGATGAAGATGTTGAGGTTCTCCTTGGGAGTGACGAGGTTGGACAGAATAAGGAACGAGCACATCAGAGGAACAGCTCACGTTACTTGTGTTAGCAACAAAGTCAGAGAGGCCAGACTGAGATGGTTTGGACATGTGCAGAGGAGGGATAGTGAATATATTGGTAGAAGGATGTTGGAGATGGAGCTGCCAGGGAAGAGGGCAAGAGGAAGACCTAGGAGGAGTCATATGGATGTTGTAAGAGAGGACATGAGGTTGGCTGGGGTCAGAGTAGAAGATACTCAAGATAGAATGAGGTGGACAGGGATGACTCGCTGTGGCGACCCCTGATAAGGGAAAAGCCGAAAGAGAAGTAGTAATTAGTTATTCTTATTAATTACTATTCATTTAATCTCAATTATTGGACACTTTGATGTTTTTTATACAAGTAGTAAAGTTATAAAGTTTTATAATTTAGCCATAATTATTTTTTATATTTTATATTATTTTTCATAATATATATTTTTTATTTTACTGATTTGTTTTCATGTATATACAGTAACTATAACATTGTTTATTATGTTGATCATTTTATAGTGAAAATACAAACAACATAGATGCAAAAAATACTGAAATTAAAGGAGTTTTGATTTTATGTTTTTTTATTCTTTCTACAGTGCTTTCATTTTTTTTATTCATACTTTTTTCCAAAATCCAATAAGTCTCTGGAATTAAATATAAAAAAGAGCAGGAATTTAGTTTAGGTTTTAAATTGGAGCTCATAATGCAGTAGTACCTTACATTCCACCATCCTTCCACAGATGAGAGACAGGCTCTCCATTCCATCATGAAGGATCTGGTGGCCCTTCAGATGACCAGGCGCCAGCCCGTGTCCACCTTCGACCCGGCGAAGCCCAAACCCGCCAACACGGGCGGCTCGTCCAAGCGAACGGTAAAGCCGCCGACCTGTGACCTGTGACCTGGTCTTGACCCCACTGACCCTCTGCCTGTCTTTCCAGGAGGACGTGAGGATCAAATTTGAGTTTTGCGGCGAAAGAAGGTACGTTAAGAATGTTTTCTTGTAAATAAGCCGGCGAGTCAGTGTTGGACCAAACGCAGTTTGAGATGAGCACAGCCGAGACTTGTACGGTTCTCCGACACACCAGAGGAGAGGAAAAGCTGTGTGGTTGGAGCACGTCTGACCACAGTAATGCTAGGTGTGCTGGAGGAATGTGTGGACCTTGCAAATCTGACTGCGTGTTTGACTTGGCTCGCCGGCTCAGATTACACATCTAAAGAAGTCTCCGCTTCCTGTTTCATGTCCGCGCTCTGCGTGCATGGCGTGTGTGCATGTTTGTGTGTGTTTGTGCAGGATTCTGATGTTCGGCCGGCCTGTGCAGTTTGAGGAAATCCAGCAGAAAGTGAAAACATTCTTCGGTCAGCAGTTGGACCTGCATTATATGAATAATGAGGTATTGATTCTGAGCCACTTCATGAGGAGTTCCGTGACAGGCATTGTGTTCACTGACTTGTGTGTTTGAATAATGAATAAATAACTTGAGCATTTTTATTTTGTATATGGGAATGACTTATTGTTATAACTTTTTTTATACTTTTTAAACTTTTCATACACACACACACACACACACACACACACACACACACACATATATATATATATATAATAGTATTATAGTATTATAAAGTAATACTGTAAATCATACCAAATCTCGTACTATTTGAACAATAAGGTACACATACAGTAAAATCTTTTTGTTTTACTTTACTTTACAAAAGTTTGGAAATTGAATGTGTGTGGAAAAAAATGAAATGATTATAATAAAGAAATGTTAGTTTTTTCTATACTGTAAATCTTCTATACCTGTCTCCATTAGATGCAGGTCTCTATTAAACTTTATTAATATTTTATAGAATATTATAAATTGTATGATATCATGTTATGTTGTATTATATTATATAATAAAAACATAATTATAATGTATGATGTCAAATTCAATATAAAATTCAGTTTTTTAGATAAGAGTCATTAGACTTGTTTTTTATTATTAGTCATTAGACTAATAATTATTTTAATAAATGGAATTATTAGAAGATATACAGTCATCATCTGGTTTATAATCTGGTGTGTTCCAAAGAATACAGAACATTTGTTTGTTTTGATCCCATCAAAATAAAATTTAGAAACAATAATTTTCCAGATAATCAATCCAGCGTTGTCCCTGTGGACGGCTAAATGTTCCCTTTTCCAGTGGATTTATGCGTGTTTCTGTTTCGTTGCTCTCAGCTGTCGATCCCTCTGCACGGTCAGGACGATTTGGACAAAGCCATCGACCTCCTGGACCGCAGCTCCAGTATGAAGAGCATCAGGATCATGCTGCTGACACAGGAACTCAATCTAGTGAGATTTATATTCTCCAAAATAACTTTCAGTTTCAAAGAATGCAGCGGCTTTGCTCTGCACAATGATCAGCTCTTATGTTCTCATTATTTGTTTTTATTTTCTCATGTTTCATTTCTGTATAAAATGTTTAATTTTCATAAACTTGAAAAGTTGATGTTGAACATCGTTTAACAAAACAATCATAATAATAATAGCCAAAATACATTGCAAAATAAACTAAATTAAAAAAAAATGTGTTAACAAATGTATGTATGTGTAGATAGGGTTTGAGTTTGGGTTAACACACACACACACACACACACACACACACACACACACATGTACACATACATACATACATACATACAATCAACACAAAAAAACATACAATTATGACCCAGCATAGGAATACAGTATAAATATAATTTTGTCTAAGCTTATTGCCATTATTTTAATAAAAACAGTCATGTTATCTTTCTCTTTGATTATTTAACAATCTTACTTTTAATATTCTTGAGAACTGTTTTAAGCTTGTTTAGTTTTTTTGCTGTTATACAGAGGTGTAATACTTTTACATTTACTTTTTCCTCCTAAAAACATTTTCAGTAGGGTTTCAGGAAGCAGATTATTTCTAGACAAATGCAGCTCATGTAAAAAAATAAATAAATAAATAAAGCGTATTTTTGTAAATAAAGCAGCTCAGACTTCCACCGGTCAAAGCTTGATCCTATTTCTCCACAGATTCTGTATGTCTGTAGATTATATACGGAATATCAGGAATCTGATTGGTGTGTTTGCGCACAGGCGTCTTCTCCGACCCATCACACAGTGTGTAAGCAGGTCCGCATCAAAACCTCACAGTCCACCGGGGACGTCAGCACGGCCTACCAGTCCTCCGAGCCCAGAGGACGCCACCATTCCACCAGTAAGCTCAGCATCAGCCATCTCCTCTTAGACTTCTTAGAAATGGATCAAAACACCATCTCATAATGCGCAGAAAAGTCACAGCTTTCACATTTGTCTTATCAGTCTCGCTCTCCTTCTCTCTCCTTCTCTCTGTTGTTCCTCTGACTTCCTCTGTAAGCAGCAGGTCCTCTTCCTTTTTCCTGTTCACCATCACTGGCTGCTCCACAATGGCTTGCTGGCCTCTAGCCAATCAGATTGCGAGACACTATTAGCACGGTTGGCCAATGGCCCGCTGCAGATACTGTTTTTTTTTGGGGGGGGGTGGCTACAGTATTCCAGGCCGTCTGGAAGAAAAGACGCGTTCTTTGACCTGCTGGAAAGATTTCCTTTATTCTCCCCCACAACCCCATAATTCAGACTCATTTTTACTGTTTTTTATTTTTCTAAAGCTCAACAAGAACACCAGACTGATTGTATCATACCGGAGCTTGAATCTCTCTTGTAATTATATTAGTGTACGAATAATAGATTTGTGATGCACATTTTAATGATGGAGAACTCCTGACGGGACTTTTATTCTGTAGGTTCTCAGAACACGGGTCGAAGTTCTCCACCTCCTGGTTATGTTCCAGAGCGCCAGCAGAGAATCGCACGCCAGGGCTCTTACACCAGCATCAACAGCGAGGGGGAATTCATTCCAGAAACTACCGACCAGTGTGTGAGTGACATTAATTCTATTTAATTCTGTCTAAATGTCGACGTCGTTGGCTTTTTATTTGTTCCAGCTCGATCTCGTCATTTAAATCCATACAAACTATTAGTGTTGTCAAAAGTATCGATATTTCGATAAGTATCGATACTGAAAAATCTGAAACGATACAATACTGTGATCCAAAAGTATCGATACTATTTGCGCTTCCGGG
>CM051506.1:5347416-5361303 GCA_028031935.1 Paedocypris micromegethes
GCGGCTCTCCCTCACACACACACACACACACACACACGCGCGCAGGCGCAAGAGCGGCTCTCCTAACTCCTGTATCTCTCTGTGGCGTGGGGCTTCACAAATAAACGATACACACGGTGGATTTCGAACCTAGTATATATTCCCAAAGCACCAGTCAGCATTAGCGTTATCTTCTTGGAGAACTGTGACATGTTTGCCTTTTTTTTCTTTTTTTTTCAGTAATCATGCGAAGCACATTTGAATTCATTGAGAGTACTGTAGGTGTCTGTGCGCTGATCAATAATGATGTTTAATTAAATCCTGAATCTAAATCAGTTTATATAAATACTGCTGTTCAACTCTGGTTGATTTAAGCAGATCCCTACCACAAAATACCAACTGGTATATTAATACAAGTTTGACAAGTAAGCTTATTAATTTTAAATAATTCATCTAACAATAAAAACATACAAACATATTTCAAAATTTGTAATATTTCTTTGAAAGCACCATGAATCTGCAGTGAAAACTCACTCAGATCCTTCTACCACCGAAAATAAAGGCCCTAAAATTGTTGCAGTATTTCCCCGTGGTATCGAAAATGGTATCGAGTATCGATACTTTTTTCAAGTATCGTATCGAATTGCTATTTCCAGTATCGTGACAACACTACAAACTATAGTTGCACGCTAGGGCTGGACGATTCGACCTAAAATCAAAATCTTAATTGATTAATTGAATATTTTTACATTTAATTACAATTAATGAACGATTACTTTTTTTTATTATTTTTTGCCCTCATTGCCTTGACAAGTTTTGTGCAGTCACATGATCCAAGTGAGGGATTTTGGAATTAACGGTGGTAAATAATACAAATAAATAAATAAATCAAATAAATAAATAACATGCACAGTTCGAAAAAAAAAAAAAATAAAATTATTACATATTTTGTATTAAAAGTAAAAAAAATGAGCAGTTCTCTTCTATTCTCTTCTCTCTTCTAATATGTGAATATCAATGTATCGACGTAAACAACAGATTGTTTGTTGTAATAAAACTCCAACTCTCTTAAACCTGATCATAATGATCTTGATCATGCGGTGCGTTTGTATGCGTGTTTTTCCGTGTCATTGGCTGCACAGTGCGTCAATCAAACATCATAGCGAGAAAAGATGATGGTCTGACGGTTTATTGTTTCTATTATTATTATTTTTCATCTATAGCTTCGAAATCTATCAATGTTGTCATTGGGATAAACAATCGATGTATTGACCACCTTTGTGTTCACACAAAGTAAATAGTAAAATACCGATGTATTGCAATGACGTACGGTGTATTTAAAGGTTCTGGATCCCTGGAGCAGTGCGGAGAACTCTGTGTCCGGCAGCTGTCAGTCTCTAGACAGCAACTCCGAAAGGTAAAAGTGCAGATGACCTGGACGATGAATACACTAACTTCATTTATGGTTTGTTTTTCTAGCCCCTCCCACAGAAAACCCCGCACACACCGGGTGAAGAGTTACCCTGAAAACAGACAAGACTGTTCAGGTTGACCTCATGTCTGACCAAGTTCTTCCACCGTTGGCTAACCAACCTCCGTCTCCTACTTGCAGACCGGGAAAACCTCTATGACAAGATCGTGGGCAAGGGAGGAACGTATCCGCGGAGGTATCACGTCTCCCTGCATCACAAGGACCACAGTGAAGGTCCGTCTCCTCGTGAGAATCCACCCTTTTGCTCTTCAAGTCTCGAAATTGACAAATGTGGCCTTCAGGTCGGAGGACGTTTCCGAGGATCCGGCGTCCTCATGGAAACCTGTTCACGCTGGTGCCGTCTCGACGATCGCTGAATGGCAGCGAGGAGAGTTTAGGAAGCTGGCAGCTGCTGGATTCCCAGTCCAGACTTCGTCCACAGGATCGTCCCGTCCCTCATAAGTGTGAGCGTCATATGCATTGTCTTGATTGGTTATCGTGCATCACAACCGGATTAGCTTTTCGGAAAAAAACAAAGCTTTTTCAACCTAAATGCAGAAATCAGGAAACCCAAACCCTTGGCAAATAATTATCGTGCTTCCTGCAGTGGCACGATACAACCATCTTTTAAATTCTCCTCGTCACAGAGCGAATTATCAAAAGGTACTCATGATTGCCTCAGTCACGTGACCCAGTTTGGTTTCTCACGCAGCTTTTAGACGCATGTCAGTACGAGAGCAGCAAATGCCACACATGGACATATAGTCTATATACAATAAGATTCTAAATGATTAATTTATAGCAATTGAGTATATACCGTATGTATACATATATATATATATATATTAATGATATTTAAATGCCATTAACAGTACCAAGAACACAATTAATCTGTTTACTGTTCATTGAATCTGTTTACTGTTCATCTATCAAACCACCAAACGCACAACTAAATTATTCTTTTAGTTTACATTTTTAGAATTTAGTAACCTGGGTTACATGTAGTTAATTGGTGGATGTTTGTGTGCAGCCCCTACAGCTCCAGTGACGTGGCGTAGGGGGAAGTTGCTGGGTCAGGGGGCTTTTGGGAGGGTGTATCTGTGCTACGATGTGGACACGGGCCGAGAACTCGCTGCAAAACAGGTTCATTTCGACCCTGCCAGTCCAGAGACCAGCAAGGTACGTTACACAAGGCCTTTTAGATATTCTAGATAAATATGGAATCTCGATAAATCTGTAGATCTTAAATTGTATGCGGTACTTAACCGGTAAGCAATCATACACTTTCAGTTTTTCTGTGTGGGACGACTACGGGAAAAGAGACAAGAAAGATACATTTCACAGGGTCTTTTTGCTGTGTTTGGTCCAAAATTCCATGATCTTTTAATCCTGCATTCTAGAAAATATGTAATCTGGAGAAATCAGTAGATTTTAAATTGTATGCGTTACTTAACTGGTAAGCAATCATACACTTATCTGTGATTCTGTGTGGGACTACTATGAGGAAACGTTTATCAGTCAGTTGTAAACTAAGTAATAAAAAGATTGTGTGTTTGCCTTTTGTCGTGCAGGAGGTGAGCGCTTTAGAATGTGAGATACAGCTGTTGAAAAACCTGCACCACGAGCGGATCGTCCAGTACTATGGATGTCTTAGGGACCATAATGAAAAGACCCTCACCATTTTCATGGAGTACATGCCAGGGGTGAGTCAATGGGTTTGCAAAGTTACAAGAAATAAGCTCAACTGAATATGAATGGTAGATAGACCGTTACTAAAAGATTGTGGCCGTTTTGTGAACGATTGCAAAGCAATACAAGTCGCTTTGAAAAGAAGCGTCTGCTGAATGCATTCATGTTGGGGAGTAATGTGGAGATTGATATGACTCCTCAGGGCTCAGTGAAAGACCAGCTGAAGGCCTACGGAGCTCTGACTGAGAATGTGACTCGCAAGTACACCAGGCAGATTTTAGAGGGCATGTCTTACCTGCACAGCAACATGATCGTGCACAGGGACATCAAAGGTACTGTGCCACTTTTGTGGAGTTTGTAGAATTTTGTAGTTTGCAACACTTGTAGAATTTTGTAGTTTGCAACACTTGTAGAGTTGGTAGAGTTTGCAACACTTGTAGAGTTGGTAGAGTTTGTAACACTTTTGTAATTTTTCAAACACTGTTGTAGAGTTTGTAACACTTTTGTAATTTTTCAAACACTGTTGTAGAGTTTGTAACACTTTTGTAATGTTTGAAACACTTGTGTTGAGTTTGTAACACTTGAAGAGTTTGTTTTCTACACGTTAGCTCAAGATGAGAACTAAACTAAACTAATGAAGCTCTTCCTCAGGTGCCAACATCCTGCGAGATTCAGCTGGGAACGTGAAGCTGGGAGATTTCGGTGCCAGCAAGCGTCTTCAGACCATCTGTATGTCCACCACGGGAGTGCGTTCTGTGACTGGGACGCCGTACTGGATGAGCCCGGAGGTGATCAGTGGAGAGGGGTACGGACGCAAGGCCGATGTTTGGTGAGAGCCCTGCAGACCATCTCTCTCTCTCTCTCTCTCTCTCTTATTATCATACTGTTTAATTACTGTATGCTCAGAAAATATATCGATCTGTCTGTCTATCTGTCTTATTTCTCTCTCTCTTTTCTCCTTCTTTCTCTCTCTCTGCCTACTTTTGCCTGTCTGTCTGTCACTCTACCTGAGTTCTATCAGATCTGTGGTCTGTATTTCTGTCTGTCATTTCACTTTCTCTCAGTTTTTCTCTTGCTCTATCCATCTCTCTCTCTTTTCTCCTAATTTCCCTCCCCATTTCTTTCTCCCTCTGTCTTCTTTCTATCTATCTGTCTGTCTGTATTTCACTTTTTCTTTTTTTCAATTTCTTTTTCTGTTCCTGTCTCCATCCCTCTCTCTCTCTCTCTCTCTCTCTCTCTCTCTCTCTCTCTCTCTCTCTCTCTCTCCCTTATCTATCTATCTATTCATCCGTCCGTCTTTTCTCACTTTCTTTCTATTTTTCAATTATTTTTCTCTTCCTATCTCCATCTCTCTCTCTTTCTTTCCCTCCCCATCTCTTTCTTTCTCTGCCTACTTTCTATCTGTCTGTGTCTGTCTGTCTGTCTGTCTGTCTGTCTATCTATCTATCTATCTATCTATCTGTCTGTCTGTCTGTCTGTCTCTCTTTATCTCACATTCTCTGCTTTTTATTTATTTTTCTCTTCCTCTCTCCTTCTCTCTTTTTTCTCTTTCTTTCTCTTTCCATCTCTCTGTCTGTCTGTCTGTCTATCTATCTATCTGTCTGTCCATCTATATATTCATCTATCCACCCATACACACATCCTAGCTGGCAACATCTCCTTCTGCCTCAAAATCATCCAGATCAAGGATCGTGAACACACAACTTGATCACGTCTCTTCATTTCGCTTCCATAGACGACTTCTTCCTCTTCGCCGTTAAAAAAAAGAAGCAAAGGGAAAAACTCAAGCACTTCAAATGTCAGTGTTTAACCCATGTGAATTCAACACGATAAGGTGGTAAAACAAAGAAAAATAACATTTTGGACACCGGGGGGCGCTGTGACATCACTATTCACGTCTGAAGCTGGAATCTCAATCTCTACTGTGTCAAAGCAAAACGTTGTGTGATTGACGCTGGAGCATTAGACGTTCAGATAGGATCATCTCCAATAGAAATGGTTGTGTGTTTTTGCAGGAGTCTCGGCTGCACGGTGGTGGAGATGCTGACTGAGAAACCACCCTGGGCAGAATACGAGGCCATGGCAGCTATTTTCAAGATCGCCACGCAGCCCACCAACCCCCAGCTTCCCTCGCACATCTCCGAGCACACGCGAGACTTCCTCCGCTCCATCTTCGTGGAGGCAAAGTACCGGCCGAGTGCCGAGGAGCTGCTCAGGCATCCCTTCTCCCAGATCCTGTGCTGAGGAGGATCCAGCAGCTTCCCATTACAACCAGTAACCACATCAGAAGTGATAAACTCCGCCCCTGAGGCTTGCACTTCTTGTTCGTGACCTCCTGACAGCAGGGGGCGCTGCATCTGTTCATCAGTGTTAAGAGCGATGTGAAAGTGTTTTAAATTTGCCAAACGTGGGAATTTCACCGACCTTTCAGGATCGCGGCCTCAAAGTCGACAAAATCGAAGGTGGAATCCCTCTTGCACTTATTAAGGGAAATGTATTGATCTCCGATAAAGCAGCGACTTTCCAATTCAGGAGTAATCGGAGCCTGAGAGTCGAACACTTTAAAGTTAAAGTTAAAGTTAAAGTTGCACTTTGCAATCTTTCGCCCGTCGAGTTAGGGATCAGCGCATTTCAGATCGGTCGAGATTTTCCGGGAGAACGCCAGCAGAGACCCAACGTCCCTCGCCGAGGACACTGGGAAATTGAGTCCGACAGTAATTTGAGAGTTTTCTCTCCCGGCCAAAGACTTTCTCACGTATTACGGTTTCTCCGACTCTGATTTGGGTCCGATGCACTTTTACTAAATGAATGTTGAATTTACCAACGTGTTAGGCAGAATGTGAAGGCTTTTTCACTTCTATTTATGCATACCGTTTTATGTCAGCTGTTTTTTTTAGTATGTATATATATATATATATATATTATATCTATGTACAAGTCTATTTTTTATAAAGTGACTCCACTTTGAAATCGAGCTTCTAGAAGTCATAGTCAGAAAGAGAAGGTGTAAAAGCAACTGGTTTTGCCGAGACTGATTTTACGCGTGTTTCCTTCAGGCCGGAACAATATGGCGGCGTTGAAAATAAACCCGAGCGAGTGGAATGGTGGTTTGTGTGTGGCACGTGGAACAGGATACTGATTTGGCGACTTATTCACCATCGTTGTTGGGCGACGTGGTGATTCGGTGATACGGAACGTGAACATGAGGGTTTGTTTGCGAGACGCACTTGGAGGTTTTTTATGGAAAAGCGTGACGAGGTTTCGCTCAAGCGAAGCGCGATGGGATCTTCAGCTCCTCTTGACGACTTTGTCTAGCTCAGGGTCCATCAGGCTCCATCTTGGAGACGTTTTTCGCGATTGTTGGTTGCT
This sequence comes from Paedocypris micromegethes, assembly GCA_028031935.1. NCBI lineage: Eukaryota > Metazoa > Chordata > Actinopteri > Cypriniformes > Paedocypris > Paedocypris micromegethes. The sequence continues at coordinate 5,353,925 of CM051506.1, forward strand.
TTTCAAAGTTCCCAGCCCGTTAAAAGGAGGAAATTGGACCTGAACCGGCTGCGATTTATTCTTCAGGCAGCTAGAACCAGCGCTGATTGGAAAAGCCAAAGATTCCAAATCCAGACGAGTTGGGAAACCCTGGGCAAGTAAAGGAATTAGATGATAGTTTGGATTTACTGTATGCCATTATGTATCACGACTCAGACTTGCGGTGCAAAGTCCAGTGTATCGAATATTTTCAAATAAAATAATACTATGCACAAACCAGTTGCTTTGTCTATTTGGGGGCGGGGTTAAATTTGGGGTCTGTTGCTGTTAATAATTCATATAAAATTGCTAACTACAATGTTTTTTTCTTGTAGGTTTTTTTTTTGTTTTTTTGATTTGTTTAGTTTTCAATTGGTTAATTTTTTTAGTTAACTTTTTTATTAACTATTATTATTATTTATGTATTTTTTTTTTTTTTATTATTTTTTTAAACAAGATTTAACACATCTCTTTGCTTTTTCATGTTGGTCCATTTACCTTTTTCAGGTTATAAAAGTAATTCAACTGTGTGTGTATGTGTGTAATATAAAATTACAAACTGAACTACAATATTTTTTACCTTTTTGTTTTAGGTTCCATTTGTTTTAGTCGACATTTTATTTAGTTTCACTTTTCATTTTGCATTTTTCATCTTGGTGTATTTTTTATTTTTTCATGTTAAAAATGTAAAAAACAAGTGTGTGTGTGTGTGTGTGTGTGTGTGTGTGTGTGTCAGCATCCGTGTGTGTCTGTGCGGAGTCAGTGTAAACCAGTCACAGCATTAAGCTCTTTCTCCGTGAATACACTCCATTCACGGCATCACGGCACGAGAGGATTTACGACTTTTCCTCCCGTCTTTTCTCTGCTGTAAAACGTTGTAAAGAGAAACATTATGTTCTGGTTCTGGCCGAGCGCTGGGAAGAGAAACCCTGTGACATTAAAGACCAGCGATTTTTGTGAGACGTGTACTCTAGGAGCTGTTAAACCAGTTTGACTGAATAGAAATCCTGTTTTACACGTCTTACTGTATTTCCTGAGGCTGATTTATGTAATTTGGCGACCTTGCACACTTCAGTTTTTTTTCCTCTTGTAATGTATTTTATTACTACTTTTACTACTATTAAAAAAACTACACCTTCATAGCGTATTCAAAATGCCATATGTAGAATTTTAAATCAAAATGTGTATGTATACTCCTATATATATATACTATAAATATATATATACACACACACACACACACTTGTATTTTTGTATATGTACAAACATATCACTACATACAATCTTTTCACTGTTTACAAATATGTAGATGTACACATATCTTTTTATTGTAATATAGGTGTATACCACTACATTGATCCTTTTTCCTAACCTTTAGTTTGAAGATCATATTAGTGTCTTACCTTCTAATATTAAGCAAAATAAAGCTTAACAATCCATAAATTGCACTTTTTTTTAACAACTTCTAATACATTTGAATACATCTATATGCACACACACACGTAATTAATATATCTCCAATACATAATATATGAATGTATTTTTTAATCAAAGTTTTTACAGTGTATATGTACAGTATATATACAGTATACTGTTTTTATTGTCTGTGGTGCTGTAAACATTATTTAGCGTAATATTTATTACAGTGTGAATTATATAGCATTTTGCATAACTTGCAAAATGTATTTTACTAACATTATTTTGTAGATTTTGTAGCCCTCCTCATTCTGTAGCTCGTTTTACAGCAAAGGCACTGTAAAGTAAAGTAAAGTGTTTTCAGTGTGTTTGATTTATATATTCTTATTCAACTGTTGATGTTATAAAAACGATAATATCCTAAATATATTTTTTTATTATATCACGTTCTGATTTTGTAACTCCTTGTGTTTTGTCAAGCCATTGTATTGTCAGACAAACAAGCTTTTCTTCCTTTGCTTTATTGTATTTGTGTTCTTTGCTTTGGCTGAAGGTCGACACAAACTTGCTTTCTTTTAAACTTGTTTTCATCTTGTTTCTTGTATCCTTGTTTCTTGAAAGCGATCATCTTGTTTCTTGTATCCTTCAGCGTGGAAGTGTCACACGGTGAGCGGAGTAGTAAAACAGACAGAGATGTTTAGGAGATGAAGTGAGAACATCTCCGCTCAAGAGCTTCTCATAGACCAAACACTTTTGTCTTTGACCTTTTGACCTCCTGCGTGTTTCTGTCCCGGACCAACAATCCCCCGGTGACCGAGTCTGAGGCAACCGCAGCCTCTTCTTCAGATATTTATGAGCTGCTCACACTAATGGCTCCTCCATGTTAATGCTGAGGCGAACGAGTGTAAATAACCGCTGTCCTCGCTGTCCAGAAGAGGGAAAAGCACCATTAGCATTCCGGCCACACTCCGCGAGGAACCACTGCTCACTTTTCGGTTAAACTTAGAATGTTTTATTTCATCGTTTGTTTCCTAAATGCGACAGACTGGCTTTGTTTGATGCTAATGAGTGGAACCATTGAGTCCCAACGATTAAGGCGTAAAGGATTTTACACTCCAGATTGTCTTAAGAAAGATATTGTTGTGGTTTTTGGTCTTGTTTGTTGGTCGGGAAGCCAGTTGCTTATTTTTCCAAAGTTGTTTTTCACTTTTAGTAAGAAAAAAAACTAAAGAACTTGTTTCTTCAAAAAAGTGAAACAATGTATTGCTTGAAGTGTAAATTAATATGTAAAATTATTCTTATGTTGTTTGTGTGTTTTTGTTTAAATAAACCAAGATTATAGTAATATAAACCGGTAATAAACAAATGTTTTATATTTATACATATTTAATATATTTGACTTCCTTGTTGCTGATACATTTTGAGTTTTTTTTATTATCATTTATTGATAAAATAATGATGTATAAAATGTTTGAACATTATTTTAAGGCAATTGATGTATTAACATTATTTACATCTATTATTACATTTCTTTTTAAGTGTGATTAAACAGCTGAGTTAGTCGGGTCAAATTGTTCCAGCTTTTTCACTTTCTGTACGCGAATAAAAATAAGCAATTGTTATAAGTTTTTGAAAACAAATTCCATAAATGTATCATCATTCCGACCAATATCACGACAAAAACTGTTCCATGCATCTGAAAGTTGTTTAATGAAAAAGTTTGAATTCTACATGCAATTTACAATCAACGTACAAAGATTATCAAGCAGATAAAGGCCAGAGAAGCTTGGTGTGGTGGGTGGATGTTCATCCGCAGAGGTCAGTGGAGCAGCAGTAGACGTTGACATCAGACACGCAGGTCTCCTCACACGTGCGGCTCAGATACGTGGCTGCCAATACAAATCCACCATTAAAACCATCCTCTCTGGGTGATGGAGAAGCTGAGGAACCTACCGTTGGCCACAGTCATGCAGAAGTTTGCAGAAGCTGGACAGTCGGCAGGAACCTTGCAGTTGCCGCTATCGCAGGTGTAGCACTGCAGGGCGTTCACTGCAAAAGCCGTCAGAGGTCAGAGACGTCGATGAAAGATAAAAACCATCCAACCCGAGAAGATCTGGAACTCACCGGTGACGCTGCAGACCAGCATCAGGACCAGAGCGCAGACCACGGCCTTCATGGTGTCAGTTTTCAGCTAGTTGCCTTCTCAGGGTTTCTTCAGACTGCTGGAGCTCAGCTGGATTGTGAAGATCAGCAAGAAGGAGATCCATTATATAGTCTGTTCTGCTGAGAGAAACAGTGATGGAATGATGGGTATGTTGTGAGGCAGGTCTGGGAACTACAGGCCTCCCAGCGAATGTTCTGCTTTTGTGCTCTAAATTGTTCTAATTTAAGTTTAAATGCTTAAACTTCTAATTCGCTGCAAGGTTCATTTATGTAAGGTTTCTGCATTGTGTTTGGATTTAACTGCATTTATTTTACGGTTTTCTTCTAGAATTACCTCTTTTTACGACTAGCTTGTTCACTCCTGCAAATTTCAAATACAGGAGTTTATTTTTTTTTTTTTGTCGCTCTTGACCTTGAATATCCGGATTTGCATGTATTGATGCCCACACACACACACACACCCCCCATACAGTTAATTTTAATTATATAAAAAATCAATAAAAAATGGATTAAAAATACATTAAAAAACTTCAATTTTTACATTCAATTCATTATCACAAAACAAGTAGAATAAATCTTCCTCCTGAAGCTCCAGACGTGAAACCATCCCTTCTGTGAAGGTCACTGTGAATCTCAAGAGGTGAAAACAGATTCCATTAGCTTAGATGGCGAAGGTCAAAAAATAATCTGTGCTATTTTTAAATTAATATAGTTTATCATAATAGTTAAAATGATGTATTTATTAAAAAATAAATGTTTTTATTTTGCAATAATTCATTTGTCTGTATTTGAAAAACCTCTCGGTTTAAGTTTACAGTTTTATAAAAATTTCGAATCACACGGTAAACTTGTCATAGTTCAAATTTTCACTTATTGTGAATACATTTAATTATTAATTGTCTACAATGTTTAACCAGTAACCAGTGGAGACACAATATAATGGACTGTGTGTCGTTACGTTTCCTGTGGGTTATCTTGCTTTGTGTTGTGCGAAAATAGTAGTAAACACACACACACACACACACACACACACACACACTTACCTTTTCAATAATAAAAAAAAATAGAGTAAAAAATGAATGTGTATGGTTTTTTAGAGCATCTTTGCAGATGTTTGTGTTGTGTGTGTGTGTGTAGGTGGTGCGGGGGGGTGTATATGTGTGCGTCTGTCATGTGTATTTTAATTTGTGTGTACATCTGAACAAAAATGTATCAACAGTTTTTCTATTGAAAGAAAGCTGTACTTATTTATGATCATAAAGACGTGGTCGACGTGTCTGGATTAATTTCTAATTACTTGGTGCTGGTGACACAATTCCAGCCTCCTGACACACTTGTGTTATGTCCTTTGACAAATGTAATTGAAGTTCATTGTGGCCTATAGCCTTCAGTTATCACAATTGGGTGTGTTTGGAATTACACAGAAAAATTTACCATAGGGCAGAAGTCACTGAGCTATTGACGTTGAAAGGAAAGCGAAGCCTTATTTTGCCCCGTGGTGAAAAAGCAACCTAACACTGTACTGTAATCTTAAAAACAATGTTTGTGGTTTTTGTGGCACTTGGGGTTGTGTCTAACTTTATTATCTTCATTTAGAATGTATTGCTTTATGTGAAAATATAGAATTTCAATGAGTATTCTTATTAATGAATGATGTTAAAAGATTCTAAACTAATCGTTATCTGAAACATTTGAAACCTGTTATGAAACATTTAGTTTGATCACCTTCACAAATCGAACTTACAGAATGATTCTGTAAAACCGGTTTGGGTCGATGTAAGATCTGTATTTACAATCTTTTACAAAAATTTTTTTTACTTTAGGATGTGAACAATATAAAGTAATAAACATCAAATAAAATTATTAAAAAATATATCATATCATAAAAAGTAACACACACAACACACACACACACACACACACACACACACACACACACACACACAGAGAGAGACAAATTGTTGTTTATTTTGTAATTTTTATTCTTGAAAAAATAATAAAAACATTTTTATTTTAAAAAATGTAAGCGATTTTAAATATTCCAAGGAACCAAGCAAAAAGATTTAACACATTTTGAACAATTACATTTAAATTCAGTTTTGGCAAATGTAACAAAAACGATTGCTATACCATTTTAACAGTATTACGATTACTATTACAATAATAATAGTAATTATTATTACTTTATTATTATAATAAATAATTATTACTTTATTATTATTATTACGACTCTTCAGACCTCTAAAGTGTGATGAGTCAGCAATGTAATGTTCCCAGCTTCACACAAAAGAGGATGTAAACATTAGATGATGATGGATTACATAATCCCTCCAGTGCCGTGTGACATCATTAAGACCCCTGCTGAAGAGCGATGGTGGGACGGCCGGGAAATGTTTGCGTGTCTTACTGATGAATAGAACTTTCTCTGCCTGACCTCCGTCTGCCGTAGTGAAATAAAGAATAGAATAGAATAGAATTGAATGTCTTTATTGTCATTGCGACACATGGTTACAATGAAATTGAGAACACTACTCCGTTTGGTGCAACATGTGGAAAATGAACACACATAATAAAAATGTAAGAGAATATACACCTTGAATAAGAAAAAAAATGTATTAGAATATACACCTTGAATAAGAATAAAAAATATAAGAGAATATACACATTGAGTAAGAATAAAAAATGTAAGAAAATATACACCTTGAATAAGAATAAAAAATGTATTAGAATATACACCTTGAGTAAGAATAAAAAATGTAAGAAAATATACACCTTGAATAAGAGTATAAAAATGTAAGGAAATATACATCTTAAATGAGAATAAAAAAATGTAAGGGAATATACACCTTGAATAAGAATAAAACCATGTAAGAAAAAATACACCTTGAATAACAATAAAAAAATGTAAGAGAATATACACCTTGAATAAGAATAAAAAATGTATGAGAATATACACCTTGAATAAGAATAAAAAAAAATGTAAGGGAATATACACCTTGAATAAGAGTAAAACAATGTAAGAGAATATACACCTTGCATAAGAATAAAAAATGTAAGAGAATATACTCCTTGAATAAGAATAAAAAATATAAGAGAATATACACATTGAGTAAGAATAAAAAATGTAAGAAAATATACACCTTGAATAAGAATAAAAACAATGTAAGGGAATATACACCTTGAATGTCCGTTACAAAGATAAAACATAAACAGAATCTCTCGTATAAAAAGAGGTCAAAAAAGTACCCCAAATGTTACAACAAATTGCAAGTGTAAACAACAAGAGAGCCTGAGTGGTCAAGAACCAACCATTCTGAGCTGACGTCCACTCCCACCAGCCTTTGCCCACCCTTACCCCCCCCCCCTACAGTGGCTATAAAAGCTCAGCGCTCCCTCACACTCCCCCTCATCCTCCTCAGAATGGAGACCCAGCGCAGCTTCTCGTCTTACCGAAGGCGTTTCGGGGGGTCTCCGTCTGTGGGGACCTCCAGCCGCCTGAGCCCGGGCCGTCTGTCCCTCCACAGCCCCCGTCCCGTCACCCTCTCCACCTCACGCCTCTCGCTGGGTGGGGAGCGCCTGGACTTCTCCGCAGACTCCCTGATGAAGGCCCAGTTCCGTGAGAACCGCACCAACGAGAAGGTGGAGATGATGGGCCTGAACGACCGCTTCGCCAGCTACATCGAGAAGGTGCGCTTCCTGGAGCAGCAGAACAAGATGCTGGTGGTGGAGCTGAACCAGCTGCGGGGGAAGGAGCCCAGTCGACTGGGGGACATCTACCAGGA
>CM051506.1:5362030-5416794 GCA_028031935.1 Paedocypris micromegethes
GAAAGAAAGAAAGAAAGAAAGAAAGAGAGAAAGAAAGAAAAAATGTTTAAGGAAATGATGTTTAAGAAAAAAAAAAAGAAAAAGTACCTAAAGATTTGTTAGAAATTAAATATTTACATGAAAAATGTTTTTTATGCCAAAAATCCGACTGACTCCTGAGACTTGTTTTACTTTTAGGTAATAAGTAAAAAAAAGAATGCACTACTTTAATTTTCTTAAAAAATATATAAAGTTATATTTATACTTTCTAACTTGAAGTATGTATCAGAAAAAAATATTTATCAGTTGCAACAAGATATACAGAAAAACATTTATGATTTAAAAAACTAAAATAACGAATCAGGTTGATTAAGCCAAAAGTTGTTTTTGCGGGGTGCATACATACATAATGTAAACGAAGAACTAGGGTATTAACCTCAAACAATGAGGTCAAAAGGTCAAAAGCCACTAGAACAGGTCGCTTCGGGGTGAAGAACCATCGCTGCGTTTCCCTCGCGCTCAACCATTAAACTGCCACACAAAGACATCGGTTTAAAGCGCCTTTCTTTTCTTCTGCGTTTTCTCTTCCTCTCATCCAATCACTCACAGATATTTTTCAGCCTGTCAGACAGACAGACAGAATCAGGGTCAGGGTCACGGTCAGGGTGCGGCGCACACACCCAGCGCAGCCCCTCCTAAACAACCGCATTTTTGACCAGATGCCAGGACAGGCCCGGCCTGCACACAATTGCGTCTGTGCTACTGTATTTACAGCACGATTGACATTTAATATTTGTCATATAGTTCAGTGCGTGTTTTTACATCAAAATCTGAAAGAAAAAAAAAACAAACCACAGATAATACATGATGCTTTTACTTTGAACGCACTTGTTTGTTTATAGTTTTTGTTGATCAAGTTGTTGATTCTAGCCACGTGGCGTTTAGATTATATACGTAATTAATGAAATTATACTGTTTATATAATAATAATAATAATAATAATAATAATAATAATAATAATAATAACAAATGTAAAAAGCAAATATCAACACCCATTAGGATATATAACAACAAATACAACAACATTGTTGTCGTTTATCCAAATAAATGTTCAAGTGTCAGAATAAACATGAGTCCTTACAATTATTATTACGTGCGATAAAAACGATAGTCATTTATAGAATGTACAGTATGTACTGTGTGTGTATAGTGGAATGTACAGAATCGCAGTAGGTCACAGTATTAGGCGGAGAACAGTGCATTGTGAATATTTTCATACCTAAAATAATTTTTACCAAACATTTTATACAAACTAAGTAAATGTAATTTGAATTAACTCATTCTAGATTTTATATTTCAATTATTTAAAAATCTGTATACAGAGTAAACATATATTTGTAAATACAGTGATTAAAATCAAAATGTAATCAAAATGTAAAAATTAAAAACTAAAGATTTATATTGTATAAATGTACTTATTAAAATATGTACAATATGTATATATTTTAATATAATACATCTGCTATAATTTACAACTGTAAAAAATATAACAAATATATACGTAACTTAATAACTTAATAATTTTTTTTTTTTACAAAATATGTGTTGATAAAAGCATCTTTGGGATCAGAGTGAATGAATTCTAATAAAATCTTTTGCATGGTTGTCCTTCAGACTTCAGGACGAGTCTCTGCTGAGACAAGAGGCGGAAAACAACCTGAACTCCTTCAGACAGGTCCAGTTTCCTGCATCTCCATCCCTTTAGTAGTGTCATCATCATCATCTTCATCAGTGTTTGTTTCTCATTCTGGATTCCTCTCTCCGGCTTTTAGGACGTGGATGAAGCAGCTCTGAACCGCATCCAGCTGGAGAGGAAGATCGATGCTCTGCAGGATGAGATCAGTTTCCTCAAGAAGGTCCATGATGAGGTCTACTACGCGTTTCCTTCTTCTGACCACCCAGACGTTGACAATAATATTCTCACACCAAGCATCAGAGTTTTTTTTTTCAGTCTGGCTCTGCTTTCTGTTCCCAGGAACTGAAGGAGCTACAGGAGCAGCTGATGGCCCAGCAGGTCCACGTGGACCTGGATGTGTCTAAGCCTGATTTAACTGCCGCCTTGAAGGACATCCGCGCTCAGTTTGAGGCCATGGCCACCTCCAACATGCAGGAAACGGAGGAGTGGTACCGCTCAAAGGTATCGCACACTGAACACGGCTTCTTGCTGTTTCTTATTTGAGGAACTTGATGTTCTCTTCTAGTTTGTGGACCTGACTGATGCGGCGAATCGTAATGCTGAAGCTCTGAGACAGGCCAAGCAGGAGGCAAACGATTATCGTCGGCAGGTTCAAGTTCTGACCTGCGACCTGGAGTCTCTTCGTGGCTCGGTGAGTGTCCGTTCGAACTCTCTGAGTTAAGTGCTAAACACAGTAGTGTAGAGTACTTGAGTAAATGGACTTCATTACTTTACTTTTACTCTCTCTACTTGACTACATTTGTGATTGAGTCTCTGTACTACATTTGAACAAACACTCATCATTACATTGTGACTGTGTGTGGTATTTTTTTTCTACTGTGGTTAATTTCTTGGGCAAACGAGGTGATATCGCCATCTGCAGGATGCCGAAGGTACTGAATGCTAGTTATCAGCTAAATCAGCGTGTTAAAATTAGTGGTTGCACTTTTTTGCACATTTAAGTTTGACTGAGATTAACTTTTTTTTTTTACCTAATTTGTTCTGCCCTTTTAAAACATTGAGATGTGAAATTGTGTTTCTATATTAGAAACAAATATAGAAACCTCATAAAAAGTTTCTCGTTTTTCACATTTCTTACTATTTTTGACCCTATAAATTCAGCACGAGTAAAATAGTAAAATGTTCTTTAAAATTGCATACTTTACAAAATTTACTTGAGTCATTTTAGAATGCTGACTTGTGACTTGTAATGAAGTAATTTTTACAGTAAGGTATCCACACTTTTACTCAAGTATAAGTGCTCTACACCTCTGATTAAACGCTTTCTCTGAAGAACGAGTCTCTGGAGCGTCAGCTGCGTGAGATGGAGGACCGCTTTGCGATGGAGACGACGGGTTACCAGGAAACCATCGCTCGGCTGGAGGATGAAATCCAGATGCTGAAGGAGGAGATGGCCAGACACCTGCAGGAGTACCAGGATCTGCTCAACGTCAAACTGGCTCTGGACATCGAAATCGCCACCTACAGAAAACTGCTCGAAGGAGAAGAAAGCAGGTGAATAAGAATAATAATACGTACTTCTTTTAATCATCTTTTATAAGATACTTTTTTTTTTTAAAGAGAATGATTAAATATCAATATTGACATCGTTTTTTTTCCTTCCAGAATTACGGTTCCAGTGCAGAACTTCACCAACTTGCAATTCAGAGGTAAACTCAAATTTAAATGCATTGAATTTTATACTTATATATACACATTTGTGTGTGTTTCTTTTTACACCCCATATAATTTTAAGTAATAATATATAAGTTAAAATTTTCATATTTCCTTACTATTTGTATAGTTGTATAGTATTTGTAATGTAGCTATTTCAAGTATTTTACACATTAATAATACATCTCATATAATATAATTGCTTTCATTCATAATAATCTAAACGAAAAACATAACATACAAATATGTTGTATGGGTAAAATGAGAGAATGATGTGGTTGTGTGTGTTTGGCCAGAGACCAGTCTGGACACTAAACTGACCCCGGAGGCTCATGTGAGGAGGAGTATAGTGGTGCGAACCGTGGAGACGCGCGATGGAGAGGTAACCGCCAGAGGGCGCTGTTCACCAACTTCACAATCACAAAGCATCACTACTACTGTGTATCGTATATTGCTGTTATTCGGCTGCCAGTGAAAATCAACAGACTTTTCTGTATTTATTATTTAATCTGAAACCAATCTTTTCCCCACTTTTCTTTTAGATTATTAAAGAGTCCACCACAGAGAGGAAAGATTTGCCGTAATCGGTGTGAGATGGAAGATCTCGCCCACTGATGTTTCCGGATGCTGTGATCAAAGCTCCGGCTGCTAATGTTCCATCATCAGCTAAAAACGGTCAAGCTAAAACAAAGCTTCTCTCATTTTCTCCCTCGTTTTTGTTGAAATGGTCTGGCTGGATTTGTAGACTGGATTGACCATAATAGACTACATTACCTTGGATTGCTTTGTGAAAGTCATGACTGGACAGACGGAAGTAGAAAAAGACGAATATGCGTAGAGAAACGGAATGCGTTTTCTAACTGCCAGAATTTAGAGATAGATTGAAGGTTTGGAATTTTTATAGGTTTTTTCTAGGTGTAAGTGTAAAACGGTCTAGGCGGAAACAAGCTGTGACGGTAATATCTGATGGATTTGATAGTGATGCAATAGTTCAATTTTCTGGATTATAATAGCATTAATTCAGCTCTTCTGTCCCAGGTGAAATGCTTTAAATATCATAAAGCGATTGATCTTTAGAAAACGAATTAAACACTGTATTACATATTTTCTAACATTATCAATTTGATCTTATTAGATAAAAGTCCAAGTTGCCGCATTTTTCATACTATAAGGTGCACTTAAAATTCTAAACAAAAATCATATATAAATATGATTATCTAGAAAAATAATGTATAATTCTGAAAAACCGCGCAGTGAAAAAAAAGATTATGAAATGGACATTTATTAAAGACGTGTTTTATATTCCAGTGCGCTTTATAGTCTAATTAATGTGGCAACAAGTAAATGGTTTGTTTAAAATCACTGACGATTTTTGTTAACTATCAAATAAACAAAAATCAATTAGCTTCACTCTGACATCCTGTCAAATCAGTGTGTCTAACATTGCTAATAATAAAAAAGTAACTTTAATTTCACGGCGTCTATATTTATCAGTCAGTAAAGCCTGAGGCCGAAGCAAGAGATCCAAGAGATGGTGGCCATGACAGCAGACGCCTTTGGCCTGTCTAATAAAGTTGAAATGACTGTGATGAGACGTGACAGGGATTTGTTAATCAGCAAAATCACATCCATTTTCTGAACTGCTTTTCCATTTCTGTGTCACGGGGAGCTGGAGCTACAGAACTACCCACAATGCCACGTGACACTTTCAACAAGAATAGTCAAGGTGTTATTTTCTGGATTATTAAAACATGGAATGGTGGTTGTAAATGTCTCACAAACTTTGCAAACTGGGCAGCAGTAAAGACACACAGATGCGAACTGACTTGGCAGCTCTTGACTTGAGTTGTGCCACGCTGAAATGGAACCCGCTGGATGAGTCAGTGGAGCGTGACGTCTCTGGATCAAGGGCAACGCAGAGGCAGAATCATGCTGCTTCAGAGAACTCTTCCATATAGTTAAAGGGAAAGTTTGACACGATTACTATTTATGTAACATTACTGCAAAAAAATACTTACATTTATCTATCATAGCAATTTGCATTAATCTTTTTAAATCAAATTTACTGCTATGAATTTACGTAAAGCTCATTTACTATTACTTGCTTGCTCACTGGTCATAGCCATAATCTTAAAAAAACAAAAACCCACAACCAATAGGCAAGATGCCACAAAGTTCTATTTTTACATTTTCACACAGTGGCTTTCAGACAGTTGTAACTGTGAAAAGCGCTTTACTAATGCACTGAACTTGAACTTATTATAGTGGTACATTTTACTTAAAAAAAGATTTAGCCAAATTGTTACATTTGTTAATTGTGGACCATATATTTTAAGTTGGTTTTGTTGCAGATGCTTTGAGTCAAACTCTGAAACTTTTCTGAGAATCAAACTCACGACTCTGATGTTGCGAACACCAGCTTTACTGACATGACTGTAGCAATAGTGTTTGACACACAGTAGCCGAGATTTCTACCCAGAACTTAAGAGATAGTCCAACACTGAACATTCCCTGAGAATTGAACCCACAACCTTGTGTTTGCAAACTCTTTCGAACTCAACAATAATCTAAATTTCTAAATCTGCAAGCGCTACCACAGGTTCTTAAGTCTTATCCCAATCTTTGTGATGGAGCACGTGATGCACCACGTACTGAGCTCTTTTTCTTTACTTTACTTTTACTCAACACATTCTGAGTGGAGGACACAAGTGCAGGACGTGTCCAGTTTTTCAGAGCCAAAAATCAAACGTCACCTTGGGTTTACCTTCACTCTGACCCTCCAGCGCCGCTCTCGTCTCCGAATCGGTTCGTCAGGCCTCTCATCGCCCTCAATCTCACCGCATTTCAGACTGCTGATACCAGTGGAGAACCCTTATCTTCCAGTGCAAAAGAGAATCACTTAAGTGAGCCAGTGTGAAAGAGAGGGTGAGACGTGATGAGATTTACTGGACTTATTCCATAAGTGTTTGCCAGTAAACTGTGCGATTGAACCCGTAGTCAAGATGTCATTCGGGATTAAGACGTTTTTTGATTTTTTCGTCCTCACAATCGTGCACAGCTAAACTCAAAGCGTTTTCAGGCGACATGAAGAATGCAAGGAAGATAACACACTCCAGAAAACATGTTCACATTTGTCCAGACACTGATGAGAAAGTTTCCATTCCCGTCCCGACGAATCCACTACAGAGGTGACAAGGAAAAAGATTACTTTTTTTTCTTCAAGATTTACACTACGCATTTGTTTAATGATTCATATTTAATACGACTTTTAGTTGACATCAATTATAAGTTTAGTAAAGTGATTTGGCGCTTCTCTAGCGCCTCCTGTCGGCGTTAGTCTTTTTTAGACAAAAGACATGATGAGATGAGTTTAACTGATGTCCGCTTTTAATTTCAATGTGCATAAAATGTTTATAGTCATTATACGATACTTCCATATGTATAAAGGTATTTCTAACGTATTCCGCAAATCAGAGAGACTTTGTGACGATATGCTAACCGTATAACCAACAGACACGTGACGCTAACAACCATTCTAAAAAGTATACGGCAAGTATATGACGTAATATCCTCATAACTCTCTCTTTAACCAACTAACTCTTTCAACCGATAGTTTTTAAACGATAGACAAATCAGACTGTAAGATTCATGATTGGGACATAATTTATAATGTAGCCAAATTCAATTTAAAAAATAACTACGGTAATTGGGCATTTTGAAGTTGTGTTCTGAAGCCTGTTGGTCGTTTTAAAAGACACGTCCCACACCTCGAACAGTCTCCTCCGCGTGTCCCGTTATCTGCCGCCTCCCGTCTCATGCTGTATGTGTGTGGAGATGCAGAGCAGCTGCGCTTGATGTGCGACATGCCGAGCGCAAAACCACGTCAAGTGATGGAGCTTCACCGGTCAGAATAACACGGAACACGTTCGCTTCAGATAACCTTTCGCATCACGCGGAATTCGGTGCTCTGGTCCACATGCTGCTGGAAGGAGGGAGGTAGAGGTGGTGAACGTAAATACATGTTTTATATGAAAAGTGGAATTAGAGCGAGGGAGATGCAAGAAGGCGAGAGAGATTAGAGAGAGTGATAAGAAAGTGAGAGGTACAAGAATGAGAAGAAGATAGAGAGACAAGAAAGTGTGAAAGATGAAAGGGAGAGAAAACTAAATTAAAAAGTATGTTCTCTCTTCTAAGAAAAAGGAGTGAAAGAAAAAATACCGTTTGAGAAAGAGAGAACCGTGGAAAGCGTGGGAGAGGAGGATGTTTGTCAGAGAGATGAAAGAGAAAGGGGGAAAAAAAGAAAGAATACAAGAGTGGGTGTGTGAGAGACTGAAAAGAGAGACAAGACCGAAAGGGTAGAAACTGGAAAGAGAAGAGAGAAGAGTCAAAAGACAATAAGAGAGGAAACAAGAAAGGAAGAAGTAGGACAGAAGACATGTGAGAGAAATAGAGAGACAGGAAAGGGCAAGATAATAAAAACAAGAAATAGATGAGAAATAGAGATGAGAGACAGAAATAAGAGAATAAGAGAGGAGAAAGAGACAAGTGGGAAACATTGAAAAAAGAGACAGCAAAAAGTGTCAGAGCTAAAGAGAGACACGGACAGGAGAGAGGGGGAAGAAAGGAAGATAGATGAATAGAGGAGGCGAGAAAGGGAGACGGGATGGAAAGAGGAGAGGCGAGAGAGTGAGAGAGACAGGGGATGGAAAGAGAGGCGTGGGGGGTACATTTAAACAGGAATATTTTATAAAAAAGAGGATTAGAGAGAACAAGGAAATATAAAGAGCGCCAGGGAGAGAGATGGAGAGCGAGCGACAGAGAGAGAGAGAGAAAGAGAGATATAGACAGAGAGAGACAGACAACGAGAGAGGGAGCGATAGATTGATAGAGAGAGAAAGACAGACAGAGAGAGAAAGAAAGATGCAGACAGAGAGAGAGAGAGAGAGAGAGAGAGAGAGAGAGAGAGAGAGAGAGGAGGGATAAAGGCAGGCGACCTCACATCTGCCTCCTGTCAAGAGTGACACGCGTGCGCGCGCGTGTGTGTGTGTGCAGCAGCAGCAGCAGCACTGCCTCCCCAACAGACGCGAGCAGCAGCAGCAGCATCACTCTCTCCACCATGAGCCTCGTCCGTCTGAAGTGTGTTATTATCACTCCAGCTCTGGCGTGAAGAAGACGCTTCGCTAAACGACGTTTCAAACTCTTTGCGAAACGTCTTTCTCCTCGGCGCAAGTTCCAAGAATGCGCTCGTTCGTGAGTCGCAGACGCGCGTCGGCAAAATAGAGGAAGACCGGCGGCGTCTCTGCTCAACTCTGCCGCGGACATGCCGGTGCGCCGGGGACACGTCGCTCTCCAGAACACATATCTGGACACCATAATCAGGAAATTCGACGGACAAAGTGAGTACGGCTCAACTTTTACGCGGTGATTACGACGCGCGAATCTGACTGGCACGTGCTCGCGCGAGGACTGACGCGCACGCGGCGAAACAAAGAGTCGCTGATTACAACGCATCAATTCTGCATCAACTCTTTTAAACTCTTTTTATATATGTAACCGAGTGTGTTCGCATCTACTTTAGTGTTTAAAATGTTGTGAGAAGCTTCTAAAACGGTGAACAGTGCTTGATTCTCCTGATTTGTTTAGTGTTTAAAACGACACACAAATAAAGCCGTTATTTGTTGTGTTGAATGGTAATTATGGTGTGTGTTTTCTGGGCGTTAGAGACTTAGTCTTTACAACTAAAAGGTCACAGGCTTAAATCCCGGACACCCAGCTATCACAACCGAATGGTCAAGACACTGAACTGGTTCTGCCTCCACGTGCCATAGATAAGGCTGCCCACTGCTCCGGGCTAGTTTGTTTGTGTGTGTATCCTAGTGTAGTTTCCAATTTCTTTTCCAATTTTCTTTTTTTCCACCCCTCTCTTCTTTTCCTCTCCTTGCTAGTTTCAGCAGCTGAAGTATTTCAGGGATGATAACAAGTTTTATTTTTACTTGCTGCCCTGTTATGCCAAGCAACAGTTTGCCAAGGTCTGTAACCATGCCAACGGTAATCATGCTTCTTCAACAGTTTTTTTTATTAGTGAGTAATTTATTTGTTAGGGTTGTTTTCATGTAAGTATTGCAAAAAAAGGTTTCTTAGATGCTTAGAAAAAAACAATGCTTAGATTTTTTTCAAACGAACCTAACCATTTTCTTTTCATTTTGTTTTTAAAACCATATTTGGCTTCCCAGAGCTAAGCTATTTTACTTTTTTAAAGCAATTTCACATTTCTAAACGTTATACACGTCACTTCATGCCGTCTGTTGTATTAATGCATGAGAAATGATAGAAATTAATATTTCACGGATGTGAGTAATAGCAGTGGCTGGAAACTATTTAAAGAAATCTATTTTAATGTATTGTGTATGCAAATTACAAAAAATAATGTGTGTACTGATATTTTTTAATTGGTATTTTATTAATAAAATATTTCATTAGCTTAAATAAAAATTGCTTTTAATTATGAGTTGTGTATTATGATGTTGTGGTTTCATCACGTGTGTGTGTGTGTGTGTGTGTCCTCCCTTCAGCCCCTATATCAGTAAAGGCTAAGAGTCATATTTTTTTCGGCTGCTAGGCAACCATCTCTGCACGCTGCGTTCTGCTCCTGAAGTAAAAAGGCGATAATGAGTTTGATAACAAGCGAAGTTCCTGTCACCAAACCCAATTATTACTGATGGAGGAACCGCGTTAAGATCCTCAGATAAAGAACATACTGAAAAATTGCCCAGATGGCGATATTTTTATAGCCTGCAGTAAAAAGTGGAACGTATATATGATTATACTTCTTAAAATGAGCAGTCGTGGTCCTGGCATGAAGCCGATGTGTGAACCTCAAAAGTAGCACATCTGTCAGCAGATTTCCTGTTTGTCGAGTTTGTCAAATTGGCCTCTCGCACCGTTTTGAAAAGTTAATCACACGGTGAAGTGAGCAAACACAAACCCGGAGCAGTGGGCAGCCTTAAGCCGTGGCATCTGGGGGCCATTTAGGGGTCCGTGTCTTGCTCAAACACACTCAGTGGTGAAACCTTGTGTTAGACAGACGATCCGTTCTGTCTTCCGAGCAATATAAAGACGCATCGGTGTTCTCAGGATAGGACGAGTGGATGCTGGGATATTTATTGCGCGTAAGTTCAGGTTCATTTATTTATAAAGCTTGACGTGGTGCGGCTGTCTCCAAGCCGCTGTACGGAATCATAAAATATTCATTCAAGACTAATCACAGTAATAATCACAGGGGCCACAACAACTCATCCGGAGATGAAACACACACACACACACACACACACACGTCCGCCATAGCACGCTGTTCTTTTTCAAATCGGATGTAATATTCTAGTATGTAACATAACTAGTATGATGTGTCATTTAAATGTTTATTCACAAGAACTCGTGTGAGGAGACAAGAAAGTACTAGAAAAACAGGACAAAATGAGAAATGTAAAACAAATAGAAAAAATATATATAAAAAATTATGTTATGTGTGTGCGTATAAGTAGAATGTACAATATAAATAAAATAAAAAAAACAACCAGACAGGAATATAAAAAATTAATCAAATAAAAATTGGTCAAAAAAAAATATTGAATTATGTAAAAGTGCACTTGTTATTATGACAAAAAACTCCAAAAACTAAATTAATAAAAAATAATTGTATCAACGGTGTTTCTCCAGATCGAAAGTTCCTGATAGCCAATGCTCAGATGAAGAACTGCGGGATCATCTACTGCAATGAAGGCTTTTGCAAGATGTTCGGCTTCTCGCGGGCCGAGATCATGCAGCAGTCCTGCACATGTCCCTTCCTGGTGGGGCCGGGCACCGTAAAGAGCGCCCTGGCACAGCTGGCACAGGCTCTGCTGGGCTCGGAGGAGCGGCAGGTGGACATCCTCTACTATTCTAAAGAAGGTGGGCCTGAAGTTTTGTTTCAAATTTGGCTCATTTAAAAAAAAAAATACAAATGTTTCAAAGCAAATGCGTAAGAAACGTATTAGTTTTGTGCTTAGATATGTAGCAATGTAGATTAGGAGTTTGAACAATACACACACACACACACACACACACACACACACACACACACACACACACACACACACACACACAATACACCCCCAATCATTAAAATATTCCTCTTCTTTTTTTACTGTAATATTAACCAGATATATAGATAGATAGATATACAAACAGAAAATAAATTTTAATTACAAAATAAAACAATATACACAGATTAGTAAGAATACAGTTGTGAAGCTGTACAAACAATACAACTATTTTTACAAATTTAAGGCAGCGATTTTTAGTGCTCACGTGGATTCAAACTAATAAAAAAATGTGCTATTACATCAATGTATACTTTTAATTTAAGTTAATAGTGAATAGAAAGAATAAATCGAAATGAACATTTTTCTTTTTTCTCGCTGTTTTGAACAGCGCGTGTGTGTGTGTGTGTGTGTGTGTGTGTGTGTGTGTTTGTATGTGATTATGACTTAAATATTTGACAAGAATATGACAAGTCAAACATTTACACTTTAACGATGGTCAAACTCAGTGTTCTGTCGTAGCTGAATAGCTTGTGTTGGTCAAACGTCAACGAGAACATCAGTCAAAAATCACTTTAAAATGAATCGAAATCTGCTTCTCAAGCACAGAGTAGAATTATTGTTCTGCTGTAAAGTCAAACTTCCATTTAGTTTAGTTCAACTTCTCCATTTGCAATTACACACACACACATAAGCCATCTATTGTGTTTCCTCTTTTTGTCTTTAGAGTCATCAAGCAGAGAGAGAGAGTGTGTGTGTGCAGATTCTAGCTCGTCTCAAAAGTAGACAGGTGTTCCTTTGGGCTGGGCCGCAGCGCAGTGATAGCATCACCATGACAACCAGCCGCTGGAGAAGCGCAGACGATCACTAAAGCTCTGCAAGCGGCTCCATGTGTGCACTCACATGTTCTACTCGCCTTATCTGCGGCGTATTTTTAGTGGATGCTGCATCTAGATCTGTGTCACAGTTGAGTTCGAGACTGAACAGCACCTTTGTGTGTGTGTGTGAGTCTATATATAGAGTGGTTGATGGCCTGCTTTAGTGGAGAGCTGAGGGGGTCTGGAGGACTTTAATCACGCTGCTCGCTCTCCTCCCCATCACTCCCGTCTCATTCCTGTGATTCACATGTTGATTTCCACGATCCAGTCGTTGCCTTCTTTCCAGTTCTCCGTGCGTCTTTAGCGCTCGTCCACTGTGGGCAGATAGTACAAGCTGTGATACGAGACTTCAAGGTCTAATGGAGGAAATATACGTGCGGTTTTGCATTTAATTACCGTGTTTTATGGACTATAGGGACATTTAAAATTCTGAAAAATGTTTTGACTGTGCAGCTTGTAATTTTGAAAAAATGAAATGCTCAAATGCGAGGGGAAAAAGTAGGAAATATAGTCTTATAATCCATATTTTTCTAAATCTTACGTACAGTTTGAGAAATAGTTAGCGGGAAACAATAGTTCTGAGGAAATCTAAGGGTATCTGAATGGTATCTAGATTAGCTGTTAAATGGAGTCTAAAATTACAGTAACTTTCATTAAAATGACCAAAAACTGAAACGACAGATTAGGGTTATTGTTTTTTTTAGGTACAATCTGGTCAATTCACGTCAGTTGGTTTTTAATGTGGAATTACTCTAATGTTAAGTTCATATCTAGATCTTTGCCAGTGTATGTTTTTAAATTGAGATATTTTTAAATTACGGTTAAGAATATTTTATGGCAAATAATTTCAAAGCAATTTAATGATTGTAAATAAATTACTTTGCTCATTGGTTTAAGATCTTAAACATGTGTTTAAGATTAATAAAACGTTAAATAATTATTAAGATTATGTATAGTAGAAAGAATGATATTACAAGCTTGGTTATCTATCTTTAGATCAAGTCCTGGTGTACATATGAACCTGAAGCATTTATACAAAGTGGTTATTTTCTGTAATATTGGCTGTGCAATAAGAAACGCTGAACAAGCTTGATCCCAGAATGCAGTGCTTTAGCTTCCTGTCATATTTAAAATGTTTAGTTTGCAGCATGTACAAATTGTAATTGTATAATTTTGACAGGATTTATTCTTTCTAAGAAAAAAAGTATGTTATTTAAAATGTACGTTTATTTTTACAAAATTATATTTCCGTCTGCTGTTATCAATATTTATGTTCAAAATGTGTACATCTTAGTGTGTTTTATAAACGTTAATCCTGTTTGACCCGCCTGGTTTTGGCCTTATTTTAAAGTTTCTGGTGTTTCTCTGTTTTGTAGGGACGTGTCGGCCATGTTTGGTGGATATTGTTCCAGTAAAGAACGAGGAAGGAGTCGTGATCATGTTCATTTTAAACTTCCAGGAACTTATAGATCCATCTTCAAAAAAAGGCGGCATCAAGCAGAGAATGGCACACACGTGGCTACGGGCAGGTGGGTACACTTTCTGAAACACGTTAGATTTTAATGCGGATAGTTTGTTTGCAAGGTCATATTGAGAGGTCACAGAACCTGCCAACCAGTGTCAGTGGGCGGGACGGCTGTGAATGGGCAGTGATGTCACATGAGGGAAACGTGGAAGGGAAGAAGTAATATTGTAATTTAAATAGAGGAGGTTGAAGAGGAACTTTTAACTTTTAACATGTTTTTGTACTGGCCAAAATGAATGTGACACTTTGTTATGATGACACGCCCACCTTGTAGTAGCCCCTCCTACTGATTGGAGCATGGTCTCGCAAATTTACCATGCAAGTGAATTTGTGAATTAAATTTACGTTTGACTTAAAGCAAATATTAATTACTGGAATAACTGGAAATTGCTGATAGATTTATTTAACTTTACTTTCACTAAATCAAAAAAGGAATAATAACAAAACTAATAAAATCAAATACAATTGTAACTATTTAAAAGCATAAAAATATTTTTATTTAAAAGCAACGAGAAAACAAAATGAAAAATAAAATCGATATATGTTCAATAATGATTTCTGATTTCTTATAAAATGAATACATTAAAATTCAGTGTGAGAAACAATTCCTTCGGGAGAAAGAAGTTCACTTTTTCACTACACTTTTTTTATGTTCTTTCAAAAAATCAAATGTATGAAATCACCAAGCACCTAATTTGTTGGTTCCGTTTTCTCTGGCCTTCCGTTTCATCAGGTCAGCGGCACAGGATGAGGTTGAAAATGCCCTCACTGCGTGTGAAGCGTCAATCTTCTGGCGCTAAGGACCACTTTGAGGGAGTGGTGGTGGACCACCTACAGGTGCATCTCACTTACATTACATTCCCTCACCACGCACCCTAACCACCTTCTGTGTCCTGCAGCCCTGTGAGGAAGTGGCCCTGAAAGAGCTCCAGATGTCTCCAGACTGCTGCTTGAAGTCCGAGACGCAAGCCTTGATTCAGCAGAACCCGTCCACATGCGGCTTCTCATCCATGTTGGATCCCAGTGGTCCGGCGCTCAAGCACGGACACTCCAGAGAAAGCGTCCACAGCATGCGCAGAGCTTCCTCCTTGCATGACATCGATGGCATGAGGGACCAATGGAGCGGTGAGAACATCAATTCAAATCACATATATTGTCACTTCATCACAGCGTTTGAGCTGCGGTGAGTGAAAATTAGTGCACTACTGTAGCCTTCTGCTTACTTAATCAGGAGGTGTGGCCTACGGCTGACCACGCCCACACAATAAAGAAACCAAATTCAAGCGTCTCAATGTCTCACGCTGCAAAGTCTTCTCGAATTAGGAGGGAACGTCTGCTCCCAGTAAGAGCCAGAGAACGAAAGTATGTTGTTAGCAACAGCGCCATCTGAGGAATTTCTGAGAACTGCAATCCCAGAACGATATTAACTGGGATTCAACTGTTTCGGAGGGAGAACTGGGTGTCGCTTTCGAAGCCAAACACAAGAACCGCGATACATGTTTACTTCTTCGTTTAATTCTTTCAAACCAAAATTTTTCGAAAAATTATGCAGACTGAAGTGTACAGTACCAGGAAGTTACTGTACTTATGGAAAACGTTTATTCTACAGTGATTACATTTTTTCTATATTAAATTCTAGTTAATTCAATTGCTTTTGAGTCGTTCTATAGCTTAAGATAATGAATGTTATTCATCTATTGCTTCTGCTTTCATTAATGTCATTAGAACTATTCATTATACTGAATAAAACAGAATAGAATAGAATGCCTTTATTATCATTGCAGGGTTACAATGAATCTGAGAATTACAATGATGAATACTCTGCCAATCATGGAAAAAAAAATGTTGTTAATTTGCTATTTTTAATGAATCCACATCAAGCTGAATGCTTAGTTTTCAAATCAGTTTACCAGCAAATCAAAGCGTGTGACGTGGCGATTTAAATCAGCGAGCTTCTGGATGTCCTGAATGGGGCCAGTTAATTCTGCAGTGGGAAAGTGTGGTGGCCTAAAAAGCCTATTTCTGCCGCAGCGGGTCTAATCAATGCTTTTGTGTGAATGTGATTCCCTCCGATCACCCCTGATGCTCCCGCATGTCAATGAGTTTGAAGAGTGTTCGTCTGTCTTATGAGGTGATCCTGCGATGGCCGTTACATTCCAAAAGCAAATTTTTTAGATAAAATACAAAAAAACCTTCAAACACACTAAAAGACTCTTAAAAACCATCCCTGCCAATAGCCAGGACATTTTACACTTCTAAGTCTTCGGTTAATGTTTTGTAAATAAAGGCGAAGACCCTTTTCTTTAGTCAATAAATACCACATACGTTTTAAGTAAACATTCATTTTTTATGAATGAAAGTGAAAGTTGCCAAACACCAACACAACAAACCAAACACACTCTAAAGAAACTAAATAACCAATAAATAAAAAGTAATAAATAAATGAAACCAAAAAATAGGAATAAATAAAAATCTGATTTAGCATAATAAATAAAAGGCAGGATCTGCTTTTTTTTTCCCTCTGTTTACTAGTGTTAAAATTAGTTTACTAAAAAATTTGTAGTAAAAAGAATTATGTTACTATTGTTGTGGCTTTATGTGTTAGACTTTTATTATCTACACTCAATTTCTATGTTCACTAATATATCCTTTTTTCAAGAAGTGCAATATACAAAATACCAATAAAAATCATTATAATTTGTATTATTAAAATGCCATAAATCAGCTCTGTGATCAGATGTTCATCTTGAAGACTCTATCGGCTAAATCAAATAAAGAGTGGCTATAAACGTGGGCTAGTAGTAGCCAAACTATACACCTATGAACTTAATGTCCAATAATCTCACAATGTGACAATTTTTTCCCTAGATCTAAAGCCGTGTAACTTGAACTCCACCTCGGACTCTGATTTGATACGGCATCGCACCGTTGGACGCTTCCCTCCGGTGGCGATATCCTTGGGGTCTGACCGACTCAGATCACC
This sequence comes from Paedocypris micromegethes, assembly GCA_028031935.1. Lineage (NCBI taxonomy): Eukaryota > Metazoa > Chordata > Actinopteri > Cypriniformes > Paedocypris > Paedocypris micromegethes. Next base: position 5,378,883 of record CM051506.1, read on the forward strand.
TTCGCCCACAGAGATTGAGATCATAGCACACAGCAAGATCAAAGATCGCACACAGAACGTCTCCGAGAAGGTCACGCAAGTCACACAGGTAACTAACACTTGACATGTCGAAATTCAGACACTGTGTTTGCTTATTACTCGGCTAATGCTAAAATGTAATCCACCCAATTTAACTTTAGTTTAACACGTTCTTTCAAAAGTTAATAGTTAAGAATTGTGAGTATCCAGTGTCAATCCAATTTGATGACAATTTGTGGGTGAGAAAAAAAATCTCAACTGGTGTTAAGAAAATGCCCAAATATGGGTTTCCTCTCTTTTATGTTTCCCCGTTTTTATAATAGCCTTCATTTTTAGTTCATCCTCACCACCGGCATCAATTGGTTATCAGCTCATTTGCTACATTTAGAAATTTGTTCGTTTAGCGGTGGTTTCCGTTTGTCGTGTTCCAGTTTCACTTTGCTTTAGTTCAAATTTCAAGTTCAAAGCTTTTATTATTAGTTGTACAAGCTTCCCTGTATAATTCTTAAATTGCTTTCCGCAATGGATGCCATAAGAAACACAGAATATACAATCAATACACACAAAAATATAAAAATGTACAAAAAATATGAGGAAACTCAGAAACTACACAATAATCACTTGGGCTATTTTTAGTGCTTATTTATTCTATTAATTGTTTTGAGTTGTAGTTTTGCTTTTGAGTTGTGTCTTTTTTTTTTGTTTTGCTGGTTTGGTTAGTTAGTTAGTGGTTCAGTCTATTTTTTATTTTTTATTTTTTTTATAAATTTAGGTCTGCCTGTTAAAATATTGTCTTTTATTCAGAGTCTCAAAAAAAGAAAATAAAGCGTGAAACCTAAAATTAATTTTTTTTATTGTTAATCTAAACCACATCACTGCTTTGTGCGTCTACCATATTCAACAATAGCACTTGCAATTTAGAGTCATTTTAGCCAAAACATTTTAAAAAAATGTAATAATTAAAATTTTAAAATAATTTTAAAATATGTAATAATTTTTTTCCGCATGATGACGAGAAAAGACCACCCCATTACAGACCATCCCATTACATTCAGAACATGTCGGCTTTGAAAAATGTTTTTCACAGGAACACGTTCTAATCAAACGTAATCTCACCGCTAGCAGATGGAAGCTAATTATACATTCAGTTGATAACGCCATCGTTCACATTATTCACTTTTCGGTAACGTCTCTGCTCGAGCCATTAGTGACCCACAGAAAGACCCTGAAGCCTGTTCGGATGAGGCCATTACCCCAGTTGGGAATAAATATAGACACTTTGTTATGCAGAATACTGTCATTTTTATGTTTTTGTGCTTTACATCTGGTGGGTGTTGTGTAGTGAGTCAGAGATTGTGAGGTTTCTTCTCTTATGAGTAGTGTTACTCATGACACCATGACTTGAGGCTGCCCACTGCTCCGGCTCTGAGTGTGTTCACTTCACTGGATGGTTCCATATGAATTTTCATACGGCCCCTAGTGGCCATAGTGACAAACTCACTCGCGTTTCGTCTTAAGAGAAGGTTGAATGAAGCTCCTGGGATCTTCTAGGATGAGATGAATGGATGTAAGAGGGATTAGCAGAGAGTGATTGGATTGGTGACGTGTCTTCATAGCCACACGTGGGAGACTGTGTTGTGTTGCCAGTGGAAAAATCAATGGCGACTGATCTGCAGCAGCTTCCACATTCATAAAACCCGCGTCTGCGCCTGAATAAGCAAGTCATAATTTGTAACGAAAATTACAATTTGACTACATAGTATATATATAATATATTTTTTTTATAATACTTTAAAATTATATATTTTTTTTACATTTATCACTCTGTTTTCATAGGATGTACATGTTCCCATTTACAGTGTTATTTAAGTTAATAATCACATGTATTATTGTAGTATATAATGATACATTTAGCAATATATTATTAATTTATATATACAAATACTGTATATGTGCTAACTATATAAATGCTAATATAATATATAGACAAAATGTTTATTTATAAGTGTTCCTGATTAGCAGTTTGATTAGCAAGTGTTCCTGTGGAAACTGTATCAGGAATCAGGAATTCTTTATTCATCACCTTGGGGAAATTCTCACTTCTTTCCAGAGCTCACAACCTTTGCTCATAGTAAAAACTTAAGACCATATATAGTATAAGCTTAACAACGATTGAAAAATTACGTATTTTAATTTCAAATGTTTTGGCTAAAATTACTCTAAAATTACTTTTTTTGTTTTGTTTTAATTATTTCCCTTCCTGACACTTCTGTGATTATTTACCTACATTAAATCACACTTACATTTATTATTTTTTTTTGTTGTTGAACACATGTTTAAAAAGGCGTTTTTTTCTTTCGTTTCTTTTTTGAACGCACATTTGCATATATTAATTTGGGATTTTGCTTATTTCCATCCAAAACTCTGTTCGTGTCAGTTAGTTTGGCAGCTAATGAAGGTTGGAAAGCTTCTCAAACCGTCGTGAGGAGACTGGCCGTCTATAAGTGGCTCTAAACGTATATGGTTTGCCCGCCGCGCCATGGAAACCCCTCACAAATGGCGGATTAATCAGCACATTGAGACTGATAAGAGGATGTGTGTGTGCACGAGAGCGTGCGCTTGCTCTCCGCTGGTGACCTTGGCTTCTGGGGCTTAATGGAAGTAGAGGGCAGCGACAGTCCCTCTCTCACTCCTCTGACACACACACACACACACACACACACACACGTCAGATAAAAACACACTCGCTCTCTCTGCTTCTGTAAAACTTCCCCTCGCTCTGTTCCGCTTTTATTTCCTCATCGTTTCCTGTCGTTTTCACCGATTCACACGTGTGAGAGTGGTTTGTGCTTCGCTGTGCACTTCACATGTTTTTTTTTTTTAAGTCGAGCGTTTTTTTTTAATGTATTTTCTGGTGGGTTTTTTTTTTTTCAATTGACTTGTGTGGAAAAGATGCTTTATTTTTATTTATTTTATTAATCATTTATTTATTTAAGATGGTTTTATTTCTGTATTTTTTTTTTTTGGAACGCCTTGCCTCTGTCACTACGGTCAATGCATTTTGTTGATGGTTTTAAAAAAACAGCTTAAGACACATTTATTTATTTGGCATTTAGTTGTTTATGAGTTTTTAGGTTTTGACTTTTTATGATTTTTTTTATTCTTACTGTAGTTTTTTTAGTAAAGTTTTTTTTACTATTTTTACTATTTCATTATTTATAAAATCAGGTAGGTTGATTTTACCTTGTAAAGCACTTTGTGATTGTATCTAAGAAAAGTGCTATATAAATAAAATTTACTTACTTTTCAATATTCTATTTTTCTTTTCTTTTTTTTTTTTTTTTTTTTTACATAGAATATACGTATATTTTTTATATGCAAGGTCATTTGCTGGTCCTCACAATGATTTTGGCTTATTTGTGGGAAACTGCAGAGAATTAGCCACGCATTAGCAATAGCTCGATGTTGGTGTTGGTGGTCCGTCCTGAGATAGTACTGTATAATAGCCAATTCCTGGCTTGATAATTGGACTTCGATTTCACACTGAGCAAGAAGGGAAATCATCTGGATTGATCTTTGTCGCTATTGATTTGCCTATATAACATGACGTACCTAGTTATGTGACAGGCTGTACTTTACTTTCTCCACTGGTTTGCATGTGAGATTTAAAAGCTGTCGTTGGCAGTGATGGAAAAGCTGGAATATGCGCTGGTTTCCGTGGCCAGCCAAGCAGGAAATGACAGGGAAGCTGTGGATAAGTCGGAAAAATGGTTAAAACGGTTTACCCCAGTGTACATGAATTTATAAAAAAATGTAAATAAATCATTCAATAATAAATAAAATAAATAAATATTTCAGTAGTAAAGAATAAAATGCATAGAAATCGGTAATAAAGAATAAAATAAATGATAATAATAGCTTGAAATAAAGAATAGGAAATGAATACAAATAAACCCGCAACAGTAAATAAAATATTAAAATAAAAATGTTTTTACTTTTTTTTCAAGTTTCATTTTTTTTTTTGCATACATTTTTGAATAAAAGTGTTAATAATTAAAAAGTGTATAATTTAAATAAATACAAATTCTTCAATGTGCAATATCAAAATAAGTAATAGAGAAAGAAAGTAAATAATAGAAAAGAAAAAAAAAGAAAATTATGAATTAAAAAAAAAACAAATGCCCTCAATTCATTTGTATAAAAGTTGTTTTACATTAAATCTGAACATTGGTTTAATCAAAACTTTAGTTCTTCTTTAGGCGCCTTATAAATAAAATGAAGTTAAACAATGAGTGTCTGCTCCAGGCGATGGGCTTTAAAAGTCCCTGTTTCTCCTGCAGACGGGTCCATGCAAACCCGCCGCGGCGCGTACGCAAAACGCGATGCAAATTAAGTGGTGTAAATAAACATGTGACATAAGCAACCGCACTGGAAGGGCAAACCCATTGACATTGTGCATCCTAGAAACACGGCAGGAACAAAATGTAAAAGTCTGCGTTACATGCTTCGAGTAAGTAAGTAAGCTGACTCCAGACTTTTAAGACCTGGAAAAAGTCTCCAGTAAAATTTCATAATTTCCCCCAAATTATGTAAAAAATAAATCATACATGGGTTTTAAATTAGTAAATGCGTTTAAAACCTAAAACACATTTTGTATTGTACGTTCTGGTCCATGTGTGGAGAAAAGTCCACGTCCGAGCCGGTAATGTAGTCATTATGCAAATGCCAGTGGTGTGTGTTCAACACCTTTGCGTTAGTGTGTGTGTGTGTGTGCGCATGAGGACGAGGGAGCGATAGGGCAGGGCGGCGTTTCCAGCCTCAGTGCTCGCTGAGACTTCAGAGACGGCTCAGAGAATGCCACCATGAGCTTGAAAGCCAAACTTAAGCCTGTAAGTACCACCTTTGCCTTGACCTTGAGCCTGCGTCCGCTTTCTCCAAACTTTCCTGTCGGGTTTGCCGGGGTTTCTCCTCACACACCTGGTTGGGAGTAAAACGCGGTCAGGATTTGCCTGGATGATGCCACCCTGAGATGCTTGTGGAAGTCGTCCAGCTGTTTGGCGTTCTGGGTTAATGGACTTGGAGATGGTTGATTTAAGGAAATGTCTATGCGTTTTTGTCCCGGTGTGAGTTTTATATTGATCAAATGCTTTGCGTGTTTTTTTTTGTTTTTTTTGCTGGTTTCCCTTTGCATGCTGGGAGTTGGAGTCCCTTTTTTTTCAGTTTTTCCCTTTGAAAATGAAATTATGGGATGGTAGCAGGTTTTCTTTGTGGGTACAATTCCGTCTTGTGTAACGCTTGTGTTGCGTTCAGACGGTGCGAATGGATTTGCCTAGTTCCATCATTATGAAACACAGTGTTAGATTATATCAATAAGAACAGATAACTCGCTCCAGTGAGTTTGTGTGTGTGTGTGTGTGTGTGTGTGTGTGTGTGTGTGTGTGTGTGTGTGAGTGCCTTATGGGCCCGGCACATGGATTTACGTGTGATTCCTTTCACACCGTGGGATTGTGGGTAATTGTTTGTACCGATTATAAGGGAAGTCTGAACTTTAGAACTTTTACATTAAGAGTCTGGTCTGTCGTTGCTGCTTGGACACTTGATTTATTCCTAATCTTTTAATTTCTTTTGATTTTAATTCTGATTGTGAAATGATGGGCAAATGCAGTTTCCCTGACTGTGAAAAAATCTGTTATTTTTCTAAAATTTTACAGTTTTGATGACGACTTTAAATGCTAATTCTTGTACAATGCTTACAAGTGTTTAGCTGGATTGTAGCAGTATGTTCCTTTTAATACGAAGCACAAACCAAAGGTATTATGTTTTAAGTCAAATGTTGTGTAATACGTAATTTATGAAAAGCCTGTCTATTTTTGACAGGTTTGTGATATGATTATTGATTAGTTTAACATCATGGTGAAAAGCACAAGATGTTTAATAATAGTAAATAATTTAACCAGTTTTGTTGTTTCTTTCAATCTCTAATTTTTCAATCAATTTAAAAACTTTACATTCTTTTATTGTTTCTCAATTTCTTCAGCATATTTCCAATACATTCAGGGTGTTAAAACAAAAATATTTGCACATTTAAAACAATATTTGAGAGTTTTTGTTCCATTGATATTTTAATTTAAGATAATGAAATATTTTCCCAGGTGTTCATTATTTTGGTCAGTCCAATCATTTTTACAACTACTAAATAGTTTCCTCAACACATTTAAAAGAAAAGTGGGCAGCAGTTTTCGTGGTGGTTTCATCTTTTTTTCCTTTTTCTCCCCAGTATGGTCTTTTTTTCCACACACCCCCCTCCCCTCTTCATCACTCCCTTTCCTGTCAATATTTTCCTGTAAATCAGGGGCTTTTAAGCATTTAAAGCCTGTTTTGTTCAGCAATCCTGATTTCTGTCTGCTGGATTTGTTGTCGAGGACACAAGCTGCGTCACATTGGTTTCTTTAGATCAGGTCTGTTTGGTAGGTAGAGAAGACGGGTTTTTTTCTCTTTGGGAGAACATCTCTTGGTTCTGGATGTTGTGGGTGACAAAACATGACACCCTGGAGAACCTGGACATGGAGCCGCTCATTGTTGTTCCGGTCAGTAGACGACCAGTTTTTTGTGGTCGGTGATGAGTTAATGTGTAGGTTAGTTAAATCTGTGTAGTTACTAGAGCTTCTGCGTTGATTCTTGCCGCTGCTAAAGAAAAGTAGAAGATGTATTGTGAATTTTTTTAATAGATTTGAAGGAAAAATGAATAGACTGAATGACTGCAATGTCATTTTAAGCATATTAAAGTGTAAATTTCTGTTTTAAATTTCAGTAAAAAATTTTAGTAAAAAATCGAACACAAATGATCTTAACTTAGATTAATCTATACATTTAGTTGAGTGGATTTGTTTAGAACATTATTTTTCCAAAGGAAATGTCCTTTTATTTTTTTACGTTTTCCAGCCTCCAAAGTTTTTCGTTTGTGTACGATTGCTGTTTCCTTTCAGTGACAACTTGGTTATCTGTGTTGGTCTCGGGACCAGAAGCGACGCGGACGGGCCTGTGAAAAGTAGTTGGCAGATTTGCTGTAATCTGAATTGCACTTTGATGCTTTTATAGTTATAGTTTTAACCTAAACCTTTTACTATAAATATTGTCGAAGTTAAATGGTTTCATTAATGAAGCGTAAATTGTTCTAATCAGTTTCTCCATAGATTTTAAACCTTTTGTATTTCAGATATAGACTAGTCGGTGATTCAACTGTAAACTAATCATTGTTTTCACATTTAGTCAATGTTTCGAGATGTAAACTTGCCAGTGTTTTCAGCTTTAATCTAGTTGTTTTTTTTTTTTTGTCTTTAAACTAATCAGTGATTCAACTGTAAACTAGTCAGTGTTTTTGGATTTAAACTAGTCAGTGATTTCAGAAATAAACTAGTCAACATATTGAGATGTAAACTAGTAAGTCTTTTCAGCTTTATTCTAGTTGGTGTTATCAGCTTTAAACTAGTAGTCACTGATTCAACTATAAACTAGTCATTGTTTTCAGCTTTAAACTAGTCGGTGGTTTCAGCTTTAATCAAGTTGGTTTTTTCAGCTTTAGACAAGTCAGTTTTTTCATACATTATAAACGACTCTTTTCATTTTGAGATATATTGAGATGTTATTATTGTGAAACTATGCTCTTGTTCTGATTCCTCCGCACAGGTATTCTGAACAAGACCTTCATGAATAAAAATGAATTCAAAGTTGAACCCAGAAAAGGCTTGAGTGAAAGGCAGAATTACGGAGAAGTTGACGTACAACAGTCAGGATTTATTCTCCTTTGTCTTCTCAGGTCCTGTCACTCGGTGCAGACGTTCTCCCAGAGTACAAGCTCCAAGCTCCACGCATACACAAGTGGACCATCCTCCACTACAGCCCGTTCAAGGCCGTCTGGGACTGGATCATCCTGCTCCTGGTGCTCTACACGGCCGTCTTCACTCCCTACTCAGCCGCCTTTCTCCTCAACGAGCAGGAGGACGAGAGGAGACGCACGTGCGGCTATACCTGCAACCCTCTCAATGTGGTGGACCTGGTGGTGGATGTGATGTTCATCGTCGACATCCTCATAAACTTCCGGACCACCTACGTCAACCACAACGATGAAGTGGTCAGCAATCCCGCCCGCATCGCCCAGCATTATTTCAAGGGCTGGTTCCTCATCGACATTGTGGCTGCCATTCCCTTCGACCTGCTCATCTTCAGATCGGGTTCAGATGAGGTGAGATCTTTTGGGAACTGAATTTATCGTATTTATGCCAATATAAGCACCCTGGGAATATAACTCCTTGGAGTAAGTGGTTTACGCAAATCACCATAAATATGTGAATATAAGCACTTCCTAGTCTTTGACCTTCTAAATATGTGACAATATGGTTGCTTATATTTACACAAATCACCATAAATGTGTGAATATAAGCATCCTCTAGTTTTTAAGCTTCTAAAATTGGCACATATTGGGTGCTTATATTTAGGCAAATCACCATAAATGTGTGAATACAAGCACTCCCTAGTTTTTAAGTTTCTAAAATGGAACAAAATAGGTGCTTATAATTACGCAAATAACCATACATTTCTGAATATAAGCAGTCCTTAGTTTTTAAGCTTCTAAAAAAGGTGACAAAATTGGGGCTTATGTTTGCACAAATCACCAGATTAATGTGAATATAAGCACCTCCTTAGTTTAAGCTTCTAAAATTTGGGAAAAGGGTTATAAAAAGTTGTTATTTTTCAGTAAATACGGTACATACATATATTCGATTATTTGGACAAATTGGGACTGGATCCCGATGGTAAGAACTTGTTGCTTTCCAACAAATTCTTCTAGACCAAATGTGGGCTTTGAATGTTTTAATACGGCCTGTCGAACTTGTAAAAATTCAATCAAAATCAGATATTTTTAATGTAACTCTGGTTAATCTGTTATGAAGGGTTGTTTAATGTTTTAAGTAACACATTTTAAAATCCGAAACCATAAACACAAAATGTACGTAAAAGAATTGTGCTAGTCTATGGAATCAGATGCCAAAAATACCAAATGTAAATTTCTAAGAAACAAATGAAAATCTTCACGTTTTGGTTTGAAAATTCCAAAAAGGGGTCCGGCCCCTTTGTCCAATGTTAGAACCCAATGTGGCACGCAAATAAAAAAAACTTTGCCCACCCCTGTTCTAGACGATCAACATGAAAGTCGTAGCGACGAAAGTTAGTGTAATACAAAAAAAAGTTCCAGTCCTTATTTGTTTCCCACGTGTTTGTATTCTCACATCTCCGCGCTAAAGGAGTTGACAAAGCTTCTTCTCAAACCGTGTCTTTAGCCTCAGACCACCACTCTGATCGGCCTTCTGAAGACGGCGAGGCTTCTGCGTCTGGTGCGAGTGGCTCGGAAGCTGGACCGTTACTCGGAATACGGCGCTGCGGTGCTCTTCCTCCTGATGTGCACCTTCGCCCTCATCGCTCACTGGCTGGCGTGCATCTGGTACGCCATTGGCAACGTGGAGCGCACCAGTTCTGCTCGGATCGGAGGCATGAAGATCGGCTGGCTGGATAATCTGGCCGAACAGATTGGCAAACAATACAACGACACTGATTTGCTGTCCGGCCCTTCGATTAAAGACAAATACGTTACGGCGCTGTACTTTACCTTCAGTAGCTTGACCAGCGTGGGATTTGGAAACGTCTCTCCAAACACCAATCCTGAGAAGATTTTCTCCATTTGCGTGATGCTGATTGGCTGTGAGTTTACACTTCTGATTGAAAATGGATGATTTGGAGAATCTTGATGTCGTAGACTGTACGTAACAGGATTTTTCTTATTTTTCTCAGCCCTCATGTACGCCAGTATCTTTGGAAACGTGTCTGCGATCATTCAGAGGTTGTATTCGGGCACGGCTCGCTATCACACACAGATGCTCCGTGTGAAGGAGTTCATCAGGTTCCATCAGATTCCCGGAGGCCTCAGACAACGGCTAGAAGAATACTTCCAACATGCCTGGTCATATACGAACGGCATTGACATGAATGCTGTGAGTGACCAATTTCTGAATGTATATAATGTAGATCTACAGTGGGATCGTGGCTTATCAATATCTTGTATCTCAATTTAAATCGATAAAGAAATGCTTTTATTTCCTCGAAATTCCTCGTTAAAAGCCTCAACATTTCAGTCTATGTTTTTTAGGTTTTGCGTTATTAAACATGGAAAAAACATGTCAAAATAACAAATATCGTATAAAATAGAGAGAACAAGATTGTGAACATATAACAAGGCGGTATATGGTGTGTTTTACGTTGAGAATTATACAATTGGAAAATGCTGATGGAGAATTTAGCTTTTTACCTTTTTCATCTATATTTTCAACATCTTCACTTTCAAGGTCAAGTTTATTTATTTAGCGCTTCTTTTAGTTCCAGAACAACGCAAAGTTGCTATGTGGACTTTCACTCCTTGGACTTTTTTCGCCACGCTTTCCTCACTTTCAACAAAAAAAGTTCGATTTCCACGTTCAGATCGCAGACGCCGAACAAACAAATCGCTCTTGTCCATCTATTTTTTTCGTGCTCCATCTCACCATCAGACACCATCTTGGCTTCTAGAAAGTCGGTTGCAATGAATAAAACGAAAAAAAAAATACAAATCTCGCGTTGAATCCATGTGGGTGGAAGAGTGCGAGAACATGTCGACCACTAGGGGGCGCTGTGACATCACTACCGTCTAGCGCAGATTTTATATTTTGATCGTGTTTCAAACGGGCTGCTCATAACGTGGAAAACTTGTGTGTCAAGTCCCTTCGTATCTCTATATAAGTAGACATATAACCTATAAAAAGAAAAAAGGTACCATGGTTCTTATGGTTGTGGTTATGTTTATTTAATTACAGTGTGTGTGCAGTGTAGTTTATGTTTCTTTGATTGTGTGCATGTTTACTTACTTGTCTTTTTTCATATAGCTGCTGTTGTGACATGCAATTTTGTGACACAATTGTGTGACAAATAAAGGCATTATCATTTCATATCCATAAATAAGATAAGAGATAAAATAAGAAAGTACTTTATTCGTACCACTGTTGTTACAGCAGCAATAAGAAAAAGTCAAGCAGCATTAAAGAAAAAGTATATACATCTTAGAAAATACAGGTAACTAAGAATATAGAATGTAATATGACGAAGGCTATGCACGCGTGGGAAGCACTTGGGTATTACATAGAATAAAGTAAAGTAGAGTTATTCTAGAGTTATAAACATAAATAGGTCCGTAAATATTCACTCTCTGGTTCTTTTCCGCAGGTATTGAAGGGTTTCCCGGAGTGTCTCCAGGCCGACATCTGCCTGCACTTGAACCGCAGTCTTCTGCAGAACTGTAAAGCGTTCCGGGGTGCGAGCAAAGGCTGTCTGCGGGCTCTGGCCATGCGCTTCAAGACCACTCACGCCCCTCCGGGTGACACTCTGGTGCACTGCGGGGACGTTTTGACCGCACTCTACTTCATCTCCCGTGGCTCCATCGAGATCCTCAAAGAAGACGTGGTCGTGGCCATATTAGGTTTGAAGAAGCCTTTTTTCATATTAGTTAAATACGTTTATGTTTTATTTAGGGGTGTCAAAGTTAACGCGTTAACTCGTGCGATTAATTTAATTTGTTTAATCGCGTCAAATTTTGTTAACGCCATTAATCGCACTTCCGGTATTACCAGTTTTGCCGTTTTTTCCGTTTTTTTTGTTTCACTTTAAAACCATTCAGTAGTATGTGCACAGTTTTTTGCAAAGCTGAAATCCTGGCGCACTTATAGAAAGAATAGAGTGCAATTCTATTATTCATAGTCTCTCAGACGACTGCGTGCGCACAGACCATGTGTCGTACTTTTGTTCCTTTAGTTAAAAATGTGTAATTAGCCTTTTCAGCTAGACTAATTATCAGTGCCATACTTTTGCCACACAAATATACAAATACATATCATTTTTCCTCAAAAAAAATTACTTATTTCTTTTTTAATTATTATGACCAGCTTACCCATTGTTTTCTTTAGTCAAAACGGTATATTACAGTATTTAAACATTTAAAGTGTTTATTTTGTGTTGAGTTTACATTAATTTACATTTTACACTTCAATATTCAATATTACAGGATTCTATACTTGTTTATGTTATTAATAATTGTTAATACTATACAATTATTAATAATAAATTAGTAATATTATTTCTGATTAATCGCAATTAATTGAGATTAATTTGGTTTGAGAAGTGCGATTAACTAAAAATAAAAAAATGTAATCGTTTGACAGCACTTGTTTTAACACACCTTTAGAATCAGAATCAGACAGTTTTATTGGCCAAGTTGCGAATGACAACGATGAATTGAGTGTGTAGCAAGAAGCTAGATTATGCTACTTTGTGTGGTTTTAAATGAATGAATCAAGTCATTATTGATTGTTTGGTTGATTAGTTTGCTAATTGGTTGTTTTTTTTTTGCTTGTTTAGTTTCTGTTTTTAATTGTTTATAAATTGAATTTTTTTAATTTTGAATGTTCCTTAAAAGAAAACAAACAACCCACACCTGAAATAGAAAACAGCCACACAAGGAGAAGAAAACAAAAAAAAAATGATGAATATTGATAAAAAGGTAGTAAGGTCATTAATACAAGCCAATAAAATGCCAAAGCGTCATTGATTAATGCCAATAACAAATAAATAATAAGCTTAATGTTTTACTTTACGCTCCAACTCACTTGTTTTTTTTCTTTAAATTGTGGTCTTCTAATCCATTCTTTACGTTTGTTTCTTGAAAAGCAGCATTTATTTCTTTCTCTGCAGGGAAGAATGATATTTTCGGGGAGCCAATCAGTCTGTACGCCAGGCCCGGGAAGTCCAACGCAGACGTGAGGGCTCTCACCTACTGTGACCTGCACAAGATCCAGAGAGACGATCTGCTGGAAGTGTTGGACATGTATCCGGACTTTTCCGACATCTTCTGGAGCAACCTTGAGATCACCTTTAACCTCCGAGATGTGAGCCACTTTAAATAAGAAAGCGCTTGGCTGGTTTCCACTGCCTCGGTTTCTGAAGCTTGTGTGTATCAGGCAGACAGAATCTTGCATCAAACCCCGAGCGAGGACTCAGAATGTGGGTTCCGTCAACCGAGACGCCGGAGGAAACCCCCGTTAAAGCGGAATCGACCTGGTGAGGAAACAAATCAGTCGTGATTCCTACTAATGATTGTTGTGTAGTAATAACGTCTTCTGGAATTCCTCAGATGGAATGGACCGAGACGGGATGGATGGATACCCGCTCCGGTCCTGTTCTGCTGTGGGGAACCATCGAGGTGCCATGCCTCGCTCCCAGTGGGATGAGTTCTGCAGCAACACCAGCGTGGCTTCCCTGTCCAGTGAGGAGGAGAAGCCGCTCGTGTCTGTGCGGGGGGACGTGTTTTCCACAGAGACAGAGATGCAGGAATATTCCCCCACTGCTGTCAGTCTCCTGCCTCCCTGCAGCAGCGCAGCATCCACCATGCGGGGACCAGTGGGCGGAGCTCATCCTTACACAGGTAGCAAGACAGCAGCTGCTTATGTTAATATACCTGACGCTTTTATCCAAAGCAACTTGCATTTCATTGCAATTTTTACAAATCAACTGCTTTTCATGGGACTTGAACCCATGATTCGGTGTTTCAAATACCAGCGAAAAACATTAGCTGCTGGGAAAACATTACTTTTCTTATTATAAATGTACATATTTTATGTGTGTGTGTGTGTGTGTGTGTATATATACTAACCATTATAACTGCTATATTTTTTATATACTGAGACTATACTATATACTGTATTTAGTCTATAATGACTAACCATAGAATAAAATTAGAATACTTACTGTCATATATACTATATATCTTTTAGATTTATCAAAATGAATACATATTACTACACAAACAATATATAATATGCACATCTAACCATAGAAGAATATAAAAAAATGTAATATCTAATTTCTAACTGTATTCCTATTTCTAACTGTATTAAAATTTCTAATTTCTAAAGATTTAATTGTCTGGTTTACGTTTATAAACAAACTGAACTATTTACATACAAGACATGTAAGATAATTTTGTGCGTTTATATAGCATATATAATACACACCTCATTGATCTGATTGGCTGAATGGATTGAATAAAACCTTTATTTTTACACAAATGTAAACACAAGATAATAGAATATAGTATATTCGTTCATTCATTCATTCATTCATTCATTCATTTATTCATTCATCTTCTGCCGCTTAGTCCTTTACAGGGTTGCGGGGTAATCTAATCTAATATAATCTAATATAATAGAAAGATAAAAAAGATCAAATAAAAACAACATAATAGTTTTTGGCGTTAAACCTTAATTAAAAAATGCATTTAGTGCACTTTGATTTTCCGTTTTTGCCTTTGTTTTTAACACTTGTCTCTGGTTCCTCCTCTCCCAGCGGCTCCAGTGAGCAGATCAGGGTTGTACGGTTATTTGTCGGACCGCAGAGAAAGCCAGTTCTCCGAGGCTCAGCGAGGTTCCTCCGTGGCCCAGACTTGTTATCTCCATCACAGTCCCTGCTTGGAGGAGCGGCCCAGTCAGCTGCAGGCCCGGCTGGAACTGCTGCAGTCTCAGCTCAACAGGTCGGAGCGGTCGATGCTGAGCTGCGCTTGCACGGATCTTCTCATTCCCTCTCTTCTCGCAGACTGGAGACCAGGATGACGGCCGACATCAATGTGATCCTCCAGCTTCTGCAGAGGCAGATGGTTCCTCCAGCCTACAGTGCGGTTTCTCCGGACCCGCTGGCCCACCCGACTCATCCCACCTGCCTTTTCTCTGTAGCGTCTCATACCACGACTCCTTCTGTGCAGATCAATGACTGTCCATCATCACCTGGTAAGGTAGGTGACGTCAGCACTGATGCAAAGATGGTCGTGTTCATTATGTGACATGGAGATGTGGTTGATTAGAGAGTTGGATTTTTGACCGAAAGGTTGTAGGTGCGAATCATATTTCATATTTGTTTGATCTTTTGAATAATTCCTTGATTCATTTGGCAAGTATTTGTTTGATTAATCGCTTTCTTGTTTTTTTACTCATGCAAATCTATTTTTTTCATGAATTATTAAACATGCACAAGCACAAGAAACATTAAAAAAATCAAATGTTGACCAAACCTTTGAAGAATTGTTAAAAAGAATTAAAAAAAATGTCCGGCCACCGGCCAACTTCACTTTATCACGTTTATCACAAAAAGTTTGGACACCCCTGCCCGCAGAACAATGGTGGAGAGATTCTACCATAGCGCATAGAATTAAAGACAGATGAGTCTATTACTGATGATGATTTTTTTTTACTGATGATGAGGATTACATTGTTGAGTCCTGCTGTAGATCTTTCCGTGATTTCATTTAACATTGACATAAATTTGGTGTTGCTCGTTCCCAATCTTCTCGTTCTGCAAGACACTTCTAATAAAAGCTAATGAAACCTAAAAAAAAACAAGCACAAACAAAAAAGTATGATTTCATTCAGCGTGGAGATTCCGATGTTCATTTGTCTTCATTTGTGGCGTTTGTCTGGTGCAGTCTCCTGCTCAGAGCCCTGATGTGGACAGCTTCAAGAACAAGTCCCCGGATTCCTTCTCCAGCGGGATCCATCTGACCATCGCCTCCAACGACACCATGACCATGTCCCCGGAGACGGAGCTTCCTGCCAAGCCCAGCGTGGAGACGCGTCCGCAGCCTTCAGGACTGATCAGCAGGAGCTCACGCTTCCCATCACTCCCGGACAGCCTGGAGAGTCCCGGCACGCTGGAGATCCAACGCCACGTGTCCGATCCCATCTTAACAGGCAGCTAGAGGCCGGAAAAATTCCCATGATGCAATAGCGCCACACCTATAAGGATACAGTACTAACGTGGTGGTGAGAAGCCAACGGGTCGATTGTGTCCCGAAGCTGATGGTCACTGTCCATTTCTCTCAGTCTCTGTGGTTTTTTGTCTCATATCCCAGGATTTTCTCGTTCTTTTTCTCTCGTTTGCTCATCACTTTTGGCGGTAGTTGTGTGAAATGACCGTACGGCCGGCGGGAAAGACGAAGCCAGAGCGGCAACCTTCTCATCACGGTTTAAGATTCTGACGTCGAGGAACTGTAGTGTGAAACTACCTGGACTGTTTTTATAATATATATATAAATTATAATATAGACCATAAATAAATGGTGTCACCTTTATTTTTCATGTTCAAGGTTTATGGATTCATGCAAGACTTGGGAATTCGATAGTGTATTTGTTTTTACAGAATCGGATTGTCTCACTGGAGTGTGTGTGTAGATGTTGATGCACTGGATTTACGTTCATGGGGTTTTGAATCACTTTTTGGGGCGAAATCAGTGTAAAGTTTAACCTTTGTGCTGTCAGGCCGATGAATGTACGTACACGATGTGGAAAGCTTTATTAGAATCTGAAGATTTCCAAAAGCACATTTTTTCTTTTTTAGATTAAACATACGCATTTGAAAATGTCTTTGCGTCAGAAACGATGATTTCGAAGCCAAGGAGAGTTTATTAAGCAAGTTTATTAATAGAAAAGCATTATGGCTCGACACACACACGACTATAATTACATATAAACATTCCGTGAGGACGGATCTCTCACGTCTCATCACGACATCATATCCGCAGAACAACAGATGGACAGAACAAATGAATTGCAATGCGACATAAATCCCAAACTGGTGACACTTTTGTCCTACATTGTACATAATATTTATATAAATGTTTACAGTACACAATTCACTTTGAGCACGAGCATGCTGAAAGGGTTTCGTCCCTAGAAAGGAAGTGGAAAGGGTTAAAGAAAAGTGTGCGGGGGCTTAATCTTTAACCGGTTTTCTCACTCAAGCTTCAGAAATGCAAGGAACTCTGGGATTGATTGACGGGTGGGAACAGCCGGGAAGGTTTTTGCAGTCTAAATTTATCGTTTCAGTGAGGAGGAAAAAAAAATGGCACCATCTTGTGACCTGGAGAGGAACTTCAGAACTCCGACTTGGACATGAACGATTAAAAACTGACAAAAAGTCCATCTTGGCAACTTTTGTTTCTCATATATATATTTCTAGAACCCTAGTTGCTTTACAAAGTGTGTATAGGAATAAACAGAACCATCTTTCTACACACACACACACACACACACACACACACACACGACCAGACGATTTTAAATCCCGCTGAGAGGACGCCAGCAAGTCGGAAAAAGCAAACGTGTCAGAATTCAGTCATTCATTCAATCTTTCCCTCGGCTCTGGACCATCAGGACCTTCAGGAAAAGTCTGGGCTCGTCTCTCCAGCCCTACACCCGCAGGATCTCCAGGCAGTTGTTGTAGCAAATGGCGATCCAGTCTGGCTGTGTGGAAGCCCACTGCACGTTGTTGATCTCGCCCTCGGCGGTGTAGGCCAGGATGGGGTCCTCGATGGCCCGCGGCATCTGCTGGATGTCCCAGATCAGAGCCTGGTGATCGTCCGCTACAGTGGGAGTTAAAGAGAAGGGGGCCAGGTAAAGAAGACTTGTATGAAAGGGGTCACAAGCATAAGTGCGTGTATGCTTGGGCCGGGTTCTAACCTGCTGTGCAGATGTGGCAGGACGAGTGCGGCGCCCAGGCGATGCCGTTCACGCAGGCGCGGTGGTTGTTGAGGCGGGCCACGGGCGTACAGGGCACACGCACGTCCAGAATCACCACCTACACACACACACACACGCATGAGGAGGGGGAGAGGAGTGTGTGTTCACTAGCAGTGTTCATTTCCTTGACAATATTATCGTCTTAGTCAACGATTTTTTCCCGAAAAGGAAACGAGAACGGTCAGATATATGGACTCGTTTTACATTCAACGCCACCTTAGAAAAACTATCTGTACGCCGCGTGTGAAGCAACAATCACGGGCAGAACCTGCACCACCTGCAGATTGAAACTTTCTTTTTCACTGTGGAACCATTTGTTACTTATAAACTTGATACAATTATAATACATTTTATTTTACTGTATTTATTTTTCTCTTTGTTGAGGTTTAATTTATGAGAATATCTTTATTTGGATTGAAAGAAAAGTTCATTTAAATAAGTTAAAGAAAAAGAAATGTTTTTCTGAATAAGATCTTTGTATATTTTTTATATGTTCATAGTAACTACGTATTCAGATTTCTTAGACATAGCAACTTTAGCACTAATATATAGTATATATAGCACTTATATTTTCCTTGACTAAATCTGTACTGTAATTTAGTCTAAAATGCTACTAAAATGTTGTGGTATTTAGTCAACTAAAATTAGACTAAAACTAAAAAAATTAAGATGACTAAATTGGCACTAAAACTACACTGAGTTTTAGTCAAAAGACAATGACTAAAACTAAACTAAAAATGTGTCAAAATCAACACTGATCAGTATTAAACGGACCTCCATGCCGTCCATGGCCATGGTGGCCAGATAGTTGGGGTCCTGCTTGTTCCAGCAGAGGCGGAGCAGTGGGTGGTGCTGCGGGTCCTCGTATATGATGGTGCTGTGCTCCAGGTGCCGCAGATCAAACATCCGCACGGAACCGTCAGCGCCGACTGATGCAAACATGTCCCGCCCGCCTCCCGCACGGCTGAATGCGATGTCATACACCTGTAAGCCAATCAGAACGCTCCAATTACACTGTGGCGAGAAACTATTACTATGCAAGTGACAAAAAATATATATATATTCAATTATTTATTTGATTTATTTAACACATAAAAGTAACAATTAGTCTGATCTAGAGAGCGATTTTATTCGTGATTCTAAAAAAATAGGGTGCATTATTTTGTGATTGTGAAAATGTTTTAACTAACCAATCAAATTGTCTCCAATTCCAATATTTCAATTTGTAATCGTTATTTTACATGACAGATTAAAGCAGTTGCGCACAAAGTGTGACTTTTGTTCTTTCAACAGAACTGTGTGCGATCCGGCAAAGCAAAACTTTTTCACCGGAGTGGGGGTGAATTGTTTTGAAGCCCGTGTAATAAAGTTCTAGATCACAATAGAACGTCGTCGACGGTTGACTATTGTCCGAGCGAGAGCAACATCTCCGTCAAACTGAACAGCGGAACGGAAGGAAAGACGGCAGCAGGCGACCGTGACCAGATCCATTCAAATTCAAAGGATCCGCTCATCAGGACGCTGGAATTCCGTGAATTATTAACCATCTTTTGATTTCCAGATAATTTGCATTTCGGCAACTGGCTCAGATAAACAAAAAAACAATACCTAAAACGTGCTTACTAAAATCCCAAATAAAAAGTCAAATGTGCTGCTTTGGTGCCATTAAAGAGGTTGAAGATTGAACATTTCGTTTATTGCCGTTTTTTTTCTTTAGAGGCCATTTCATGGCATATGCTAAATTTTAAATAAACTTATATACAATAGAAAACGTTCAATATTGTGTCATGTCAACCCAAGATAATAAAAAAACATTTCTAGAAAAACATACATAAAAATATGTAAATAAGCCTGATATGCATTTTTGATAAAAACTCTTTTAGATAAAACCTTTTGTAGATGGATAAACATGGAAATGTCTTTGGAAATGACTAATTGGAAACTAATTTCTTTGTAAACTAATTTAATCTACCATAAAACTTCTATTAGAAGGCCACGGTCTTCTATTATTCTACATTGATTTTCAACCCTTCCACCACGGTGGCCTTCTATTAGAGGTTTTAGGGAATTTAAATGCGAAGAAAACGTAACTCCTCACCTCCTTGTCATGAGCGATCAGCTGCGTCTTGACGTGTCCTGACACCAGGTTGACTCTCCCCAGCACTTGTCCCGTCTCTAAACCCCAGATGGTGCAGGTGGTGTCGATGCTGGAGGTTCCTGCGAAGCCGAGCGAGAGTGTGAGCTCGAATCTCTACCTCATGGAGTTAGATGGAGGTTATCTACTCATGGAGGTAGATAATCTCATGGAGCTTCTCTCCTACCCAGAAGATTGGGGTCCACCTCGTTCCAGTCGAAGGAAGTCAGCGGTGCACAGAAGTCAGAGTTCTTGTTGTTGTTCAGCAGACATTCCAGACGAGTCTCGGTGTCATTCACCTGACAGAACCGACCAGAACTAATTCATTAATGGAGTCCCGTTGGGCGGCTAGAACACCCCCTCTACATACCCTCCAGATGCGGAGGTAGTCTCCACTGGTGGCCAGCAGGTCTGGATAGACTCCCTTGGTGTCGGGGATCCACATGATTTTGGTGGTGGGATACGGGTGGTCAAACGTGTTTCTGCACACAAACTCTGAGCTCTCTTCCTCTAGACCCACCAACTGGACCTGGACATCACAAGAACCTTCACGTCAATCCTCTTGGTTTTGATGTCCACGTGTAAAATAGTCAAAATCATGTGTTCTACTGAAGCAGATAGATAGTCAGGTAGACTGAACGAGGGTTGATAAATAGATGGATGGATGGTTTTTCTTTGACGCCACCTTAGCACCAATGGCTCCATTATTGGCAATATGGTTCTCGTTGTTTACATTTCAGGAAAATTCCAAACCAAGAAACTTTAAATCAAAGACAATGACTAGTAATAGACCCACAACATATCAATAGAACTTGTAAAAATTTGATGCAATTCTCCATCTTGATTTGTTTTGAGAGCATCATATATAGATGGATAGACAGAAATATACATAAACAAAAAAAAAATAGACCGAATGTTGAATGATAGAAAGAAAAAAAGGATAGAAATACAGGCACTGTATAAATCCAGTTGGGAATTGTACATCATCCAGCAATACAAGAGAATACCAGATTTTCTAAATAAAAGTATACGTTGATTTCTTTTCACCCACAAATCCCCTCACAACTGACGTTTCGGTAAACACTCAACCGTGCTGTCATCTTAACGGCACAGAAATTGACGGCACGAAACGCGTCTAGTTTGACATTTATAACGTGTTTTGTTGTCGTTACCTTGTTGTTATACTCCTCGACGAAGCTGCCGAGCGCGAGGCGAAAGCGCTTGTCGGGTCTGACGCTCCAGTTCATGGCGTACACGGTCCATGGAGCCTCGTATTTGTAGATCTCTTTCCGTTTACCGTGCAACGACATGATTCGACGTAGATCAAAAGTCAACCGAGAACACAACGGGTGATAAATAAATATCTGTTTTTGATCCGAAACGCTCCTTAGCGCGAGAGACGGCGTCGGGTTTGTGCAGCGCGAGACAAAGAGAATGTCATAACAATCCCTCCGCAGCGACCGCGAAAACCCGTCGAGTTCGATGAAATTAATGCGATTCAACGACACGCGGAGTCGCGATCAAATGCGCAGAGTCTAAAATATCTAAAGATCCATGATTTACGCCGCCACGGTGGTTTTAATTGTAACTTTCGCAAGCCAGAAACAGGCCCGACCGCTCAACGGCACATTTGGGCTAAGAATGTGCTCGTTTCAAATTAAAAGTCCTGCTAGAAAATGGGGGATGTGTTGCGGTTATTAATAGGTTTTATTAAAAAAGTGTTTTGTTAGCCATAATTTCCCCACAATTATTTCAAATTAAGCTTAGTTGATTTCATAGATGATGTGATACATATAAAAACCAGGAATTAATAAAACGCATTAAAAATAAACACTCATCACTCATACGTATAATTGCTTAGTATGCCTTCAGACTTTAGACATAAAAAACGTTGAAGTCAAATTATTCAATATAATAAATATTTTTTTCAAAAAAGAAATTAAGTATTTATTTGGTAACCGTTTTATTATGTAAAATTTAATACGCAAACAAACAAACGTCTAATAATTTCAAGACAATTCCTCAATAGTCTAAAACTATACTAGTGCTCTGATCATTTGCGACTTGATGGTATTTACGATGTCAAACAATTAACGGTTATTGGTTAATCATCCAGCATAGCAACAAAGACGCCCCGATCTTTTTTTGTCCTTGTCAGTAGTCGCAAAGCATTATGGGAGTAGCCGATCAGATGACCCTCACGTCTCATACACGGTGTGCGCCTGCTGTCACACACGCTTAGCCGCAGAAGAAACCACAGGTGTTCGGCGACACCTGGATGTCATTTTTACATTATTGTTGGTTTATTTCAAACCCGTGAACGGAAATAAATCAGCGTGGACAGCGTGTCACACGAAAGGCGCGTTTGTTTCAATTTAAGGTGAGTGCTTTTAGCCGCTAGTGCTAACGTGCTAATGGGCTAGTGTGGGAGTTTTGGGGGATGGGATGAAGCTCGTTTTAATTTATGTGTGATTTAACTGTGACGCCGAACATGGGTGGGATAATCCTGGTGTTCCTACTAATAAAGTTTCAGCTGATCATGTCGTTAGTTCCGGTCATGTTTTGAACCAGAGGTTGGATTAACAGTTCTTTCTGCTAGTGTTCTGTTACCGGATTTGTGACAGGTGATTTTTCCATTTTGTGTGTGTGTGTGTGTGTGTGTGTGTGTGTGTGTGTGTGTGTGTGTGTGTAGATCTTGAGCATCTGCTCTTCTTCAGTCTCGGTCCTGTCAGCTTTCTTCCCCAGCAAATATGAACCTGGATGCTGAACTGTCATTTGCCATCTTATCTTGATCCAGTCCAGGATCCTGCGAGAGAATGAAATGCTATTATGAGAGGATGGAAACTACTCGTGTTATAAATCCAAATGTTTTATCATACAGCAAGTTGTGGTTCTTGACATTTGTCCCTAAATGACAAGTACAGCCAAAGTTTGTTTGGGCTTTATACTTTTTGTTAATGTTTGAAGATCATTTTCCCCATCCCAAAGGAATTTGTTGTTACTTATTGACTATAAAAGCAGTTGTACATGTTAGGATAGATGGATGGGTGGATAGATACAGACAGATGGCAAACTAGCTGACAGATCGATAGATATATATTTATGCTAGCTGAATGATGCAAAAATATGTATTTAAGATGTGCATTTACAAATTAGGAAAACAACATGCGTAAATACAATAACAGACAGCTCTAATAGAAACACAAAAACTCCGTGTCTTCTCATAAGAACGGGGAATCCGCTTCTGTTCATACTGCCATATGGCCATGAAGACGTTTATCCTATTAGAACAGTCCAGATTCAGTGAACATCTAAAGCTCAGGCTTCATAATAAGACTCTCAAAAGACCAGACGGTTCTTCATTAAATGAAAAATAAAAAATAAGATTCTGATTAAGACTGTGATATGACAAATTTGATTAAGACAAAGACACATTTTGCTGTACACTACCAGCCATAACAATTTACCCACCAAAAAGCATATGAACTAATACTTTTTCTATTAGTAAGATATGCTGTGGCAGAACAACTGTTACACAGTACAAGTAGAACAACTGTTACACAAATTCTTAAAATAGATTTATATCTGTAAGGTCTGGTCGAAATAACCCACAGTAGCTTTACTTCATCATACTCTGACAGCCTTATCTCTATTTTTAAGAAACACAAACACATTGTTTTGTTTTTATGACTTTACTGTGCCATGTGATAAAATCATACAATCAAACATTTTTATCAAATAAAAAGCAACTTTTGTGTACAGACCCGCAAGCATTTCAAAGTAACCAAACACTTACAGATTTCACTTGTTTTAAACATCAACACTCACTCCCGTGCTTGTTTATATACTGTAGACTCAGACTTACTCATGTGTGTATGTGCAGGTGAAGACATGAGGCTGGTCTTCCTTCTCCCAGCACTACTGCTGCTGCTAGCTCTTCCGGACACTAGGGGGCGCTACGCAGACGACTTTGACGACGGTGAGGATATTGCGGAGTTTGACGATAATGACTTTGCCGAGTTCGAGGATGTGAACGAGGACCCTTCAACCGTGGAGAAAGATCCCCCGCCACGTGTGGCCCCCTCATCCGCCCCGGTGGAGGATGATGAAGACGAAGCCACTGTTGAGAACGAGGATGCCCAGGATGAGTTTGAAGACGCTGATGCCCAGGTAAAGATACCAGGTCTTTTGAAGTTAGGTTCTGTTAGGTAAAGATTCTAAGCCCTGTGGAGTGATTTCATGGAAGCTAATTGTTTCAGGAACAAGATATGTACAGCAAGTATGACAACGATGAGTTTGAGGGCTACGAGAAGACAAATCCCTCATTTAAAGACACTCTTATATACAGAGAGGTAATGGCACTTGGATGTAACATATACATTATTATTTTTTTTGGAGTCTTTATATTCACTTGTCACATTTCTATCTTTCTCAAGGTCCCGGCACATCTGCAGAACAGCTGGGAGAGTTACTACATGGAGATCTTGATGGTTACAGGTCTCCTCGCCTACATTATGAATTACATTATTGGCAAAAACAAGAACAGCAGGCTTGCCCAGGCTTGGTTTAATTCCCATAGAGAACTTCTGGAGAGCAACTTTGCTCTTGTGGGTGAGTTGTTTTTAACTCCTTGTTTGTGCTAGAAACATTAGACCAGATGTTCAGATGTTTATCAAACAATACAACTTGTTTGTAATGATTTTAAATCAAGTAAATGTTTTTTATTTATTTATTTATTTTTTTTTTTTTCAAAAGTTGAAGGTCAGGTAGCACGTAGATTAAACTAGGAATTAAATTTGGTAATAAAGTTGCTAACAAAAGTACAATTTTAAAAAGTATTGTTTGGCTCTCACAGAAGCTTTTTATCAGTGTGTAATTTTTTGTTGAATTGAATGTCTTTTAGTCCCACATTGGGGAAATTGCACCTGTGGGAAATAAATACAGTGTGAAATAAACACAAATAAAGGCTTTTCAAAAGAAAGTATTAAATCAAAACTTAAGTGAATTCTGCTCTGAATGAATTCCAAACTCCTTTCTGATGTTGTTCTCTTACATTTTTTTTTAGGTGATGATGGTACCAGCAAAGAGGCGACTAGTACGGGGAAGCTGAATCAGGAGAACGAGCACATCTATAACCTGTGGTGCTCGGGGCGCGTGTGCTGTGAGGGGATGCTGATCCAGCTGAAGGTAGCCCGGGATGTTCTGGAGAATCCTCCGCTTCACAAGCCTCTTCACTGTTTCATCTCTGTCTCTGCAGTTTCTGAAACGACAGGATCTGCTGAATGTTCTGGCACGGATGATGAGACCTGTTTGTGATCAAGTGGTAGGTTCATCTTTACTGATAAGCTACTGTATTTTTTTGAGTGTGTAAGAAAAAGTGCACCATTAATAAACATTTGTTTCGTAGTAGTTTTTCACACGCAAGACACATTTTTGTCCCGATTATAAGACGCATGGTTCGTTTTTTTTTTTAAATTTCGAATTTTAAAATTGTAGGGTTCTATGAGCGGTCTTTTCAACTCTTATCTCGCTCTACCGCTAAATGGATCTTGCCGTCCCGAAACGTCTAGAAATAAAAGACTTCAACACAGAGTTTGTGAAATCTGATGAGTCTGGGAAGTGCCCAAATCTTTCGCTCTTCGTTTCATCTACCGTCTTCCTCCTTCGGACTAAAATTCTCCCAGACTCCCGTTTATTAAAAAGCCATAAAACATAGCAAACTTTAGCATTAGCAAATCAGAGCGCAACACATCAGAAAGTGATAGAGAAAAAAAAGGGAGTTCCTCCCTTGCCGTCACATAGCAACCGTCAAGGTTTTCTCACATTTGGACAATGAACGCACACACACACACACACACACACACACACACACACATTTTACTGAAACCCAAAGTTAGAAAGTCCAGGTGTTAGAGGAGTTAATGGTTTAAACTCAGATAAGGAGTTCTGCAAAGAGTGTCTCTAAGGCTTCACACACACACATAGACAAAGCATATACTTATAGATAATAAGATTTAAAAAAAAGATAATTAATTAAATTGCTATAAATGCATTTAAAGCGCAACAAATATCCACCTTGTAATCTGAAAAATACAGTAATCGGATGTTATAAAAATGTTTTATTGGAACTGATCAGCATCATTTTATCCACAGCAAGTGAAAGTCACCTTGAACGACGAGGACATGGACACGTTTGTGTTTGCCGTGGGAAGTCGCAAGGCCGTGGCACGGATGCAAAAGGAAATGCAGGACCTGGTAAATCAGTGATTGTCTGGGAACAATGGTCAAAAATTACCATTAGCACTTGCTTTTGAGTTATTTTAATATAATTATTTGTTATAAATGATTTGGCATTTTCTGGTGTTTGTTACACACACAATACAGTTTGAGTTACAGGAAGTGTTCTGATCTTCTCTCCCTGCAGAGCGAATTCTGCGGGGATAAGCCCAAGTCGGGTGCAAAATACGGCATCCCTGAATCTCTCTCCATCCTATCAGAGATGGGGGAGGTCACTGATGGACTGATGGACAGCAAGGTCAGTCCTCTAAGCCCAACCCTCACTCAAAATACACCAGTGACTTTCCTCATGCTTCTTTCAGATGGTGCATTATCTCGCCAATCACGCTGAGAAGATCGAGTCCATCCATTTTTCGGACCAATTCTCTGGTCCAAAAGTTATGCAAGAGTAAGGACGTTTGTGAGTGAGTTGGATTGTGCTTCCTGCGGCTAATGCTGACGTGTGTTCCCAGGGAAGGTCAGCCATTAAAGCTGCCCGAGACCAAGAAAACCCTGCTGTTTACATTTAACGGTGAGGAAGCTGCAGGACGGCGAGGAGAAAGATACTGACTGTGGGTTTTGCTTCAGTGCCTGCGATGGGAAACACGTCTCCTAAGGATATGGACAGTCTGCTGCCTTTGATGAACATGGTGATCTACAGCATCGACAAAGTGAAGAAGCTGCGTCTCAACCGAGAGGTAAGTTCACACCAACCACGCTAGACTCGTCCGAGACGTGATGCGGAGCTCTGGATCCTCAGGGGAAGCAAAAAGCCGACAAGAACCGCGCCCGCGTGGAGGAGAACTTCCTGAAGCAGACGCACGCTCAGCGCCAGGAGGCGGCACAGACGAGGCGGGAAGAGAAGAAGAGAGCGGAGAAGGAGAGGATCATGAACGAGGAGGATCCGGACAGACAGCGCCGTCTAGAGGTGTGGACCTGTAATGGCACCCCGGGGCTTTCTCGATTTACATCATCTGATCTTGTGATCCAGGAAGCTGCTCAGCGCCGCGAGCAGAAGAAGATTGAGAAGAAGCAGATGAAAATGAAGCAGATCAAGGTGAAGGCCATGTGAGCGGAGCGAGATGCTGATAACTGTAGGTAATAGAGAAAGAATCGTCTACTTGTGTAGCTCACATGTCCGATCTCAGTCTGATGTGAATGTGCATGCCATTCTATTGGCTGATGCGTTACCCATGATGCACTGGTTTTTGGGGGGGGGGGGAGCAATGGTGCAAACTCAGGTAGTGTTTCTAAAGGAACCAGACGATTAAATCATTGTGGGTAATGCAGTGCTTCCTCTTCAAGACTCCATTTGTTTTTTGTTTTTAGATGAATGAGTAATAATTCCAGCAGCGCAAGTGTCTTTATACTTATTTAAGATTTTAAAGGATCATTCATGATTATGAGTGAAATGCAAAATCATTTTGTGTTATCAAAAGTACAAAAAGAAATAAAACCAAATAAATACATTTACTTTTTAGTTTTCTTTGTGTTTGAGAAGGAATGTGGGACTTTTGTGTCAGTCTGATTCTGGGTTCATCAACGACTGATTGTCTGAAATTAGGAATGAATCAAGATTTGATTTAATACATGTGTTTTAAAACATTAGTCCACAAACGCCAAGTGTTTTCTTTTTTTATGTAAATTACAGTACAGTGTCTGAAAGTATACATTTTTCTTGCACGTCTAAAATGATAAATGTGTGACAAGCAGAAGCAAATCTAAATCTTTAACCTGCATTTGTTGGTTTAAAGACGTAATTTTTTTTTAGGTTTTATATTATTGTGTGCACGCAGTTTGCAATCTATATTCTGTTAATTTTGTTATTTTAGAAAGATACAATTTAAAATAATACAATTCTAAACAGTTCTTCATCCTTTGCTTTCCAAATATGAGTAATGGCAGATTTTTAATCTCTCTCACTCTACCTATGAGATATTTATACATTTGTATTGTTAATAAACATCCATTATTGGCAGAGACCAACTTTACGGCCAATGGCTGAATAGAAACCATTCGCTTCCTTCAACATCCCGGTGTAACAGAAAAAGCCCAGAGGAACCAGAAGCTCCACGATCTTCAGGGTCAGAACCAGAAACTGAACGTCGCACGGCATGTTGTTCCAGTCGATGTTCTTCGCCACAATGTAGACAAACAGGAACATGTAGGGCAGGTAATAAGCCACCGAGGCGATCAGGCTGCTGGTGATGAAGCGAGAAGCGTTCTGCTTGGTTCTGGACATCTGACCAGGTCCTTCAGAGTGCAAGTGGACCAGAGCCATGGCACACAGCAGCAGGCTGGCGGGAACGCTGATCAGGAACGACAGCATGGTCAGCGGGTAGTACATGGGCAGCTTGAAGACGATGATGAGTGTCCCGATGGTGATGGTGTAAAGCCAAACTAGCCAGCAGTAGAGGAGCAGCGTGCTTCGCCTGGTGGAGGTTCTACGCACCACGTACGCCACCGGATGAGCCACGGCCAAATACAAGTCCAGAGTCACGAAGGCGAAGAAGATGGACTCTCCGATCAGGCTGCAGCTCTCCAGAGCCGTGATGTATTCCACGTGGATCCCGCTGACCGCTCCCAGGTTCCGGATGATGGTCAGCAGAACTCCCACGTAGTGCCAGAAGTGCATGGAGGTGACGTGGAGGAAGAAGAGCTCGCTGTTGGAGGACGGGGAAGAGCTTCTCGGACCCGCAGAGACCCCCCAGCGTTTCAGAAGCAGGTCGCCGATCACGAGGAGACTCAGCGGAAGGTCCAGAACCACCATCATGATGTCCGGAACCGCCAGGAACTGCGCGTAGAAGCCGGCGCACAGCTGCTCCGCGGTGATGTTGGAGGAGTTGCTCCAGATCTCCATCCGTCCTGTGGTTCTGCTCCTCGGACCACTGGGGAGTCTTTATAAAAAGCGCCGCCATCGACAAATCTGTGATGGATTTGCATTAAGAAGGTCATATGGCCATTTGCAAAACCAGAATTCCCTTAGATCAATACACCTGTTTGAAAAAAAACCAAAAACTTTACAAAAAGCATAATTGCTGAGAATTAAATTGATAGAACTATAGGACTATCAATGTTTGTATTTTGTAATAATTTCATAACTATAATATATATATAATATTGTTTATTAAATAATTTGGTAAACTATATATACACGTGTATGTAAATAAATACCCACAAAATATGTTTTTATAAATGTTAAAATCTATATATTTAATACATTTGTCATAAAATATGACGCTGCGACGAGCTTAATTTTGATTTCCGGACACCATGTAGAAATGAAAACCAAGATTGACATAAAGAATGAAGCATTTTTATTTATGAGCTACATATTAGATTAGATATTAAATATTCCTGTAGAATTACACGGTATTTGCATTAAAGCCATGCATTTAAAATGAAAAAATTGTTTACCATATTTTAATGTGGAATTTATTATAGCGTTTATTGTATTTTTCTTACAAATTGGAATTATCGAACAGAATTAGAAAGATTAAAACGAGCAGAAACCAACTTTACCGTTCAAAGCGTAATACAAACCATTCGAACGGCATATCTTACGTTTTACCACTTGTTTTTGCGTTTTATCAAGTCAAAAGATAAGTTATATTTTAAACTGGTATTTATATGTATTGTATTTATATATTACTTGTATTTATATTTTAGTGTTAGATTATGATATATGATGGGTCAAGATTAACTTAATTCACTGCCATTTTTTCAATCTGAAGACATGACACAACTGTAACAAAAGGACATTTATTGCTTTTGATCATGCAAAATGTTTACAAAACAGTGAATAAAAGTCCCTCTTTGTTGCAAATAAATTCATCGGCTACATGTGACTGCAGCTTGAGATTTTAATATTTTTCATACTCCGATATCAAGTGACCTGGAAGCGGATCTTGTGAGGTTTGGTTTTACATTCACATCTGAACATTTACATTTGCTTTTCAAATTCATGAGCAAAACAAGCGCAGATTTTACTTCTCCGCTGACGCTTGTGACCTGATACGAGTCACGTTTATGGAACAAAACGACATATTTTCCTATATTCCTATAAAAAAATTTTTTAAGAAGGATAAAAGTGGACACAAGTAGAAACAAGGAAACAGTGAAAAGTTAAGAATTTGATCGATTCACGGACTCGAGTGAAACTAATTGATTCCAGACTTAAACCGCATTAAGGATAATAGAGATGAAGAAGCTGATTCTAGTGATGAAGAACGTCTCAAGATACTGTTGAAACGCCATTTCTGTAATGAACGATGGAGGAAACGAGAAGCCATTGAAAAGCAGACAATGAAAGTTGAACGACGTGTCCATTTCAAAGTCAGTAGGATAAAATTGTTCCTCAAACATTCCACCATATCTCGCCATTTTAAACAAACAATTTCCTGGAAAAGTCTGGATGATATCAGAGACTCCTGTGCGGTGTCGGCTAGGCTGTGTGCGTGGAACGGTCAGGTTCTTGAATGATTCCTGAAAAAAATAACATCACACAAATGATAATAAAAAAAAATCCACAATCTATAAATAATAACAAAGCGTAAATAATTAATATCATTGGACCGTGGCGTGTTTGTGTGGCTGACCTCTATTGCATTAACACGGTGAGTTTGGCGGAGCACAGCGCCACCCCGTGGTCATTAGTGGCTCTGCAGGAATAAACACCAGCGTGATGTGGAAGGACGTCGAGTAGAGTCAGAGTGCAGGTCCCGTCCTCCTCATAGTCCACCATTAAACGGCCTTCCTGCATGGGCAGCAGCTCGTCATCTTTTAACCACACCACCTCAGGATCCGGGTAGCCTGGAATGCCGGAAAACCCATTCAAAACAGCAGTGTGGCTTTAAACGGGGTGTATTTTGGTGCGTGTGAACCTGTGATGACACAGAGAAGAGCGGCGCTGGAGCCTGGCCAAACGGTCACATCGGCCGGAGTCTTGCTGAACTCGGGTTTGCTCTGCAGCTTCAGCTCCAGAGACTTCAGCGTTTGGTCCAGCTCTTCAAAAAGACAAAGTAGACTGTGAAAACCTTAATAAACTCTCAATGTTTTGCTAAAATACTTGTTTATGGATCGATTTGAGGTGGAGATGTCCGGTGTTGGATTCTCACCATCCGTTGGGGTCACGCTGCCGCTGCTGTCGGGTTTGGACAGAATGGCCATCCTCTTCAGAGCCAGCAAAGCTTTTCCAGTTTTCTTTAAAAAAAAATTGAAAAATAAGATGCATTTTCTGGTCATGTGGGTCTTAATCCATTTGTCCTATTACAAAAGCTAAGCACGCTATAGGAAAAATGACATATTTTCCTATGTAAAAAAAAATTAAGAAAGATAAAAGACGACAAAAGTAGAAACAAGGAAACGGTGAAAAGTTGAGGATTTGATCGATTTACAGAAACTAATTGATCCCAAACTCTAGTTCAAACTGGAATCACCACGTTAAGGATAATAGATGTGAAGAAGCTGATTCTAGTGATGAAGAACGTCTCAAGATCCAGTTACTGTTGAAACGGCATTTCTGTAATGAACGATGGAGGAAACGAGAAGCCGTTGAAAAGCAGACGGACAATGAAAGTTGAACGAAGTGTCCTTTTCAAAGTCAATAGGATAAAATGTATTTAAAAAGTAGAGTTATTAAAACTCAAAGTTTCAAAGATGTCAACATTTTTAAACATCGACCAGAAGATGCCGTACGCACGTTTAGTGAGTTGAACGGTGATTCAACGATAAACAGATTGAGGACTAGTAAATGACTGAAAAAACAGCGTAAAATGAACAAAAAGGGAACATGAACCAACATGAACCTGTTGGACAGATCGTCTACTAAAAGAAAAGAAAACCCTCAAACTCCCCCAATATCATGTGTTGGTTTCCTCCAGAAGATCTTGTCTAAACAAGGACAGGACAAATCTGTGACTTCAAAGCAACTCTGAGATCGACTCCAGCTCCCAATGACCCAGAAATGGATGATGCGGTTGAGGAGAATGAGCTTAAATTGCTTGGCTTATCCCAATAAACCAAACGTCTTCTTTGTGACCCGTGAACTCCTCAACTTTTCCGAATGAATGACCTCATAAATTCCTCACTTTGAGCAACTACTTGAGCAACTATCTTATTAGAAGCACAAGATCTGGCTGGAGGTTTCAAAGAGAATGGTCAAGACCGAATTCTTGTGATGCGTCTTTCTGTCTTCTTGAATTCATCAAACAATTAGTTGCTTACTTTCTGAATCTCTGCAATCTTCTGGAAATTTGAACTCTAGTTCAAACTGGAATCACAAGATCATCTCATCAGAGTTTTTCCAAGATTCTTCTGGATTAAATTCCATAAACCATATACAAACAAACAAGTATAAACTCAAGAACATCTCATCGATCCATTTGTCCATCCATCCATCCATTTTCTAGGAGTTGAAACCAATCCCAGGTAATCTGGGCCCGAAGGTAAAACACACCCTGGATAATATCCAACCAATCACAGATCGGCACCGACAGACACCTTGTTTTTCTGTAATTAACGCTAATTATTACTATATTTTTGTTATGAAACGTGAACCTGGTTTATTACCTTCCATTTCTGCCTAGTAAGGAACTTTCTCATTTTCTCCTTGGAGAGGTTTTTAGTGGCACTGCTGTTGTCCATGCACGTGAAAGCCATCCACGCGTGAGCCAAAGCCTCCGCAGAAGACATCCTGCGTCTGAGTAAATTATAAAACAGTCAATTATTGTACATATGAATACATATCAGGCCTGAAATTATTCATCACTCATCAGGTGTATACATAGGTGCAGTGGTACTTCTCTTTACAAAACGAATTCATACAGCAGTTTTGTAAAATGGAAATTTTGCCGCATTTTGCATGTAAATCCGATAAACCGTCCAGATTAAAAAAAGTTTTTATAGTATGATAAACTATCGTAATAACTGTAATAGAAAACATGTTACATGCGCCATCTTGAATCTCACGATAACTGTGATGTAGCGGATCAGAGCGAATCCTGACGTCACCAGAATGTTAAGCTCGGGTTGTACTTTTTTGTGCGTAAACATAATGAAACAGCATCGATACTGTGCTTAGCGTCTTATCTCTGTAAAGTTACTGATACAAAATAACACGACAGTTGGTTCGAACACATTATTTCTCCGTGTCTCGTCTCGTCCAACAAC
Organism: Paedocypris micromegethes; assembly: GCA_028031935.1. Taxonomy (NCBI): domain Eukaryota; kingdom Metazoa; phylum Chordata; class Actinopteri; order Cypriniformes; genus Paedocypris; species Paedocypris micromegethes. The sequence continues at coordinate 5,412,180 of CM051506.1, forward strand.
TCCACCTGCATTGCCTTTCTTCGCCACCGGGTGTCGCAGTTTCACAACATCGCAGCTTGTTCTTTTCAACTTAAGTGACGTCAGCACGTGCTGCGTGACGGGTCGGCGGTTCCGGGTAACCGTGTTACTTCTGTAAAAATGTTTTTTTTTTTATGTTTACCGACATGCTTGAACAGTAAAAAAACACGTTTTACACGTCTGGACTTGTCACTGCAACATTTCGTATGTATAGTATAGGCCTATCGTTAAGTGAAATAATTTCGTAAAAGACGATATTTTCTCGACGACGCCCTTCGAGAAAGGACATTTTCGTTAACAGAGTCATTCGTAAGTAGAGGTACCGCTGTACTTATAATACACGTACGGCAGTTTGTCTGGCAGAGACGCACCGGACATCTTTGCAGAGCATGGCGCTGATGAAGGTCTTGGCGAGGTCGCTGATCTCCTCAAAACTGTCCTCATCAAACTCCCACTGCGCCGCCGTCACCATAGCCAGAGTCTCCGTGTCGCTCTCGCCCTGGAACGGCGACTCACCGCTCAACCTGCACCATCACACCACACCAGCTCCAACATCTCACCACACACAGTGTTCTGAAAATTCTTCCTACAGCTCATTTCCTACAATTACGTCACTGCGTTAAAACACGTCAAAACTGAATACTAATATAAATAACTACAAAATATTGTAACATGTTACGGATATCTGGTGCACTGTTATAAGTGTCCATGTTCATTTAGTGCATTTATGTTTATTCATTGATCCAACGCTACAATATCAAAATTACGCACATACAACAAAAGTACAGGTATGTTTGTACGATCAAGTAGGAGAGGAAACCGATAGATATAACGAATTTTTTAACGCTCATGTAGAGCGGAAATTAGAAAAATCTGTTAGCAGTGACGCATGTTCTAACGCGCATGAGCAGCGCACAGTGTAGGAAATTCTGAGCTGTAGGGAGAATTTTCAGAACAACGGCTGGATACTCACAGGATGTAGCAGATGACCCCGATACTCCACATGTCCGTGGCCAAGGTGACCGGCTCAAAGTTGATGACCTCTGGAGCCACAAACTCGGGTGTTCCCTGCATCACCTTCAGCGGCGTAGACGGATCTGACACCCACGAATAATTCACACAAACCCCAAATAAAATCAACCATTTCTTAGTGCGGGTTTCACTCACCCAGCTTGCAAGCCAGTCCAAAGTCAATGATTTTGAGCTGAATCCCGATTCTGTCCACACAGACAATGTTCTCCGGTTTGAGATCCAGGTGGATGATGTTTTGCTGGTGCATGTATTGAACTCCCTCCAATATCTGATGCATATATCCCACACAAGTCGTCTCTGTGTGCTCGAAACTGTCTTCTATGATGCGCTCAAACAGCTCGCCACCAGCAACACTGCGCAAAGAAATACACGTCGCTCTGTGTTGCTTCTGTGTAGTGTTCTTCTCTGTATCATTCAGCTCTGTGTAGAGTTCAACTCTGTGTAGCGTTCTTCTTTGTAGAGTTCAACTCTGTGTAGTGTTCTTCTGTGTAGCGTTCAGCTCTGTGTAGTGTTCTTCTGTGTAGCGTTCAGCTCTGTGTAGTGTTCTTCTGTGTAGTGTTCAACTCTTGTGCGCTTTGAGACAGTTTTTGCGCTTTGAGACAGTTACAACTGTAAAAAGTGTGTTCAACTCTGTGTAGTGTTCTTCTGAGTAACGTTCAACTCTGTGAAGTGTTCTCCTCTGTAGCAATCAAATCTGTGTAGTGTTTAACTCTGTGTAGCGTTAAACTGTGTAGAGTTCTTCTGTGTAGCGTTCAACCCAGTGTAGTGTTCAACTCTTGTGCGCTTTGAGACAGTTTGTGCGCTTTGAGACTGTTAACACTGTGAAAAGTGCCTTACAAATGCTCTGATCTTGATCTAGTGTTCAACTCTGTGTAGTGCTCTTCTGTGTAGTGTTCTTCTCTGTAGCATTCACTCAACACTCAAAAAAGTGTTTTTGTTTTGTTTACTCACATGCTTGAAGAATAAAACTGTTTTACACGTCTGGAAGCAACATTTGGCATACTGTATAGTGAAACCGGCCCAAAGTTGTGTTCAACTCTGTGTAGTGTTGCTGTGTGGTGTTTGTCAGTGTATACTTAAACTCTTTGTAATGTTCTTCTGTGTAGCAATCAATGCTGTATAGCATGTGTCAAGCTCAAGGTCCGGGGGCCAGATGTGGCCTGCCATGTTATTTATTTATGTGGCAGGATTTATGTTAGAGCAACAAGCAAACTTATGTTTTCTCCGCAACTCCATTTGGCACATGAATAAGTTAGAAGTAGTTACATTTATTTTACATTACATTTGATTACTTTTAGTTAATTTATAAGTTACAACCGGCCCTTTGAGGACAGACATTATGCTGATCTGGCCCTCAGTGAAAATGAGTATGACACCCATAACTGTGTATATACTCTAAGTGTTGTTAAACTCTGTAGTGTTCTTCTGTACTAAGTGCCCAGTATTGATGTGTCTGAGTAACCTGGTCGACTATACACAGTGAAAAGAAAAATCTATAAAACAAATCTCTAGTTTTTTTTTTTTTTACTCACTATTCCAGCAGCATGACCATCTCAGCCTTGTTTTCATACGCAGCCAGACACTGCACCAGTTTAGGATGATGTAAGTCATTCATCAGTTCTATCTCTTTCCTGGCAGCCTCTCTCTCTTTTATCCGCCGGCCCTTGTAGAACTTCCCAGCACACACATGACCTGTCTCCTTATGGATCATCCGAAATACCTGTCCAAACTTGCCTCTGGAAAAAACAGAGAATGTTGAAAAGCCACAGAATTCCCACAGATACATTTCACATTTACCATTATGAATTTATTTAAAAGCAAACAAAGAGACATTTTTGCACTAAATGCATTAGAAAATTATTTCTGAATGATTTAAAATAAACGAGCAAACAAAAAGCATTTAAATAAGTACTGTTAATTATCATGATGTATTCCGTGTTAAAAACGCTTGAATTCTCTCGACTCATCAAATGTATAAAACTCGATTTCCCTTGGCGCTGTATTGAGATTTTTTTGGAAGATACTGTCATTAAAATATGTACAGTAGAAAATAATAATGAAAAGGGAGTGTGATGTAAAAAGTTTGACTTTTAACCTAATTACCTTCTACCCACATTTATTCTTGTAATCTGCACACATTAATCTTTCCTTTCGGGTTAACTTAAGTTAGGTCATTAGTCTCTTCGATCAACTTTTCTCAACATTTTTGGAGTTCCTTGTTTCTATTTGTGTCTACTTTTATCTTTCATATACGTATTATAAATAGAAACGTAGAGCAAACTGTCATCTTTTAGGAAACATGTTTAGTGTCGTGATAAAACGGTTTTAGACTAGCGTGACTGAAATTGCACCATCTAGTCATATACAGTGTGTGTGTATATGTGTGTGTGTGTGTGTGTGTGTGTGTGTGTTCAAATCAGCATTCTTTCATTTGTCTGATAGAGATTAAGCCAGTTTAACCTCTTCATTTCTGGTAAATTCCAACAAATCATGACTGTTTGTTCTACTCAAGTTTTCTTTTGCCAATTTCCCGGAGCGACTACCTTTCCAACCCCTTTTCCTCTTTGCGGGAACATGTCTTATCAGGACCCTGGATCTGGAGTTCACGCTAAGAACAGGGGTTTTGTGTTGTGTTGTTTTTTTCGGCAGGTTAGCACATGCACACACACACTCTTCCCGTCACAGGCCGCGTGAACTCGACCTCTCAGGCCTGTCAAACGATGGCAGATAGAGATACGTACGCTCCCAGCTTCTCCAGGACGTTGTAGTGGTCAGTGACTTTGCTCTCCGTGTTGATAGTGACGTCAACATACTCCGCCGCTGTTTGTTCACTGCTGTCCTCTTGGTGAGGGAACAGAGAGAAACCATCATGTTCTCACCTCTGGACTTCGAGTCAAAGCTTCTGGCACATTCCGTCCATTTCCACTGTTTGTTAGCTGGACCGCGTGGTCATAAACTCACGGGACTTCTTATCACTGGATCTCCTCTTTTATCTCGGAGCAGTAAACTCACCTGAGTGTTCCATCCTGATGGGCTCGGACTCTTGGCTCGGCTCGCTGACCCCGACTGCGTTACAGGCCTTGATCCGGAAGCGATAAGATCTCTGAGGCTGGAGTCCTGAGGTCACCTTCAGCGAGGTGCTCTTGCACTGGCCCGTCACTTCTGTCCAGTCGTCCGTCCCAGCACTATCACGAACCTCAACCACATAGGTCGTCACAGCACTGCCGCCATCGTAAGAAGGACCGGACCAGGACAAGACCAGAGAGACGGGGGACAGGACAAACGCCACCGGACAGGACGCAGGAGGCTCGGGACGGTCTGGAGTCAACACAACTAATCAGTCATTGTCTAAAAAAATTGACATTAAAAAAAAAAGATTTTTGCTCTGTTTTAAAACACTTTCGAAATACCTGAAAATAAATACTATACTAAAACCATGACTTTTTTGAAATATGTAATACATATTGATTATTAGAAATTATTAGAAATATTAAATCATATTATTGAAATACTATACTAAAACAATGACTGTTTTGTTTGTGTGTGTGTGTGTGTGTGTGTGTGT